>JAYEPQ010000017.1:8382798-8710298 GCA_036321105.1 Dracaena cambodiana
CATATCTTTAATTTTTGCACAAATATTATCCATTTTTGGTCAAATTTGCATTAAATGCTTTTTCTTCTTAAAAGAGTCTAGCTCCTCCTCATACACACGACAGTCCTTTGAACAATATCCAAACTCACAGTTATAGTACTTACCATTAATCTCTTCGAGTCACCATCCTTAGAGCTTTTGCAGGCTTATTTACGCTTCTGTCACGAGGCCTTTTAAACAATTCTATCACATTAGCTTTTGAAACTAAGTATAGATCTCCAATTTTCTGTTCAGAAGTATGGTTATCTTCGTCAATCCTCAATTGCACAATTAGATCTTTAACTCCAATTCTCTTATGCTAATGCTTAAGGTAATATTTAAATTTTTATCCAAAATGGTAACAATTTTCGATACTTGCAACCACTTGGAATGATTCACTAATGATCACACCTTAAACATGAATTTAATAAATTATTACTTGGTGATTTTGTATGGTTAAACTAATTTTTAGAGTCAATCATTTTATAATTTAGAAATTACTAACTACATAATTTTTAAATCCGACATCTTTTGTATTATAGTTCTTTTCTAAGAACTCCACAATACCTTGGCGCTTGGAATTGAAGGGTTTACTTTGTATAATATATTGTTTGGTGTATTGAGGATATAATTTTTTTACAAGAAAACCATATGTTTCCATGCATCAACAACTTTCATTATTAGGAACCAACATAGTTTCTTTTAAATATTTCGCCAAGTTCAGTGTATTATGATAAAATAATATTTTCGGTTCCTAACTTTTAGAATCAGTACCATTTAACTTCTAAAATTTCTCGTACTGCTTAAAAGCATAATCGGGACAACCATAACAGGGTCAACATCTAAAATTTCTCGTACTGCTTAAAAACATAATCAGGATAACCATGACATGATCAACAGTGGTCACATCTGCTGTACTAAGATGGTCATATATAGAAACAAAATTTCTATTTATTTTTTTTAAAAACCTCTATCCCAGAGTAATTTTTGGAACTAAATAGAACCAAAATAATGTATGCTTTTATTAAACTTTTTTTCTGAAGAAAGAATCAAATCCTTTCTTGTTCAAAAAATTAAACCATAAATTAATCACAAAGATCAACAAAAGAATCTCAAAATATTGTTTCAGATTTTACATAAAATATTTCTTTACCAATTGATAACAGAATTATGGTTAAATCTGAATTAACCATTTTTCTAATTTAAGTAGAACAATGTTCTATCTTTAATAAGTACGGTAATAGATATAATAACCTCGTATGTAAATTGAATTAAGAAAGAGAAATTAACTCTCTTAATTAAATAATTATAACATTATAATTTTAATAGTATTTTTATTTATCTAATCGGTCTAAGATTATTGAAATATTGAATAGATTAAGCATTGTTATAATTGTTAATTTAAAAAACTAGATATTGGAATGTAATTAAACCAGTTTAACTGTTAAAGGAAACATAAACAGTTTGAATACAATCGAAGCAATTTGTAAATTAGAAACAAAGTCCGAACAGTTTAAATAAAATTGAAACAGTTTATATAATAGAAAAAAGAATAAACTCTGTAAATAAGTTAGAAGGATATTATTCTAAAACTTTAAAACATAAGATCAAGTCTAGAGTTAATATTATGTTCTTAAGACCAATTCGCCCTCCACATGATAGACTTTTATAACTTAGTAGGTGTCAGTTGGATACAACAATAGCACTAGAATTGGAAGTAGCAGACCTATTGCCTCAATGAAAAATAAAGTAATATTCTCTATTGTATATGAATGAAATAAATGAATTATGAAATTTTGTTGTAAGAAAATGAATTTCTTTCGTGTTTTTATGAAATACAAATATATAGTCTATTATAGGTTTAGAGGGTTAATAGACATAATCCTTGATGACAAAACTGTATGAATCACCTGATTTTATAATTCAAATGGTGCTTGAACAGTTGCAACTATTCAATTGGTCACACCTCTTTATATTTAAATTTCAAACTCATATCTATTGATTAAGTGGTGTCTAAACCATTATGACTTTTCAAGTATTTTACACCTACTTATATTTGAATTTCAAATTTATATCTGTTGGCTAAGCGGTGTCTGAACTATTCTAACTTTTCAAATAGTTACACCAACTTATATTAGTCTCACTAGTTCGAACAATCGCACTTGTTCAAATGTTCACACCCATTGATGTTTTTTTAAGCCAATTTATATTCACTTTATTCATGAATTTGAACATGCGAATCTTAAAAATAGCCGGATTGAAACATGAATTCCAACAGGAATATCTTTATGGCAACATACATTTTGTTTAATGAACTATGTTCTTTAAGCTTGTCAACCCTTTTTGAAAAAGATGAAATAAACTAACAAACCTAGAGAGAAAGAAAGGATAAACTTACGGAGAAAGAAAGAAAGTTTGTCAACCCTTCTTCATTTCATAACAAACTTACAGTGAAAGAAAGGAGAAAGGAAGGAAAAGACGCAAAGCAAAAAAAACAAATAAAACAGGATGATCCAATGCACTAAGTACCTACCTCCACTGTTCTTCTTTCCTATTTTTCAGTTTAACAAGAGACTGACTCTTGTTGAAAGAAACCAGTTACGGATAATCACCACATGTAAGTAAATGTCGACGGGGATATGACTGATTTATTACTATGCATTTACAAGTGTATTGTATGCAATATCATGAACGAGGGCTCATTCGTAAAGGCTGCATTTGCATTACACAAGACTTCATTCACGTCTGGCTACAGTCTCTGTGCTTTAAATAACTAAATAAAAGAATATAGTGGCTACATAATCTTTCCCTCGGGCTAAATCATTAGACATCCCAGTTCCTGCAATAATGCCATCTATAAAGAATTAAGGATGTCATTATTTGATTGTCACAGAGTCCATGCATGCAATCCAAACACACCACTGCTGTGTGTGTATAATATATATATATATATATATATATATATGGCAGCCTGCACCACCTGAACTATGTACTGAAATCTAATCACTGTACATGAGGGGAATAACATTTCACTATCCCACACAAAAACACTGGCTGCACGAATCCTAAGAAGCCCTCTCTTTTCCCACGGAAACATAGATTGGTTGCACGATCAACTGAGACTGTGCAAGTCAAAAAAAAGCGTTAGGCTTGCATCCCCTAAATGATAAAAAGTTATAACTAAAGTTGCTCATCAAGTGAGAGGTGCTACTAATTGTGTTACTATCACTTCCCACTCCCTTCAACTTGCTGCTGCGGTGGCTTCAAGCTTTGGCTTTCAACCATTCCTTTTCTGTCCTTTTTCGAGTCACGGGGAGGTGATGGGATGGGGATGGGAATGGAGATGAATGGCTCTTTCCATCCTTATAAGAACACACACACAAACACCTGTCTCCTCTTTTGCTTGCAAGACATGACGCCATTCCGCAACCCATCATTGCCCACGGTCTCTCTTTCTTCACATACTTCCAACATATCGTCAGACGAAAGCAGCACAAATCATGCCTTCTCATTCACTTTGTGGGCTGTTTGGGTCTGGAGGAGTCTAATCCTACTGCTTCTGGTTCCTAATACAAACAATTAATTAGGGCGGAGATTATGGCCAAATGTTATTGACTTGGATGTCTTATCGAGGTAACTGAATGTGATCCACGTAGAGCCAAATCCGTTGAGAAAGATGAACATTAGATGATAATTAAGAGGTAAATTGAAGGTTTCATCTACAAACTCCTAAAGCTAAAGATGTATGAAATATGCCCAAAATTTTCTAAAATATTTAATAATGTAGGAGATTTAATTTACCAAATTGGGATTGGATTTCAAGAAGCAACAACACCTTAATTTTGGTTCATAACTCACGAGTTAAGGGCAAATAAACGGGCATGAGTACACAACAATTAGATACTACTATCTTGAAGTATACATTTTTACTTCTCAATTAAAAAAAAATGTTGCAAAGTGAATTTTTTCTAGAAAATTCTATTTATACTATGCCTACCTCCTAAAGTTGTAAAAAATTACAAGTTTATCATTATTTTTTGTATTCAAATTTTTTATCCTAGTCAGGGATTAATTACCAACCGATGTTAAACCCATTCGAGGACTTTTTCTCGATCAGTGTGAAACTTGATGGAGATCAGATTTGATTTTATTATGATTTTTGAAGATATTGTTAGAATTTTAAATTCTATTAGGATATTTGATTGGATTTTTAATTTTATTAGAATTTTGATAGAATTTGATTCTGTTAGATTTTGCTTATTAGAGTTTTCCTATATGTATGCTCTTTATGAAGTATTTAAAGAATAATGAATAATATATGAAAATTTTAAGAAATTTCATGCGTGGATTTCGTTTGAACCAAATTTTTTCTCGTTGATTCGTAGAAGGTGGGCGTAGATTCGCCTGGATAAATTTTCGAATCTATTAAGTTCTTCTCTAAATTATCTCTTTTTCCCAAATTCCTCCAAAAATCCTAAATTTCAAAATCATAACCCTAATTTTGTTTCCATCCTGTATTAAATTTAGTATCAGAGCTCAAAATCGATCATCTCTATCTCTTTCGTTCCATCTTTGTTCTCTTTTTATTTTATTCTTGTTTTTATATTTATTTATTTTTGAGAGAAAAAGATTAAAAATAAAACTGAGAGAGAGGTTCAGTTTCGAAAGAGAGAGAGAAAGAATAAAAAAAAAAAAACAGATCTGAAAAAGAAAAAAAGAAAAAAAAAGAAAAAAATGATCTGAGAAACAGTTTAAGGAAACAAAAAAAAAAAATCCACTCCTCTTTCTTCCCTCTTCTTCCCCATCACCTCTTCTTCCCTTCGCCCCCCCTTCACTTAACCCAAAACCCCAACTACTTCCTCTTCCTCTATCACAAGTAAACGGGCCCCCTGTCCCCTTCATCAACCATATCCACCTCACCCGCACCATTCACAGCACCGCAACAGTCCCCCACCCAATCTCCGGTCCTACACAACAACAGCAACCAGCAGCCCTCACTTTATCGCTTCGCCAACATCCGCCTCCAACAACAACAACTCAACCTCCACTCCACTTCGCCACCGTTCCTCGTCACCACCACCCTCAAACACCCTCTCCATCGCAGCTTTACCCTATTGCCTCTCCAGCAGCAACAAATTGCCCTCACACCCTCGGCAGCAACCCCCCAACTTCATCAGCTCCTTCCTCTTCGAAATTCTTTGATCAAACTGCAGGCAGAATATTGGAGAGAAGAAGATTGTGATTTAGATTTGATTTGGATTGGTTTAGTAATTGGGTTTGGTTTGGATCCAACTAAGACCGCATCTAAGAGAAGAAGGAATTTGGAGGTTTCTAGAGGGGCACGCTAATTTTACCGGTGAGCCTACTTAAAAATTTCATACATATTATAAAATTGTCATCGATTTTTTTAGAATAAAATACCAAATTTTTCAATCTCGTCTCCTTTTATTCTCAAATTACATATTAGCTAACAAAAAAAACAAAAAACAAAAAAAAAAACAAAACGTAAGACTCACAATTATTCTATCAAATGTTCTCATATATTAAATTTTATCACAAATTAAATTTGAAAATTAATTTTATTAGGCCTTTGCTCACTTAAAAATCCTAAAAACAATATGGATTGATAAAAATTATGAACCCAAAAAAACTCAAAGTCCGGACTAGCAGTCTGAATGGTCCAATACCCTAATTTTCCATGAAGTCGTTGTAGTATAGTTGTGAGTATTTCCACTGCATATGTGAGTGCCTTGGGTTTGATCCCCAACATCAACAAATTTCTTTTTACTTCATTTAATTTTCCCAAATAAATAAACATATTTTCTTGTGCAATTATTACAAATCTAATTAAATTTCTGTTTCATACAAATTTTTTCTTTAGTCACTATTTCATTCCAATTTAAAGATAAATTAAAAATTCATATTAGTTTAAAACTAGAGAAATTAGATACATATTATGCAAATATAGTACTCAAACAACATAAAACACAGAAATTCGTAAGGGGTATTTACTGGTTTGTCCCTCAAATCTTTATATATTATGATTTTGTCTCTCAAATCTTCATATTTAGGATTTTGTCCCCCAAATCTCATAAGTTAAAACAATTTAGTCCCCCTCTCTAACTTTCCCTAACACGGTTAAATATTTGACCATTTTACTATTTTTTTCCTCTTCTATTTTCCTCCTCTCTTCTTCTTCTCTCTTCCTCCTCTCTTCTACTTTTCTTCATTATTCCTCCTCTCTTCCTCCTCTTTTCTCCTTCCCTTTTCCTCCTCTCTTCTCCTTTTGTAATTTAAGAGAGGAGAAAGAGAGGAGAAATAATGACGAAAAGGAGAAGAGAGGAGGAAGAGAGAAGAAGAGAGGAGGAAAGTAGAAGAGAAAAAGAGGGGTAAAATGGTCAAATATTTAACTGTGTTAGGGAAAGTTAGAAAGGGAGACTAAATTGTTGTAACTTATGAGATTTGGAGGACAAAATCCTAAATATAAAGATTTGAAGGACAAAATCATAATATATAAAGATTTGGGGGACAAACCAGTAAATACCCCAATTCATAATAATAATATTCATAACAAAACAAATACAAAAGAAGTCTATCATAAAGTCTATCAAAAAAGTCTATAACATGTTATATGACTTTAATTTTCGCAAGAATATTAAACAACACTCTATGCCGCTTCTTGAAGGCTCTTTTGTTATACAAACCTATTAGATGAAGAAATCAAAATATAATTGCATCCAAGAATTGATTTTGCAAAAAACACAGAATTCATTCATCTCTCAAATTTGTACACAAAGTTTATCTCTTTCAAATTAGAGATTACATCAATAACACATAATTACAAAACTCAAATTCAAACAATAATGTAAATCGCATAATGACAATTATGAACAAATTAGTCCATAATTCGATATATTGACCCTTCAAAATTAACACCCCGGACACCTGATACAAAACCTATATCAGTATGCATTTAGTCAAATAATTTCAAGTTCAAATGAGCACTATCGATTCATTTGCAAACTCAATTCAAAAGTTTAAAACACAAGTAAAAACAAACTCAATTCAAGATATCTTAAAATATCGCAAACCACTGTCACTCAGCTATCAATGAATCTGGTATATAATAGCAGTTGAACATAAAGTTTACGGGCTCAATAAAAAATTTATTTATTCCATTGCCTCTTGAATATA
The DNA here is from genome assembly GCA_036321105.1 of Dracaena cambodiana. NCBI lineage: Eukaryota > Viridiplantae > Streptophyta > Magnoliopsida > Asparagales > Asparagaceae > Dracaena > Dracaena cambodiana. Next base: position 8,390,011 of record JAYEPQ010000017.1, read on the forward strand.
AACTAATCACTGCCTGCGTGTCTTCCTTGGGGGTTAACATTGACGTGTGGTTCGAGTCGTTCTCGTAATATCGGATGCATCAGGAGTGTCTTGTTCCTCTGCTTGATCATCTACTTGTTCCTCTGGTTGAGTGCAACCAGTTAGCACGGCTTTAATTTTCGCAAGAGCATTAAATAGCACTCCATGCCGCTTCTTGAAGGCCTTTTCACTTTGCGCAAGTAATGGATCAATTAGAACTACTGTGCATGCATATCTCTATAAAACAATAATAGGAAAAAATTATGGCTATCAGTTAAACGTGTAAGTAAGTAGCTATGGAGTTAAATTTCGTACAAATATCATATTTCTCTAATTTTGATGATGTAAGATAATGTAATATAAAGGTATAAAAACATTGAAACCTTTTTTTGCTATTTAATCAACCATTACGACAATGCTATAAAACTTTAAGATTAACTAATAAAATTTACCATTACTATCCATGATTGGAAAATTAATTAAATTTTGTATATTTTACAACTAGCATTACAATATTTTATTTTATTTTTATTATAATCAAAATATAAATTGAGAGATAAACTTATAAAAGGAATCAATTGTGAGGAAAATTTATAAAAAAAAAAAAAATCTTCTATGAACAAAAAAACTTCACCTCCAAAATTTCTATGCTTCATCCTCAATTTTATTATCAAAATTCATCCACCCCCTCCTCCTCCTCCCCTCTTTCTCCTCTCCAACCCAATAAAATTACCAAACCCAAATATCTCCCATTGTTTACTAAAAAAAAGACCAAAATTAAAAAAAATTGCTACATTAGGAAATCTCACCCAGCTCGACCTAAGATGCGACGGTAGGACGGCGGAATGGTGGCCGTGGACTGGATCACTGGCGGCGGCGGGAGATCAGCGGCAATGGCAGGATCGGCGGTGCCGACGACTTTAACAAAGAGAGAGAAGAAGATTTGGAAGGATGAGGAGGTAGGGAAGGGGAAGAGGAAGAGGAAGGATTAGGGGAGGTGGGAGAGGGAGGGAAGAGAGGATTTAGGGTTTTTGGGTTTGGATTTGGGTCATGAGGGAGAGAAAAGTGAGAGAGAAGAGGGAGAAGGAAGATAAAAATGGGAGAGAAATAGAGTATGGATAGTTTAGGTATATTTAGTGTGCTCACTAGGAAAACCCTCTTTTGTAAAGAGAGAGTAGGCTCACTAGGAAATATGGTGTGCTCCTTTGGAAGCTCCCGGAATTTGGACCTGTTTTAAGGGGAGTTTCCAAATGAGCACACCATTTTTCCTAATGAGCCTAGTTTTCCTAATCAGCCCACACTCTCTTCTCAAAAGAGAGGTTTTTCTTAGTGAGCACACCAACTATCTCATTACTATCCACTCTCTTTCTCTCTCACTTTTCCCTTCTTTTTCCCCCATCTCCATTCTTCTCTCCCGCACCTCTCCATTTTAGGACCGACCAAATCTCCAACCCAAAAAACCAACTCTTGTTTTCTTCTCCTTCCCTAGCTCCTCCTCCATCCAAATTTTTTCTCTCTCTTCGATTTGGTCGCCGCCCCCGTCGATCTCGCCGCCACTGTCGGTGATCCAGCCCAAGTCGCTCGCCGGCCGCCCCGCCATCGCTTCTTGGGTCGAGGCGGTAAGATCTCTTCCTCTTTTAGCAAAAAAATTATTTTATTTTTTGTCTCTTTTTTTGGATTAAAGAATGTGAGGTATTTGTATTTGGTGGTCTTATTGGGTTGGAGAGGAGGAAGTGGGGAAGAGCAGGAGTAGGAGGAGGTGGAGGGATTTTGATGATAAGATTGAGGGTGGAGCATTGGGGTTTTGGAGGTTGAGGGTTTTTGATAATAGATGATTTTTTTTTATAAATTTATCTCACAATTCAATCTTTTTATAGTTGTACCTCACAATTTATACTTTGATTATAATTAATGAAAAATTAAAATATTATAATGCTAGTTGTAAAATATGTAAAATTTCATTAATTTTTTAGAAAAAATTGAAATTTTCATGAAAAATAAATTAGGATTCATGGAAAATGATACTGAATGCAAATAAAAAAGAAAAATTCGTTTGAAAACACCATCTGAGAGCAGAGAGATGGTTCTATAAATGACTCTATATAAAGTGAAATATAAAGAGAGAAGAAAATAATCTAAATATGCATTTTTTTCATATCTTGTCTATTGAGATAATTGTATCTAAATAGATTAGTGAAATGCTAATTGTGGATAATAATGTGTGTTTTGATATGAATTTTATTTTGTATTGGCAGAATAGATGTCGGAGTAGTTGAAATAATTTTACGATCAACCACTCTCAAACCAACATACACCATCAACCACCGCGCAAACATTGTGGCACTATATCCTTAGGGTTCACAATGAGCTCTTCGATTCTCATGCCGCCATAGCCGCAGGTGGCGGCGGAAGACCCAGCCCGGCCGCACATGGACAAAATTTGCAACAAATATTATGTCATGGAGGACGAGTGTATGCACTTGAGGCTAGATAGAGCAGGTGTGCCTAGACGGAGCAATGCCTTTCTTATTAAGAGAAAAGATTGTATCGTTTAAAAGTTTGATAGATAATACTTGTATTTTAACATAATAGGTTAAATAAAAGCCTAATCTTTATTGAAAATTCCTGTGGTATTCTTATTTCGATTCGTAATGAAAATGATATTGCTTCAGAATGTTGCAAATGATAATCTTGATCTGAAGTAATCGACTCTTAAAATGATTAAATTCTTTTTTTTGGAATGACTCGAGATTATATCTATGAACTTGCTTTGCGTCCAAAGATCTCAACTTGTACGGTGCATATGTAAATATTCGAAATGCGTCGATGCATATGTAAATATTCGAAATGCAAATGAACTTGCTTTGTTGTTCATGGTGGCGAGCATATGTAAATATTTATTAATTTCGAAAAAACCGAATCGAATAGAAATGGAAACTAAATCGAATAAAATCTGCTTAGTTGGGAGAAAATATTATTTATTTGCAAAAATAAAATAAAGTAAAAGGGAATTTACTTTTGTCGGGGATCGAACCAGAGGGGCTCGCGTGAGCAGGGGAAATACTCACCACTATACTATAACAACTTCATGTTTAATGGGACGAAAAAAAGACTTATTTATAGTGACGCTTATCTCCTGTCCGGGGTGTACACCCCGAACAAAAATTTACTGTCCGGACTTTCAATCTGGATGAAAAAAATTTGTCCAGACTGGAAGTCCGGACAGCACCACTTCGGTCTGGACTTCCAGTCTGGACGAAATTTTTTCATCCGGACTGGAAGTCTGGACAGAAGCCTATTGTCCGGACTTCCAGTCCAAAGAGAAATTGAACCGTCCGGACTTTGAGTTTTTTTTAGATTCATGATTTTTTCAATCCGCACTATTTCTAGGGTTGAGTAAGCAAATGCCTAATAGAATCAATTTTCGAATTTAATTTGTGAGATAATTTAATATAGAAAAAGATTTGATGGAATAGTTGTAGGTTTTAGTTTTTTTTTTTTTTGGTTAACTGTTCTGTAATTTGAGAAAAGAAGGGTAGGAGAGATTGAAAAAAGGGATATTTTAGTCCAAAAAATCGATGGCAAGCTTGTAATATGGATGAAGTTTTTAAGTGGGCTCATTAGGAAAAATGGTGTGCCCCTCTAGAAACTCCCGTTTTAAGTCAATTAAACCCGATTCGCTTCAGATCCAAATAGTGCAAACCCGTTAAGAATTTTCTTTTGATTCGGAGCTCATTTTAACTCTGATTTGAGCCGTTTTCAAAGTAGTGATCTTCCACTTATATCCGACACCTATTACTGCTATTACAAGGCTTCTATATATAATTATCACAGCTCAATTGTAGGTAATCTCTTGAAGAACTCTATAAAATAATATATTTAGACGTGAACTACTCATCCCTTCAGGTGACACTTAATTTGAACTGAAATTTTAATTGCTAAATTATTTACAAATATAAGCAGATTGCAATAATTTGTTAACAAAATAGTTAATTGCTTCTCACTAGTGATTTTATATTCATTTGCATTTAGTAATTGAGTTATTGTGATATATTAATTTAATACATGCATTTGTTTCATCTGAGTTTTAGATTTTGCACTACTATCTACATGTTTGACTGATTTGCATTGCATAATCCATTATAGATTTTAAGCATATCCCTTTTACAACACGATCTAGTCGTCATCTAGAGTTAATGATGCCTAATTATATCTATGATTTACGTGCTGCTAAAGAGATATTAGATAAAAAAAATTGGTATAAGATCCTGTATTTTATGGTTATTTCTCCACTTGTGACTTTATTGATTGGTTGGTGAATATGTAAAGCTACTTTGATTGTTATGAAATGTTTAACAAATGTAAATTTTAATTTGATAGGAGACGATTAGTTGGACAAGCCAAAGATTTTTTATTTTAGTTGAGATAAAACGTGAGAAATACGTTATATGAATCCTACAAACTCGTGAGAAGAGATGAAATATATTCTTATAGACGAGTATCTTCCTACGTATTATATGAATCGTTTCTTTGATAAATTAGAAAGTAGATTCACTCTAAATGTTAGAATACAGTGCCCTAAATGCTATGGATATTATATCTCTCAATATACCATGATCAAATATTCTAAGTGTCACATATCGTGGCATTATATTATGAGTACCTAGTCAAGAGTCAACATATGTATATCATGCCTACTAATCACGTTGACAATTCGGAAGTTATTGAGATTCATATTTCTAAAAAAAGTACTAATGTTGTTGTTGAGCTACAATTCGAATCTAGTATATCTATTATTGTTGCTAAAACCACCATTCTTTCTAATGATATTGTTAATTTATTATAAGAGTCTAATGCACATGCACCAACTGAGATTCTTGTTTCAACTGAGATCCATGCTATTATAAATGGTATTACCGATACTACTGATACTCAGAATGCTTTAATAGAGTTTGGTGCACCCCATATGATACTACATGTTCAATTTCGGAACCAATAATAGAGGAAGATTCCGAGCATGAAATAGTTGATACTAATACTATCAGTAAGTTTTTGAGCATCTTTCCTATGTCTTGTCAGGTTACTCTTAATATTGCATCTACCAATAAATCTTTGGAATTTTCTTTTGTAATTCATCAAGTTCTAAATGAGTGTTTATCATTTACAGTGATTGATGTACGCCATCTTAGGAAACCAACATATATCTTTTTAGGAGTTGAACCACTGGAGTCCATTATATTACATTTGTATGTTATACCTGTCATGCATAATGAGATCTCTAGATAAATAGTAATTTGCAATGATGAGTACAAATTTGTTGTATATTCACATAATATTTTGCAGAAAATTGTACTTGATGGTGAACTAGTAATTTTTTAAAAGTTCCAAAGGTGTTCGGTTAGAGCAGAGTGGTGTGTGTGAATAGAATTTCCCATCCTTTCCCCTAGTGCTATCTTTCGGGAAATGCCATTTTTGCCCTTTCGTGTGCCATTGTTTGATTTTTTTTTTTGGATTTTTCCTAATGCTAATCTCTTGGCTAGTAACCGGAAATTTCCAAAGGAGCACACCTTTTTTCCTAGTGAGCCCACTTAAAACTTTCTCTTTATTTACTACTTTACCATTCAATTTTATGGACAAAAGTGTCCCTCCTTCAACCTCCCATCTTCATTAGTTTTTCCTGCACGAATTACAGAGAAAAGGGGGAAAATCCAATTCTCCAAATCAAACCGCAAGTCCTCTATTGATTGCTTACTCCCTTTCAGTAAAAAAATTCAGAAATTATAGTCTATATTTGGCTTAAATCATCTCTTTCATCATTAAATCCTAAAAAAAAAGATCAAATTTTTTTCTTTGGTGGGTTTACAGGAAGAAAATGGAGATGCGCAACATGGCAATAATTCCATTCGATGATCAAAAGTTTTTGGAGGTATGAATCCATCATCCTCTTCGAATTTCTAGGTTTTTTTAATTTAAATTTTTTATTTAATTAGCATGGAAATGAGTCGGAAAAACAGTTTTGATTTCGCAGTTGTCTGGACAAGAAAACACATGTCCAGGACTATAAACTTGGATAAAGAATAATATATCCAGGATGTGCACATCGGACAGAATCGGAGATACAGTCCGAAAGGACTGTCCGGGATAGGAGATACAATCCGAAAGGACTGTCCGGACTTAATAATTGCAGTCCGGGATTGTTAGCCCGTACTGGTATTCACCAGTCCGGACTGTCCATCCTGGACAAGTGATTTTTTTGTCTGGATAAGTTTTCAGAAAATTAATTTGTGCTGCAAGTTCTATTCATCCACTTTAAAAGCTATACCGAATGAAAGGGTAATTATGGGTGTATTAATGTCACAAAATTTAATAGGATTTAACATTGATCTGTCATTATACTCGCATCCTCTAATTGAGGAAGAAGAATTTTATGCAACAAGTGATTTTTTGTTTAAGAATCACTCACTGACAATATCAATTGTGTGACTGAAAACTTCTTCGCTAAGTTCTGAGTTTCTGGGAACATGACTTCAATTTCACACCCCCAACCCAAATACCTGCTGAATTAGTAACCAAGCTCCCCAAAGATTTTTATAGACTATTGGAAATGATTTCAGTTGATTTAAATCAATCGAGTAGTTGGTTTGGCGTTGAACATTTCATTCAATTGCAATTAGAATAGCTCAGATCCAATAAAGTAAAATTGAATCCAATCAATAAACAATATATATGTCATCATAAAGTCTCATACATACTCATAAAGTCTCATACATACTCAATAATCAATCCAACCAACATGACAACCAATATTAGAAGACGAATCAAGAATCTAAAAACATTTCATGAATGGGGAACCATCTACCGAGTCCTTCTTCAGTGACGGAGATATCCGACGAAGACAACAAGAGATGAGAGGATAAGAGCGGCGGCAACCGAAGAAGAGACGACGAGGGCGGTGGACATAGGGGTTGGAGTGGGAGCCTCGGCGATAGTGGCGACGCCGGTGAGAGAGATCAAGGAGAGAACCGCCATGAGAAAGAGAGTTTTAGATCCGGACTGCGGCGGCGGCCAGACTCGGCAGCGACCTCAGGCGAAACAACGGCAAATTTTGGTGCGCTAGGGCTTGGGGAAGACGGGGAAGAAAGGAATGGCCGGTTTACATTCTCAACTGGTTAAGAACATGGGAGAGAGAAGATGAGAGGGTATTTTGCATACCATGAGTGAGCTCATCAGTAAAAATTCTCTTTTTTCAAAAATGAGGGTGTGCTCACTAGGAAAAGTGGGCTCACTAGGAAAAAAGGTGTGCTCCTTGGGAAATTCCCCTGGTAACCAAAGGCACTCTTGTATGCTGGGGGCAAAAATTGTTTTGGTCCTCTTTTGGCTTGAAAGATGCATTTGCCCTTCGTTTTGGTGCGGAGTGGGCTTGAATACGCCCTGTTGGATTGAGCGAGCGTTAGGGTTGTTAGGAAGGGCAATCTAGGAAGTTCCATCTCAATTTGATGAGGTACCTTTTGGGTTCTGGAATCGTCATATTCCTCGCTAAAGCGAAGAGTTAGGGTTTGGGGTTTACTATTTGGGAGGCGGATTGGGACCAATATTGCGTTGCGGTTTTTTGGCCGAAGGCAATCAGGTCGATTACTAAAGTTGCTGCCATCAGAGCCATTGTGATGCAATTGAACAGTGTTGTGCTATGTTCCCTTGGTCGTTTTTTATGGGCAAATTTTTGGGGGTTTTCTGTCATGGTCCAGTGCTGGAGCACGCGAGAATTGCGGAGCTGCTGCGGTTTTTCCGGAGGAAAGAAGTTTCTAATGGTTATTTTAAATAGCCTTGATGTAATAACGAGAAGGATATCAATGAAATAAAGTTCCCTCTCTCACTCTCTCTCAAATTCTCTGACTTCTGTCATGTCATCTTCAACATCTTCTTCTCTATCTTCTTCTTCTTCTTCTTCTTTTTATCATGTTCTGCTGTAATTCTTCTTGCAGATTTCTTCCTCTTCTTGTGCAGATTTCTACAAACATCATGCCATCATCTCGGAGCTCCAGCAGCAAGGGTGATGATTATGATAAAGGTATCAGTGTAGGCTCTGTCTTCAATCTAATTCCAGAGAGATCCAAGCTTCTCACCACGATATGGAGCTCGATCATCCAACATACATCAACCATCACTGTCCAACTTCGATCCATGAAAGAGGAGTTAAAGTAGATGCAGATCAATCAGGCGGCCGATTATGAGGAACTCAAGAGCTTGATCTTAAGTCTCTATCCCTCTTGATCTTAAAGTAGATCAATCTCGGAGCTCCTGCAGTTACCCCTTGCGTCAATGCCTTTGATCCTCCTCTTGCCAACGAGAAAGGCCAAGAAATTCCACCTGAAGATAAAGAATTAGGAACCCTAACTCTCAAGATCCTTCTCCTCGATCTCAAATCTCACCCCAACACTAGTCTCTCTCCTACGCCAAGAATTCCCACCGTCACCCACGGAAAAGGCCTTGCTGTTAAGGAGGGCGAAGGGTGGGACAACACCAAAGTCGGCGACAAGGTCAAAGTGCACAATGCAGGAACTCTGCTTGTTGGAACTAAGTTTGATTCTAGCCATGACCTAGGAACGCTGTTCAAGTTCAAGATTGGGCAAGGTCAAATGAAAAGGAATGGGATGAAGGTATCAAAACCATAAAGAAAGGAGAGAATACTATCTTCACCATTCCTCTTGAACTAGCCTATAGGGAGGTTAATTAGCTCTCTTCCCATAGTCCCTCCTAATGCCACACTACAACTTGACGTTGAGCTTCTGTCTTGGTCTAGTGTGAAGTGCATCACCAACGATTGTGACATCATCAAGAAGGTATGTGAGGAGATTGGTATCATGATTCAAGTTTTTAAATATGGTCATTTCCTCAACTCCCTCCACCTGTTTGAAGAAAAGCCTTAATAAACTACAGTCTTGTGGAATGATCCCTGTCTGACTTGGATTGAACTCCCATTTGATCCTAGTGGAAACTCAATTGGTGTTGAAAAAGCAGATGATTCTTGGTCTCCTTCATTAACCAATTCCCTAATTTAAACTTTGAGGACGAAGTTGTTTTACAGGGAGGGAGGTTTGTCACAGTCCCCTGCTGGAGTGCGCGAGAATTGCGGAGCTGCAGCAGTTTTCTAGGAGGAAAGAAGCTTCTAGTGGTTGTTTTGTACGGCTATAAATAGCCTTGATGTAATAATGAGAAGGTTATAAATGAAATAAAGTTCCTTTCTCTCTCTCAAATTCTCTGACTTCTGTCCTGTCATCTTCATCATCTTCTTCTCTATCTTCTTCTTCTGTAGTTCTTCTTGCAGATTTCTTCTCTTGTTCTTCTGTAGTTCTTCTTGCAGATTTCTTCTCTTGTTCTTCTGTAGTTCTTCTTGCAGATTTCTTCCTCTTTTTCCACCAACTTGTATAGACGTCATGCCATCATCTTGGAAATCCGGTGGCAAAGGGGTGATGATCATGATATTTTCTCCGTCTCTTTTTGTTTGTTCTTTCGCTCCTCCTGTCAATCTAGACCGTTCTATGCCAGGGAACGAGATCGGAGACAGTAAAATAGGGGGCTGGCCTATTTTTTTCGTCTATTACTAGGGGAGGATCGAGTCGTTGTCCTTCCGTACGTATTCAAGGTGATCTTTCCTTGTTCTGTGCTTTGATTTGGTTCCATTGGTGGGCTTGGTCTTCCATAATGGAGGGAGTTGTAGATTAGAGTCTATTTTTTTGCTATTTGTCGATTGTCTTGCATGCTTTCTATTTTAACGTGTGGTCTTCTTTATTGGTGGGTGTTTCTTTAGGTCATCTTTGTTGCAGTTCGTTCAGTATTCATCATATTCAATTTTTTGTGTTTTTATCGGTGAGTATGGATGAAAAGTATTATATTTCTTATTTATTTAATGTACTGGTAACTCAAATTTGATATTTAAAATGAAAAATTAATAAATTATTGGGATTTTTACATATTTATCCCTTAAATCTTTAGAAATTTAAATTTTGTCTCTCAATTCTTCATATTTATAATTTAGTCGCTCAAATTCTTTAAGTTACATCACTTTAATCCTTCAGCTATATTTTTGGTCCGAGTTTTCCATTATACTCCTAAGTTACTTCACTTTAATCCTCCTCCCGTCCCTAGTTCTTCTCTCTTCCTCTTCTTATTGGGTTCCCCTCTCCATTCTTCTCCTCTCTCCCTTCTCTCTTCTAAATGGATTTTCCTGAGTTATTTCATTTCAGATATTAACTGGGAGAGGAGAGAGAGAGAGGAGAAGAATGGAGAGGGAAATCCAATAAGAAGAGGAAGAAAAGAGAAAGAGGAAAGAGAGCACTAAAGTGAAGTAACTCAGGGGTATAACGGAAAATTCGGGTCAAAAATATGGCTGAAGGATTAAAGTGAGGTAAGTTAAAAGATTTAAGGGACTAAATTATAAATATGAAGATTTGGAGGACTAAATTTAATTTTTTAAAGATGTAAGGGACATATATGTAAAAATCCCTAAATTATTATACATATTAATCTAATTCTCTACTTGAGTAATTTATTAGTTTTTTTTTTTAGTGTTTTCGAACCTTTTTGTAGTTTTTTAGATGTAAGAAAATCAAATGAAGAGCGTGCTTGCATGCACAAAAGTTCAAGAGTAAATTGCTAGGGCGCTGTTGACAGCCCCTTTAATTTAGCATTGTAAACCTTACTCGAGAAGACAGTCAAAGCAGTTGTTGAAGCTACTATCGACAAACCAATGGATGGACAATGAGAAAAATATTTCCAAGTAGATAGAACTCTTGTTTTAGGTGATTAAACCCTATGAGAGCTATAAATACTCATTGTGCTTCAGAAAAATAGAGAGTGCTGCAATATAAAGGTGATTAATAGATTTTTGATGAAGTTTTAGAGAGTTTTTGGAGAGATTTTGAGAGTTTTCGTATTTTTTTTCATAGTTATATTAATAGAATATTATAGTCTTATTATTCAATGATCATGAAGAGTATGCGTCGCTAAATATCTTATTAGTCTTGGATGAGAAACAAACCCTTAATGATGATCTGACTTGAGTTTTATTGTTTTTATGCTTAATTGTTTTATATAATGTTGATTTTTATTCCCTATTTATTTTATTTGGCATTAATATATGGTTTTTTGAGATTTTGATGGTTTATTTCTTAATGGTTTAATTATTGCTTAGTTTTTTATATGTCATTGACTCTTTAGGTATGGAGTATACTTAGATTTTGAATAATTATTTCTATTATCCATTGATCATGCGTAGATTTATCTTAAAAATTCATATAAGTAATGATTGGCGAATTAGCTAATTTCAATATTATAATTTTCTTCAATGTTGTGCTCTCAAAGAAATATTTTTTAGTTATATAAGACCATGTGATCTATATAACTAAGATAATTAAAACAATAACTCATCCATTGATTCAATCTTGGGAGTATCACTCATCTGAACTGATACGGCTCTCTAGTTTGTTTTCGCTAATTAAATTTCCATCCAACCAATTTTTTAATTTGCTTTCTTATTTCTTTTTCGTAACCTGTTAACATAAGTGTCAACCACATGACACGATATTGTATCCTTAAGAGAATGATCTTGGTTTTACTTTTTGAGTACTATTTGTCGATCAATACATTTAAGAGTGCATAAATCAAGTCACAACAAGTTTTGGACACCGTTGCTGGAGATCTGTACTACTAAGTTATATACTTTAGTATAGGTTACAATTAAAATGTTATTAATTAGTGTGATTGGAATTTGACTAGTTGACAGCAAGCATCAAATGATAAACTCTTTCGGTCATACTTAGATCCCAAAAAACTTCCAAATTATCCATCACTTGATAACATGAGAAATAATAATCGAAACACAATTAATAATAGCAATAACAATGGATTTGAAGGTCACAATATAAACGATGATCAAAACTAGTAGGAGGCAATGGGAAGTCCATATATGATTAATTACATCCAGATAGGACAATCTAATCCTCCTGCATTATTTTTCCTTCGAATATAGGACAATTTTAAATCAAATTAGGAGTTGCGCAACTTTTATCTAAGTTCCACGTGATAGATAAGGAAAGCCCATATTTACATTTTCGTAATTTCGAAGAAGTTTGTGCTACTACCAATCTATAAAATATTAGTACATAACAGTTAAAATTTAAGTTCTTACCATTCTCCTTAAAGGACAAGGCAAAAATATGGCTACAATCTTTTACGCCAAATTCAATTGAAGGATGGGATGAGATGCAAAAATAATTCTTTAAGAAATTTTTTCCTTCACATCGAACCAATTATTTGCACAAGCAAATCATCACCTTTCACCAAAAGGATAACAAAACTTTATTTGATTGTTGAGATAGATTTAAAAATTTGCTACTTTCACGCCCACACCACGACTTTGAGATATGGATATCAGTAAGTACCTTCTATCAAAGATTAAACACTACAACTACATAATTTATTAAGATGATGTGTAGTGATGAGATTTTGAGCAAGGATACTGATGAAGCATGAGAATATCTTGACTCTCTTGCTGAAAATTCACAAGTTTGGAAAACCGAGAATATATCTAAATATAATCCACCTATAGAAACACCTTAAAACAGGGGTGGGCTTATTAAATTGGGTGAGACTAAAAATATAGCTGTAAGACTAATCACGCTTACTAAAAGGTTGATGATTTACTAACGAAGAAACAAGATATAGTTAGGGTGATAGATGAGATTCAAGAGATTTGCAATGTACCTGAGTTACAAGGACATGTAATCCATAATTGTCCAACTCTCCCAGTTTTTAAAGAAGTATTAAACGAATAAGCTTACGCCTTTAACGTGATTCCTTAACTAGTAAACAATCCTTATTCCTCAATATACAACCACGATTGGAAGAATCATTCAAATCATTGATGGCAACAGAATTTTTAGCAGCAGTAGATTCAACCTGCAGAACCAACTGTAAATCAAGTAGCTCAACAATACATCCAACCAGCAACAATATCGATGCTGATATATCAACCCCCACTGACTCATAACTTAGAGGATGACATTGCATAAATACAACAGCATAACAAATAATTCAGGCTCAACAGCAAATTATACCATTGCAATAAATAATTAATAGTCAGAATTAGCAACATACGAGCTACGAGCTCAGATAAGCAATCTTAATTCAACGGTGATAATTCAAGAAAAAAATAAGTTTCCATCTCAGCCACATGCCAGTAAGTTAGGTAAGTTCGAAGGTATCAAAGCTATTTTTTCTACAATTCATGATGATATATTTGATACGACTGTTGCAATAAATTTGTGAAGCGGTAAAGTGATCAATGAACCAGGTTTCCAACAATAACAATCAAGAGAAACTGGAAAGTGATTTGACACAACAACATAACGATGATGCGAATGATACCACAACATCTGCTTATGAGTCTATTGTGCCTTTCCCTGAATGTTTAAAAAATAAGAATATGAATGCTTTTTATGCTGAAGTTTTATATATTTTTTAAAAAGGTATATATTAATATATCGCTGCTGAAGATGATTAAGTGCCATCTTATGCTAAATTCTTGAAAAACATATATATTAAGAAGAGACATCACAACTCACAAAAGAAGGCATTCTTAATGGAGAAAGTAAGTGCCTTATTTGTTAAGAGATGCTTCTTAAGTATAAAGAGTCTAAATGTACAATAATCTCGTGTTATTGGACAATTTAATATTGAAAAAACTCTCCTTGACTTGGGTGCTAACATAAATTTGTTACCATATTCTATACATAAGCAACAAGGTCTTGTAGAACTAAAATCAACCCCGACCACACTATAATTGGCAAATAGATCTGTATGGCATCTAAAAGGTGTGATCGAAGACATATTAGAGCAAATTGATAATTTCTATTTCCATATGGACTTCATTGTTATTGATATTGCACATGTTAAAAACACTTATCTTTAGATCCCGTTTATCATCGGATGTCCATTTTTAGTTATAGCTAACGTAACAATCAATTGCAAGAATGGAGTGATTAAATTATCATTTGGAAATATGACCCTTGAAATTCAATGTCTTTAACATCTACAATCAACTAAGTATTGATTCTGGCAAAGTGCAAGATGTTTATTTGATTGAAGAAGTCTGCGAGAAAGAAGACATCATGTTCTTATGCATCTCCGATCTGTTGGAGGTAACATTAGTGATTGATGAAGAGTTCCTTGAAAATTTCAAACTGAGCAATGCTATTCGATTTGTAAATTATATGAATAATGCTCATTGTGTGTATGTTACCAGATGGATTTTTTTGAAGAATTACCTCCACAAACAAAGAAATTAATTCCTTCCAGCATTGAAGTCTGATGTGGGAGTTCATTTCATGCATCTTCTTAGTCTTAATTGTTTTGGAGTGTTTTCTATATTCTTAGCTCATTTGTCAAGAATTTTAGGTATCTTTTACATATATTAATTCTTATTTTTTTTTATATTTTAAAGGTTTTAAATAAAGAAGCAGACCATATTCTTTTAGAATGAAAATCAGCAAAATACCAAGAAAAGAGGGAGGACAACAAATTCAAATTCAAAATTCGTGTAACAGATTTTGTATGAAGGATATTAGAGAATCACATTCAACATGAAAAATGGTGCTCAATCTAGCATTGTGAAACCTACAATCATTGCTAATAATTTTAAGATTAAGCCCGGTTTTGTCCAAATGGCGCAACGGGAGCTATTTGGAGGAGGATCTGTTAAAGATCCAAATGCACACCTTGCCAATTTTATGGAGATTTGTGACATAATCAAGACAAATGAGGTTAGGTTTTTCCATTTTCTCTGAAGGATAAAGCCAAGGCTTGGTTAAATTCCAAATAGCCTAATTCTTTCACTACATGGAATGCCTTGTCACAAGCTTTTCTGAGTAAGTATTTTTCTCCAAGTGAGAGTCCAAACTTAGAGATAATATTACCAGCTTAGTTCAATTTGATAGTGAATCTTTGTACGAAACATGGGAAAGATTTAAGGATTTGCAGAGAAAGTGTCCACATCATGGTCTTCTTGATTGGCTGATCGTTTAAACTTTTTATAATGGATTAACATATTTAGCCTGGATTACCGTAAATGTAGCTACATGAGGTGCTTTAATGAGCATGTCAACAGAAGAGGCTCATCATTTGTTAGAAGAAATGGCCTCTAACAATTATCAGTGGTCCAATGAAAGGGGTATATATGGCAAGTTTAACAATAACTATTCTATTCTTAATTATTACGAGTCAATTCTTAATTTAGTCAAACCTATAACTTAACGAACCAATTAGTTAGGACAGTGTTAGGTGGGAGGTTTTCAATATTCAACGGTCATTAATTAGAGAACCACCTTCAAAGCACATTCCTAAATACCAACCAGCAAGCTAAATTTGAAATGCGATTTTCCTTTCAATCTGCTTGTCTTATTAAGCTCAAAGATTTTTAGGGCCCAATGTTTAATAGTTCTTAATTAGACTTTGGTCAATATTGATTCAGTGATTTGTGGGCTATAAGGTAATGAAACACCAACCTATTTTGTTAGTTGGATTGTGCCCTTTATTTTATTTAGAATTTGGATGCAATAAATCAAGATGTCATAGTCAAAAGGGAGTCATAATCTATATGCATGCAAGATTTAAAGAGCATGTACCTTCCAATATTCACCAATAAAATTAAGCATGGATTCCTAGATAATGTTTTTAATTTTGTGATCTCATAAAATTTTTGATGATTCTTTTATCATTATGAGAGTAGTACAAGATCAAAAAATTAACTATACAACTAAAAAAAAGGTAAGAACCTTTATTTTTGCTGCTGGTTGGCAATCCAGTTGTGGAGTCTTGAATCTTGTCTTCTACAATGATTTTCCTTATCTTCAAAAAACATTTTGCAGCCCAGATGTGAAATTTAATTTCCTAAAATATTACACAAAGTGATCAATCTGTTAAAAAATTTAAAACTAAATAAAAATCGTCTTCTTTAAGTCAAAACTTGATTTGCAAATTATAATTAGTGCAAAAATAAAGTTTTTAATTATAAATCTAAATTGGTCAATCTACAAGAAAGATGGTTCAATCATATTTCAATCCTATCTTGGCAATCGATATAAGAATGATAGTTTGAGTTGATGGTTTTTAATTATTGAATTAAAATAAAAAGTATCTAAAATATAAACCTTAAATTTGATTTAGATTAAGTATTTCCTCTTTTTATGATAATCAATTATTAATTACAAAGATAAAAATAATAAGTTATACAAAAATTGTCTTAATCTTTAAATGAATTAATAAAATTGATTTTGTATATCAAAATTTTCTAACTCTAACTAAATAATAATTGTAAATCGTTGCTAGTTAAGCATATATTATTATTTTAGTTAATACATAACCTATCAAAAATAAATTAATTTATAGATTACTATCATAAGATTTAGAGAAACTTGATTCACATATTAGATTTTGATTACAAACTAATATTCAAGGTATGCTATGCAATTAAGTTATCCATAAACACTGTAAAAGAATCATAAGATAAGAAAAAGCTTGAACTATCATCACAAAAATGCACAAATAATGAAAGAATAGATCTTATATTAAAAGAAATGTGTACCTTATAAAGATGAGAATTTTATTTTTTATATTTGAACTACGACTTGAAAAATAGTAACATACAAAAGGATAGAGTATTAAAGAGAAATAATATGCAAACTGGTACTCCCAAAATGTGAAAATTTTTCTTCTATTTGTAAGTGGAAGAATTGGTTATATTTGCTACAAGGTAGTTAGGAATGATCAGAACAAATATTTGAGTTTATTTGGTATAATCATTTGATCTGTCATGATCTTTTTTATGCTATTTTTGACGTGATTTACCTCAAATAATTTGATATTTAAGATCTTTTCCAAAACATATTGATTCCATTCAATATCCAATTTGGTCTTCATTTAACTAATTGACTACCTTCTTAACAATTTGATCTCCTTCTTGATAGTTTGATTTTGATTGATTTTTCTTGATTCTTGATTTTATTTCCACATGTTATAATAGGATTTTGGTAGCATTTATATATATACACAAATATAGATAAATCAGCATAAAATTGTAAGAAAATAATGTCTATAACAAGAAGTAGCTAGATTTTGGAATCTTCTCCTTTGACTTCAGGGGCGTTAAGATCTCTCCTTTCTCTCCTTTTTATTCCGTAATAAATTTTGTTTCCTGCCAAGGCCAACATATTTCCAATGAATAACTTTCACATGGTTTGGTTTTTGAGAAATTTAATTTATTTTTTGATGAAATTTTAGCTAAGACATGGGATTACTGTTGTACGCATTTGATAATTTTTGCATCCCACACCTAATAAATGAATTTTACAATAGTTTCAATATGGTCAGAATAGATTTGGAACATAATCTAT
Source organism: Dracaena cambodiana (assembly GCA_036321105.1). Lineage (NCBI taxonomy): Eukaryota > Viridiplantae > Streptophyta > Magnoliopsida > Asparagales > Asparagaceae > Dracaena > Dracaena cambodiana. The sequence continues at coordinate 8,407,476 of JAYEPQ010000017.1, forward strand.
TTAGTTTAATTAAGAGACACTAGGAACAGGTGATCCACTTAGGAAGTATGTCTAGTATTATTGGAATTTCGATAGCATAATGGAATCAAGGTGCCTTTTTGTTTGAAGAATATATTATTATTATGAAACCTAATAATGCAACACCCTGCAAGGGTGGAATCAGTGGCACGACCATGTATCGTAATATATATGCTACTGGTCACTAATTATACTGTAATGTTGTGGATAGTTCATTTTACATACTCTCATTGCATATTATTCACTCTATAATGATGCATGATATGATTTTTTTTTTTTGAGGAGGATAGTTTGTTTTTTTAATCAACCTTACTTACTGACCCTCACAATTTCATGTGTACAGTTTGGACAGATATGGGAAAGTTTGAAAAAGCATGATAGTATATAGCTTTGGTCCTTAGATTTTCCTTTTGAAGTCCAAGGGTGGTAGATACTCTTGATTTTTTGTGCATAATCTATTTTAGGTGTTAGAAAGAAGATTAATTTTTTTTTTATTTTCTTTTTAGGATTTTTGGATTCCATTATATTTGTTTTGGATAGTTTCTAGGTTATTTATTTTTCTTAATTTTCTTTTTCTTTAGAATGAATGTAAACATTTGAAAAATTTTCTGCAAATAATTAAACTAATTGGAAGTAATTAGATAACTTTGAGTTCAAAATTCGAAAGAATAACTGATTTAATAGTTTTCTCGAAGTCTTTTAAATGAAATAAAAGTTTGAAAAATAAACACCCTTAATGGCAGAATATTCATAAAAAGGGAAATAATAAAATAAGAAAATATCAAAAAAGAAGATAAATCATAAATTTGAATTGAACTCTAAAGTTGGAATAAACTAGTATACAATCATGTAGATGTATATAAGTTATAGGCTATGAATTGGAGTGTGAAAGCTAAGACGGATATTTCTAAATTGAGATGTTAAGATTACTTAATTTGAAATTTTACTTGTGAATTAAAAATTTAGAAAAACTTATGATCTTATTAGTTAGTGAGATTCATGCATGAACCAAAAATATTATTGTTTCCGTCGTTTGCAACGTGAGCAGAGAATGTAGCTATTGCAAAAACAAAACAAAAGAAATTTTATTTGGATTTAGGAATTATAATACTCGAGATGTTTTTTTTTTTATAATCACGAAGATTACAATGGAGATTTCTGGGGAGTGTGACGATGGATGTCTAATCACACATTTTACTTCCATTGGCTATCTGGTAAGGGTTTTTTTGTTGAACTGGAACTCTCTGTATGATCTTCTGGAATTAATTTTTCCAATCTCCATTATCCCCTACTCGGAGTGGTTTTATAGTTTGAATGGTTGTAATTGTCTCTTGATTTGCGAAAGTTCGTGGAGAAACTGTACCATAATTTGATCCGAGGGATCATAGTGGAACCACACCATAATTTAGTTAGTTTGAATAGCCATCTGCCAACGATGATGTGATGTATTTGTTGGCAAAGTTGACTCTTTTAATTAGCAAGATTGGTGTATCATATTTGACGAAGTTGGTATTAGCCATTTTTCATAACTCTTTGTCTAGGGTATTTGTTATCTTCTATTTGGCGAGGATGGAATGTTTTCACTGACGAGCTAGACTTTGTCTTTTTAAGTCTTTAGACTGGTCCTAGTTGGCAAGAAATTTTACTCTATTTAGCCAAGTTGAGATTACTCTGTTGGTGGAAACTTTCTTGTATGGCGAGACTGAGCTCTTTTGTGTGGCGAGAATGATCATTAATCTGACTTGTATCTTTACCAACTTAGCACTATGACGTATCAATTTTCTTCAGTTGGTTTTAATTAGTAGTATGCAAATTTTTACCTCCTACAAGACCCTCTTCAAAGTTTTCGAAAGGTATGAGATTTGTTGCCTTTCTGAATACTTTGAATCTTATATCTTCTAACTCTTGTGGGATTTTAATTGGGATTTTCAATTTTTAAATTTCTATTTGATGGGCCCCATCTCTTCTGTGAGCCTCAAATCACCACCGTTTGTTTGAGAGGAAGTATTCTGATCCACCGTTCCTTTTTTGATGGAAAATGACAATCGTTACATCCTCTAGAAAACTATTCCACATTTAATGAGAACATCTTGCCTACCGTGTGAGATGATTATATCTCAAGCCTCACCTAGAGAGTATAAGAACTCTAAATGGTGGTTCTGTTTCTTCTTTACTTTGAGTTGAAATTTCTTTGCCATTGTTCTTCTTAACTCTCTGAATTTCTTCGAGAATTTGAAAGCTTTGGACATCCATTTCCATGGAACCAAAAGGAACTTTCAAGGGCAAGAAAGTGGCTAGTAACTTGTAGACCATGGCCGGAACGTAGATGGTAATAGTTCCTCCATCTTCTACTGGTAAGATTTTTCTTCTTTTTGTCGATATCAATTTTTTTGAATCAATTTTGATTGAATCCCTTTTCCTTTCCTATTTTGGTTGCTGTCTTGAATGTCTTTCACCAAAGGTATTGATGTTGGCGATGACAGACCTTTGCCATCAAAGAGAGAAGTTTTTTTCCTGGGTGATGATAGCCCTATGTGTAACAGGGGATATATATATATATATATATATATATATATATATATATATATATATATATATATATATATATATATATATATTCCCACCGTTGTTAGCATTTCCTCATCTGAGAATTCTTTTCTTGTAACTTTTTCGTCACAGATAATTCTATTCTTTTGCAGCTCGCTAGATTGGGGAAGCTTCTTTGGCACAGTGACCCATTGGGGTTTCTGCTAGCTCAAGAGGCAATATTGAATTGCAGTTTGATAGGAATATTTCTTATATAGGGACCCCGATGACTTGGATAGGCTCAACTTGATTTGGCAGGGTGATCCTATTATTCTTCACCAAATTATTATCAGTATCAAGTTTGTTGGTTCTGATGGGAGAGGACTACACCATCCTCATTTTGTCTTTGGTGACGTTGTTGACCTTAGGGGCATTTAGAGTATTAAGTCAATTCCTTGGTACTATGATTCAGAAGGTGTAGAATATGCTCTTCCTCCTTTAGAGCACCATCATTCTCTGTTATAATTCAAGGCTTATACCTAAGATTGGTTGATGAAATGGGATCTGACACCGAGGTAGGATGCCCTCCTAGTTGGGCAATTCTTTAAATGGGACGATATTTCGTTCAAAGTGACCCTTAACCAAAGTGATGGGCTTCATTCAGAGTGTAATTACCTAGTATATACTAGTGATCGAGGAACCTGTTATGGTTAGGAGTTCTAAGAATGAACTAACTAGATCAGGGAGTAATCACCCAGCTGCGAATTTCCGTACGCTCGGTTAGATCAACTCCAGCAAAACTGATCGGTGGGCGTGTCTCACTGGTTTTATCATAGGTAAGTATAAAACTAGATTGCACGAACTTGGCTTGTATTGAGCCATACAGGCTACTCAATATAGAATCAGCAATAATACTGCTCAATTTTTTGTTTTGCTAGAGATGTATACTCCATTTTCTGGAACTTTCTTAATACCAAATGGTGAACTTGGCATCAGACTCCTTGAAATATGCATTGTCAAGACTGCCAATGAGAGACTATTCCTATGAAGAATACTTCCTGATGTTGCAAGTAATAAGCATACTCAAAAACCAGAATGCTTTAGTATACATAATATTGTGAAAGTTAGTTTGCCATTTTTACATTGACATTAATGTGACAGGGTCAAAAGAAGCTTTTGTCTGGCATAAAAAAATTAGACAGAATATTTCTTTGCCAATTTTCACAGACAAGAGCCAGTTGCTATCAATAGTGCACTCTCGGTCGGGGAGTTGAAGAAGCGTTTGGAACAATTTAAAGTCCTTAAGAGAGTACTGGATGAAGAAGAAGGTATTACTGTAGGCACTATCCTTCTTAGCTATCATTATTGGGCCAACATTGATTTGATGCTTGGTGTGGTTTTAGCTAGTTATCTAGCTTTATAGTTGAAGAGGTGCGTAGTTCCTTCTGCGCCTAGGGAATACCTCACTTTGAAGGATATATATCCTGTGCCTTACTGGCCAACGGGTGATCTTCAGGTTTACTCCTAGCCATGGCCTATAAAATCCATGGGGGATTGAGAGCTTTCTACCAGCGTTTTATTGGAGACAGAAGGCAAATCCTAGAATTGAAATACCATATGCTTACTTGATGGCATGGTTCGCACTCATTCCGAAGGGTTAATGATGGGTGGTGCTGATGTTGACAAAGAGAATCTTCCCACTCTTTGTCAATTTGAAGGAAGATAGTGGAAACACTAATACATAGTAGATGTGAGGAAAGCTGTTGATCGCTACAGTGCCTATAGGTTCTTCAGATTCTTTCCTGATATGAATGCAGTTGATCTTGAGGGTCTCCTTTGTGATGCGGGTTTATTGCCTACCGGAATATTCTAGTGACTGCAATATATCCGTCCTTCACATTTAGTGTACCACGACAGTGATATTTGTGAATTATCGCCATATTTTCCAAACCGATTTTCTAGACAATTTGGCTAGGATCAACTATATGTAGGTAATCTTTACAGAGTTTTGGCACACAATAGTAGCTTGGTTGCTAGCACCAGAGCTTGGAAGCATTTTATTATAGTTTCTATTGGTGCCACTTCGAATACCAACCATGGATCCTTCACTGCTGATGACTTTGGCTTTTTTGCTAGTGGTATACTAAAAGTAATGCCATCAAGTCAGAGATGATCTTTATTATATTGGGTTGGTGTGCATTCACCGGTATTGTGTCGAGACTATAGCTAAGCCCAAAACTTTTAAGATTGTAGGGCTCAAAGAATACTTGGAGAATCTAACCCATCTTAGGCCGCTTGAAGAAGTCTTTTCCAGTGAGTATAAATAATAGGAGGGAGAATCGGAGGATGAGGCTGTAGTAACTATGATTCAACATGTAGGGAAAGTTAATAGTGATGCATCAAAGAGAGATTCTGATGATGCACCCTTATCACGCCTCACCACCTGAAAGAGAAAGGTGAGGGTTGATAATTTTAGTAATCCAGTTCCTTCAACTGCTGCCTTTGAAGATGTACCCCCAGCTCCTACTGGCGATATGCCACAAGCTATCAGTGGTATTTCCATTGCTTTGCCACCCTTAGCTCGTCCAACTCTTTTTCCAAATGCTCGACAACTGCGACTGTCGTTTTTTCACCACCACGGTCGAAGAAAAAGTGAGTGACTCGTTGATGTGATAAATTACTGCAAGCGCACAGTGTCGGTGTAGCGCTGTACAGGTCGTCCCGCAGGGATCTAAGATATTTTGCGATTTCTTATTCTTTCCTTAGTCTAACGGACTAACTATGAGATTTTAGATCGAGAGAAGATTAGTTTAAGTTCTAGAGGTTAGCCTAGGATCTCGAATCCATTAGAATAATAGTCTAACAATGAATTATCCCTTTCTTCCTAACTTTTTAATTATGCACAGTTAAGTAACATATTAAAAAGGTGATCTTTTTAATTTGATTTTAATCGAGTGCCCCTAAGTATGACCTATCAAGTGATGTGCAATTATAAACCATCAAAAATAACACTTTTCTTAAAAACAAATCATATCAAGTAGAAAATCTCATAAACAAAAGAAAAGAAATAGACTTCAAACCCTAATCTAAATATAGGCTATCAAGAAAGCTAATTCAAGTATAATCTATCAAAAAAATCAGATTTACAAGTTTATTCAAGTCAATTTATTTATATGAAAATCTCTATTGATAATTCTAAAAACAAACAAAGAATAAGATTCCAAACTTCATCTAAATATAGATTATCAAAATATTAATTAAGCATAATCTATCAAAGAATTATGATTTGTGAACTCCATCTTTTATTTATTTATAGAAAAATCATAATTTTATTTCTTTCTAGGAAGAAGATGAAATAAATCCATGTTAGATCTATTAAACTAACTTCATCTACATCTTAGAGCTAAAGAAAATTAGTTACTCATATTCCTAATAAGCAAAATCAAATCTTTATTTATGAAAGCAAATAAATTTAATTTAGAAAGCAATAAAACCTAAACTAGAAAGTAATTAACTCTATCTAGAAAGTAAATAAATAACTAAAAGCAATGGCTTATCTCTGAATCACAGTATTGTGGCCGTCACCTCTTCAGCAAAACCCTAATTTTATTAAATTAAAAACGAGTACAAAACTTTAGGATCTCTTTAGAATACAAAGATACGGCCAATATATAGGCTTCGGAAATCCAAACCCAATTATAATACAATTCCGAAACTACAAGATTACAACGAAGCTACGTAAGAAAAATCGAAGATTGAGGCCCACATTGGCCTACCATTTGGCGGGTCCTACCACTAATTAGCGGCTCAAGTTTGGAAACAATTCATGAAATGTTTTCCACATGAAATTCTTGTCTTGTAAGTTTAGTTTTCCTGACTGTATTTGACTTTGAGTTTCTGCAGTATCGTAGTCTCGTAGTCTTGTCCAGTTTAAAAACTTTTCGGACTTTGATTTCCTATTCCAACTCTGATTTCATGCCATCTCCTTGTACAAATCGGATTACCTGAAAAGACACTAAAAATATCCGAGTAGTATTTATTTATATACAAATATAGATAAAGTATTGGAAGAAAAATACAATATATGATACTCATCACACCCCCACACCTATCTTTTGCTAGTTTTCGAGTAAAACTTAAACCTAAAAAAAAAAAATTCTAACTCACTTTCGCAGGAATCGCGATTGCACTTAGCACGTGCAACAAGCCTTTAAACCCCTAGGTCACCGTAGTGGATGAGTGTTGTCTCGTGAGAGTTTGCAGTGAATATACCCACAAAATTAATGAAGAAAATAGATTAAGGAATAAAAAAAAGAAAAATAAGAATAACCAAAAAAATTAGAAAAGTAAAAATTTTATAAAAAAGAAAGAATTTTTTTTTTATAATATTTTCATCAATTAATCTCACTAATATACAAATTCAAGAACGCATTTAGATTATCAATTTTCAAATCGAGCGTCATATCAAATACACTTATTATTTTAATAAAAAATTTAAATCCCATCTTTCAATACCCACTAATAGATAATCTATTGGCTCCTATACATCTACGTGCACATGTGATAGTCTACTTCGATTTTGGACTCCAACTCTAACTCATGATTCATCTCCTCTCTCATAACAATTTTTTCTTTTTTTTCTTCTTTTTTTAATTTTTTTAAAGAATATTTCACCTTTCATGCGAATATTCACGCTTGCTTAGGCGCAACATACCCGATTACTCGGTTCATACTCTTTTCTTTTTTTTTCTTTTTTTTAGAATATTTCACCTTTCATGCGAATATTCACGCTTACTTAGGCTTACCTAATTACTTGGATCATACTCTTTTTTCACTCTTGAGGCTATTGCCTTAATACCAGGCGCACCGCATTATTTTATCACTCTCGAGGCTATTGCCTTAATCCCAGACTCACCATATTATTTTATTCTCACTTTTTTTTGTTTAGAAAGAGAAGACTTACTCAATCGTTATCATTTTTGTTCTTAACCTAATAAACTATTGTGAAGTGAAAAATAGATGTATACTTGCCTCAAAACTACTGTTAGCAATATTTATTTTTCGGATTTTGATCTTTTTCAAAAATTCAAAGTGTATCATCCAATCTACTCTCCTCCAATTTCAAATCTAAATTTGTTCCTTTATCTGTAATTAGGTTGATCTATTGATAAAAATACATAAATTTGTTGTCAAATTTATTTTTTATTATTTTTTCAGTGTTTTTTTTAAAAACAATTTCCAGTTAATTACCCTAAAAACTACCCAAAGTGTAAAATAAAGAAATTCAAAAATCTAAAAATAAAATCCTAAAAATAAAAATTAAATCCTAAAAATCCTAAAAAAAAAAATCTCCTAATCCATTCCCCCACACCTAAACTTGTATATGCCCTCATACACAAACCAAGTGTGGTAAAATAAATATGAAAACTATTATACAAATACTATACAAATAATGAGAGTCGTAAAATTTACGATTTCAATATCATCACCCTATTAACGCATGGAAAGTGGTTACGACCTCTCGATCGCTTACCACTTTCATAGTGTGTGCATTTTAAACGTGAAGTGGGTGCATTATTATATCTCATCAGCCTCCTACGAGTCATGAAATTACCTGTCTGCTTCTTATGCCGTCCTCGCTTTTCTTTGTCCACATGCAAGCATTAATAATTGGATTAAAGAATTCTTTATTATAAACCTGCCAATCATCGTTAGTAACAAGCATACATGTAGAAATATCATGAGGTGAGAAGAGTGCAATATGATCAAGTGAATGTGGTGGTGACTCTTCTAACTCACGAAATAATGCGAGCTCCTCTGCAAATAAATCCTCAAAAGTTTGCTCATAATTCAATGGCACATTTGCACAAGTATCATCATACATAGAATTAGTATATGCTAATTCATCTAATAATATGAGCTCATCTTTGAACAATTGCTCAAATGAGGGTTCATCATCAGTGCAAGAGGTCGAATGAGAGTGCAAATTATGAATTATGTTGACCTCAATGAGGGAGCTCGGTGCGTGCTCATCCATATTAAATATGTTCAATACTACAGTCATATTCCCAAATGATAACTTCATGAGGCCACTCCTGCAATCAATTAATGCATTTGATGTTGCAAGGAAAGGTCTACCCAAGATAACGGGAATTTGATTTCGTGGATTGGAGATCGGCTCAGTTTCTAAGACAATGAAGTCTACAGGAAAGATAAACTCGCTGATCTTAATGAGCACATTTTCAACCATACCATCTTGATCGAACGATCAGCTAACTGTAATGTGACCTTGGTAGGTTGAAGTTTTCCTAACCCCAGTTGCTGATAAACAGTGTAAGGAAGCAAGTTGACAGTTGCCTCTAGATCAAGCAACGCCCTATCAAATGTAGTATTTTCAATGGTGCATGAGATTGTAGGGGAACCTGGATCTTTGTACTTGATAGCTAAGGAGTTAGAGTGGATTTGCGATATATTTGCAGCAAGAAAAACTTTCTCATGAAAGTTTCTTACTCGGTTTTTAGTACACAAATCCTTGAAGAACTTAGCATAAGTAGGAACCTGTTGTATATTGTCAAGGAGTAAGATATTAACCTTTACCTACTAAAATGTTTCAAGAATCTTTTCTACTTGCGGTGAAAGCTTCCTAAGCCGATTGGGATATGGTGCTTTCGGCTTAGGAACATGTTCTTCCAAATGATCATGTGACGATGATGGAGGTGATGGAGATGGTCGTGGAGAAAGGGGTGGAAGAGATGGTGTAGCCTGCGAGATAGTAGGAGTTGGATCAGGGGGCATGGCTACATTTTTGTCCACTTGCTTGCCAGATCTAAGCGTATGAATGGCATTGCATTGGTGGACATGCGACTGATTGGAGTTTGAGGAACTGACATTAAGGTTCGTTATGGGTTGACTTGGAAAGGTACCCTGGTCACATTCACTTATCTGACTTGCTAATTGTCCAACCTACTGCTCTATATTTTTTATAGATTGAGAGTTTACGAGCAGTTGCTAACCTGTACTTTGAATAAAGTCAGTTGACACTTTCATAAGATTTTGCATGTGTGTGTCAAGGTTGGACATATGCGTGTCAAATTTGGAGTGAGACTTGAGAAGATTTTCAACGTGCTTCTTAAGTGACTGAACTTGCTTTTCTTGATAAATATTAGACCCCTGTTGTGGATGTGAATGGTTTTGTGCAGATGGTCTATTCTGGTTGTTCCCATAATTTGAAGCATTTGGGTGTTGATAAGCACCCATATTTGGTCTTGAAAACTGACCAGTGGCTGAAGGTTGCATGTTAGGATTAGGGGCCCCCTGATATTGCCCTTGACCCCATGATAGATTTGGATGATTCCTCCAGTCATGATTGTATGTAGGAGCGTAAGGATTGTTCATGGGTTGTTGATATAAGGCGTTAGCCTGCTCAAGTGTGTGACCCATGAGATTCATTAATAATGGACACTCCTTCATAAAATGATTCGGAGTTCCGCAATTAAAGCATATGGGAACTTGAATTTGATTTACTTGACCCACTGGTAGAGCACTAGGAGTCTCTAGTGCCTCAATTCTCCTCACAAGGGCTGCCATCTTAGCTTCGGCAGTTATAGAGCTGTCGACGCTATGAATCCCACCCTTATGTGCAGAAGTTGATGCACTGGGCTTCTCAGCCGAACTTTCCCACTGCATAGTCTTCCACGATAGGTCCTCAAGAAAGTCCCATACTTTATCCTCGTTTTTCCTCATAAACTCCCCCTGACACATGGATTCAAGAAGAGTTTTGGATGTGTAATTGAGTCCTTCGTACACGATTTGACATAACTGTCATTTTTCTATCGCATGGTGGGGGCACTGAGCTAAAAGGTCTTTAAACCGTTCTAAGTATTTCCAGAAGGGTTCTTCTGGCACTTGTCGGAATTGATTGATTTGATTTCGTATCCTTGCCGTCTTATGCATGGGATAATACTTCTTAAGAAACACCGTAACGAATTCATCCCAAGTAGTGATTGAATCAGTAGGCATACTGTACAACCACTTCTTGGCATTATCCTTAAGTGCAAAGGGGATGAAGCAGAGCTTAATTGTATCCTTCGATAAGTGTTGCAGTTTTATCATCATGCATACTTCCTGAAATTCACTGATAAAGAGATATGCATCTTCTGAATCAGAACCAATGAATTTAGGAAGCATACTAATGTACTGCGGCTTCAACTCATAGTGATTAGCCGCTATGTGTGGAAGTTTTATGCATGATGGAAGTGATGTGCGCAATGGGTAACATCGATCCTGAAAGATCGGGATCGATTGGTCCATCTTGGCTCCCATGAACAAATCTGATCTCACAAGTCGACCAAATTGATCACGGGTCCACTGTGGCATGAACCAGCGACCGTGAGTGTATGCATGAATTTCCTAAACTAATGCAAGAAGTGGGGTGTAGTGGAGAGATAAAACGGTGGAATAAATATAATCAAATAAAATGTGATTCCTACTGTTTCTAATTTTTTTTTGTATTTTTTTACAGAACCAGTAACACAAAATACAGATAACAAGAAAGTTTCGTGGGGTTTTGTACCTAAAGGGCCGCCAAGCTGCTAATTGGCGGCCAAAGCAAGGAGTTTTGGACTCTTCTTGCTTCAGTGCACTCCCAATACTTATTTAGTCCTGTTTAATTTCCTGTGTCTGCACTTTATTATCTCTGCACACTCAATGCACACTGTTAATCCCGTAAAACGTCAGAAAAAGTAAGAAAAACACCGTCGATCCCCGGCAACGGTGCCAAAAACTTGATGTGATAAATTACTGCAAGCACACAGTGTCGGTGTAGCGCTGTACAGGTCGTCCCACAGGGATCTAAAGTATTTCGCAATTTCTTATTCTTTCCTTAGTCTAACAGACTAATTATGAGATTCTAGATCGAGAGAAGATTAGTTTAAATTCTAGAGGTTCGCCTAGAATCTCGAATCTATTAGAATAATAGCCTAACAATGAATTATCTCTTTTTTCCTAACTTTTTAATTATACACGGTTAAGTAACATATTAAAAAGGTGATCTTTTTAATTTGATTTTAATCGAGTGCCCCTAAGTATGACCTATCAAGTGATGTGCAAGTATAGACCATCAAAAATAATACTTTTCTTAAAAACAAATCATATCAAGTAGAAAATCTCATAAGCAAAAGAAAAGAAATAAACTTCAAACGCTAATCTAAGCATAGGCTATCAAGAAACTTAATTCAAGTATAACCTATCAAAGAAATCAGATTTACAAGTTTATTCAAGTCAATTTATTTATAGGAAAATCTCTATTGATAATTCTAAAAACAAACAAAAAATAAAAATTCCAAACTTCATCTAAGCATAGATTATCAAAATATTAATTAAGCATAATCTATCAAAGAATTATGATTTGTGAACTCCATCTTTTATTTATTTTTAAAAAATCATAATTTTATTTCTTTCTAGGAAGAAGATGAGATAAATCCATGTTAGATCTATTAAACTAACTTCATCTACATCCTAAGGCTAAAGAAAATTAGCTACTCATATTTCTAATAAGAAAAATCAAATCTTTATTTATGAAAGCAAATAAATTTAATTTAGAAAGCAATAAAACCTAAATTAGAAAGCAATTAACTCTATCTAGAAATTAAATAAATAACTAAAAGCAATGGCTTACCTCTGGAGCACAGTATTGTGGCCGTCACCTCTTCAGCAAAACCCTAATTTTTTTAAATTAAAAACGAGTACAAAACTTCAGGATCTCTTTAGAATGCAAGGATACGACCAATATATAAGCTTCGGAAATCCAAACCCAATTATAATACAATTACCAAGCTACAAGATTACAGCGAAGCCACGGGAGAAAAATCGAAGATTGGGGCCCACATTGGGCTGCCATTTGGCTGGTTTAACCGCTAATTAGTGGCTCAAGTTTGGAAAGAATTCATGAAATGTTTTCCGCATGAAACTCCTGTCTTGTAAGTATATTTTTCCTGACTTTATTTGACTTTGAGTCTCTACAGCATCGTAGTCTCGTAGTCTTGCCCACTTTAGAAACTTTTCGGACTTTGATTTCCTACTCCAATTCTGATTTCATGCCATCTCCTTGTACAAATTAGATTACCTGAAAAAGACACTAAAAATACCCGAGTAGTATTTATTTATATACAAATATAGATAAAGTATGGGAGGAAAAATATAATATATGATACTTATCACTCATGCATTGGGTCAAATCCTTTAGCTACCTTACTAACGCCGCCGCAAAGGAGATCGTTTCCTAAATTCCATGACTTTAGATCCCTTACCATTTTCTCCTAATTCTTCAAATCTTAATATCTGGTGAAACTATGGTTGATGTGAATAAGGGCATATATGAGGTCATGGAGATGCAGGCGAGGTGATAAGTGTCTTATATTGTATATTTATAACTCTCAACTTATCTATTTTTGTATAGACTAATGCTACTCGAGTATATTTAGTATATTTATTAGGTAAAGCCTATTACTAAAAGGATTTGGCATGAAATCCTAGAAGACTAGGAAAACCGAGTTCAAAAAGAGTAAAAGAGGAGAGAACTACAAAAACACAAGGATAGAAGCTATAAAGTGGAATCCAGTCATGCACATGAGAAGAGAAAAGCCAAAAGATAAAAAACTAGAAGTTGAAAGGTAAAATCAAATATTTTGTTGCTATTTAACGGCAAAATGGGGCCTATAGTCCTAGATGTGCTGACTCATATGTAGAGTAGGAATCTTGTGACAAAAATTGACCAACGATATTTGGCGGTCAATGTCGCTATTTAGCGACAATAGTAGTGAGTCTATATTTGAAAATTTTATGAAGGATTTTTTGTAATTTTATAGTTTTTTGTCACTGGATTAAGGTTTTAAGATCTCGAAGCCTATATATTGGCCGTGTCCTTACAAAGTGGAGTTTCCTATGCTTTATTGAGATAAATAAAATAAGAGGATTAAACCCTATGAGCAACAACCGCCATACTAGAGCTTCAACTAATTATTGCTTGTTGATCTAAGTAGGTAAATTTATTTAATTGCTTTTTAGTTAATTTTTTATTTCTTTCTAGATTAGGATTTTACTTGTTTTGTAGTAAAAATTAGATTTTTAATAGTTCTCATGTATAAGAATATCAATTTGATTAATAAAACCATGAGTAACTAATTTTGCTTAGCTCTATAATCTAGATGAAAATAGAGATCAACTGTAGTATAACTTCTATTTATTTTCTTCCTAAAATAACTAAAAAGACATGATTTTTCTATGATAAGATTAAAAGATAATAATTCATAAATCTAATTCTTTGATAGGTTATATATGCTTAAAATTGCTTTTGATAGCCTACACTTAGTTCGGGTTTTGAATGATTGCTTTTGATTTTATTTGTAGAAATCTATATTGATTTAGTTTACTTTTATATAAAAATTCACAAATTTTGATGACTTATTCTTGAACAACACTTAATAATTCATGCTTACGGTTATTTGAATACAAGTTAAACTAAAAAGATCATCTTTTTAATATAATCATAATTGTTTATATTAGAATGATAGGAGGATGATAATAAAAAGAGTATTCAGTTGTGAACTAGTGGATTCGATGTCCTAAACTAATTTTAAAATAATTAACAAAACCTCTCTAGATAATATTAGCAAACTTGCTAGGATAATAGAAAGAGCGAGATTGCAAAGCATGCGAGATCCTTGTGTGAATAACTTGTTTGTGTTATAATTGTACTGTGTCGTTAAATTTATCACTTCAAGTTTTTGGTGTCGTTGTTGGGAATTGACAGTGTTTTTTTTACTTTTCTTGAATTTTATGAGTTAACAGTATGTGTTGAGTGTGCAGGAATACTAAGTATAGGGACATGAATTCCAAACGGACTAGAGGAGCAATAAGAATTAGTTTCGAAAACTAGGAAGCCAAAAGCCCTGGTTTTGCTGCCAAACAACAGTAAGTTTGCCTCTGCCTTTGCCTAATTTTTCTCCTGTTCTGTATTTTGGGTTCCTAGTCTTAAATGAGGATAAAAATAAAAAATTACTTCTAGGTGCATCATCTTTTATTTGTCCATGTCTTTTACCACTTTTTTTTTCTCATCTTCTAACATCAACCCCTTCTTCCACTAGTTTTTAGGTCATTCACTCATTTATAGTCATTTCCATAGGTATATGCCAACGTGGGTCTGTGATTAATTTGGTCGACTTGAGAGATCAGATTTTATCATGGGCAGAGCAACTACAAGATCTTTTATTGAGGTAAATATGTGTAATGCCTCAGTTTTTTAGTTGCTTTCCAAAATGGAGGACTCTATTTAAAATATACTACATTACCCAAGTATCATAGAATCTTAGAATAAGTATAACTACTGCCATATTCATACATATTTAAAAGTAAAAAGATTTTATTTATATAAAGAGTTGATTGTATAAAATGACACACTGCTCGGAATATGAACACAAAAGAATTAAAAAAAACAAAAGTGTAAAGAAGTGCCCAGACAAAAGAAAATATAAATAAATATGTACAAAAAAATTTCCAAATGATACTCCACTACTTATTACTACTGACTTGCTCGTGAAATTATAGATCATCAGTTGGGGTTAGCTTTCCTTTCTTGTCTTCTAGAATTGGATTCAAAACTCAGGAGATTAAACCTAGCAAGTAATACCAAGAAAAAAAGAAGTTGCACTATCACAGTACTCAGAATATGTTATCACGAATATGCTATTTTAGTGTCGATCATGATATATAAATCAAGAATAATGTAAATAAGTTTGGAATCATAATTAAATTGTACATCGAGAGATGTGCATATCAGAGACAGGTAACAGATCTCGTTCAGGCCTTACGTCAAATATTAAACTTAACAAAACATTAATTAGTTAGATAATTGAAATTACCACTGGTGGATAATATAGCACTATTACCCATATTGTATAAGTGTTCATACATAGTGGGACCCGATCTGAATGCATGGTGCTAAACCATGATGCACCGCAAAGTATTACTAGACAAACCCTGTACTATGACAGTAATGGACATCACCCTTTTGGAGACTCATATATGAGATTGTGGCTCAGTATGATGTGGTGTTGCTGTAGAATAATTGCTAAGCATCTAATTAGAAAATGACCAATTAGATCTTCATACGATACAATTCTTACCCATCATATAGTTTTTTTCCAATCCCTATATCAATGATACACGATATATATGAACCCATAGAAACATCATGGCATGTCAAGTTAGATTGTGTACATATCCTTCACTAGAAACTGGAATTCAAAAATCAGTTTGATTTAGGATCACGTATACATGTATAATGAGGATACTCTATTTTCATGTAATTTAGATATATGAACCTCATTATCATATTCTCATGAACGACCATGCCCATCATGTATCTAGTATTCGAAGAATTCATTCGAACATATCATGTATCGGTTCATATATATATATATATATATATATATATATATACCATGTATCACGAATTATGTATCTATACATAAATTTGCACATATTTATATTGTGGTGTCATCGCGTCATACTATTTTTAATATATGTCACATCGTGTGCTATTTCAATAATAAATGATGCATACTATGTCAAACAATAAAATTAATCATATTATATAGCAATCTATTTATGTATGTAATAAGTAAATCATACTCGTATCTGGTGTCATACATAAAGCACTAAACTATTATCACATAATATTAATTGGTTAATTTCTTTATTTATTAAATGTCAATGTTTGAAACTATAATGCTTGTCACATGGTTGCAGTTAATTTGTCTACATGATGAATTAATCATATGATAATCACAGAACATGTGAAATATTTTATACCTACTTGCACGTGTTCAGTTAAAGTGGATATATTTGGAACATAAATAAGTAATGTTCTGGTGTTATTAACTTGCCAAAATAAAATATATACTGAATTATTTTATCTATAAAAAATAATTAGTTCCATTACTTATTCTTTGCCTATATGGATTTGCTTCTATTTGGTTCAAACCCAAGCACTATAACAAATAGATTATTTTCTATATTTAAACAGTTAAGATGCATTTATTTTTAACCACTCATTTTGTACGAAAGTGTAATAATCATAGATAACATTGCATAGATAAATTAAAGCTTAACCTCCATTCATGCATTCTATTATCTTTAACCATATAAATAAATTAGATTATATCCTTGTATTCACATGAAAACTTTTTAAAACATTTTGAGAGCAGTCCATTTTAGTTTATTAATTAATTTAGTTTTTTATAGTTTAATAATTTTGATTACGAACAATATTCTCCAAATATTACCAAATTAATATAGAACGTAGCGGTTAATGAGAGGAGTATTAAAAAAATTATCCGTTTATTTGTTTGATGTCCAGAATAAAAGATATAATTTATCGAAATAAATATAAGTATTAAAAGAAAATAAATAGAGATGTGTTGTTTGCCTCTAAATTATAATTTAATTTGCTTATTGAAAAATCCCAACAGCTCCTTCCACCCTTTTTCCAAGTCGGCTGCAATGACTGATTTTTTTAGAGGGGAATGAAAAAGAAATTAAGAAAATATAAGGAAATAAAAAAATATAAAAGAAATGGAGATGAAGACGTTGAAACATAGTTGCTATTGCGGGATGTGGAAATAAAAAAAATGATTTGTGGATGGGTTTGATTTAATACATGTCTCCATGGTAATTTAGTAATTAAGTTGAATTCTTTTTATTAGTCTCGCTTTCTTTGTGCCACATATTCATTCTCTTTACTACACCATTCCAAATTATAACAATACGGAACCACCTTTGGGATTGAGTTAAAAAATATGTGATTAATTAAATAAATAATTATTTATTTTAAATAATAATTCACCAATTTTGGCTACTCAATGTTTTTTATAATTTA
Organism: Dracaena cambodiana; assembly: GCA_036321105.1. Classification (NCBI taxonomy): domain Eukaryota; kingdom Viridiplantae; phylum Streptophyta; class Magnoliopsida; order Asparagales; family Asparagaceae; genus Dracaena; species Dracaena cambodiana. Next base: position 8,424,955 of record JAYEPQ010000017.1, read on the forward strand.
CCAAATTAAAAAAGGACATAGTGTTCAATGAGATAAATACTAGAAAATTATCCATTTATTAGTTTGAAGTTCGGAATGAGAGAAATAAAATTTTAAAATAAAATAATTTAATATTATAAAATTAACAAAATTCAAAACTATTTTTGGGCTTTTAAGATATTTTTTAAAACCATAAATATTAGAAATCCAACGAAGACTGAATATCATTTGGAGTTATAAATTTAAAGTTATGCTTACCGAAATTTATTTCGATATCCAAATTGACCCCTAATAGCCCTAATTTGGCACGATCAAACTCAAAGAAAAGATACGAGTAGTACAAATTTTGGGATATTATATTCTGTTCTCCTAACAAAAAAATTTCATTCTCAAAATTTTAAATTAAGAGACATGATAATATATATAGGTATGTATGGATATATAAATGAATGAAATTAAAATGCCTAATTATGATAAAAAATATTGATACTTTATTCCGATATCTTTCTCAAACTCCCAAATAGAATCTCTAAGTGATTATGTATACCATGAAACAAGAACCAATACTATTACTTTGTTCTTAAAGACTCTCCCACTGATCAGTGGTAGCTATAGGTCACTTCTTGTATATTAGGTCTAATCTCAAATCCATTTTTATATCGACAATCCTATACTTTCTTTACCTAAGCACTTTCTTAATTGTAAGACATGAAACATATCATAAATGGTTCTATCTCTGGTAAAAATGATAATATGTTGGTAAGATTTTAAATTCGTCATCGAAATTTTATTTGGAGTGGAGAGATGCAAAATTAAGGCAGAGCTTAATTAGAAGTAACTACTACCAATTCAAGGTGCCAGGCCATCCTAATTAATATGTGTAATAGATGAAATATAAGTGATAAATATCATGTAGAATCCACCCTTAATGTCTTAATACACAACTGTAATAGACCCTAGAAGAGAAATAAATCTTAATTATTATCATGCCGATGTAATAGAATTGTAAATAGTAGAGATACATAATAAAAAAAGGGTTAATTACAGTCAGACCCCCTGTAGTATTGGGTGTGTGTCACTTAACACCCCTAAAGTTTGAAACTCTCAAAAAACCCCCTGAACTTAGTTATTTTCACTCTCATTTTTTACTAAAGTGCACTCTTGTCTCTCAAATTCCTACTCTACCCTCATCCCTCTTTTTAACCAACAATAGGAATTTGAGAAATGAGGATAGAATAGGAATTTTAAGGGACAAGAGTGCACTTTAATAGAAAAGGAGAGTGAAAATAACTAAGTCAAGGGGGTTTTTTGAGAGTTCCAAACTTCAGGGGTGTTAAGTGACACATCTCCAATACTACAGGGGGTCTGACTGTAATTAACCCATAAAAAAATTATTACATGATTGATTAGAAAATTCAAAATGGTGCCAGAGAATGAGTCTTTACAATTGCCTCATCGACTCAATAAGACTTGTGATATACAAAATGTTCAAGTCATGAAGCAAATTAGAATAAAGTTCAAATGAAAGATACAACATGTTATATGGGAATGACCAACAAAAATAATGGAATGAGACGATCAACTAGAAAGATAAAACTAAACTTGAAAAATAAGATGTAAATATCATGTTTTGAATAAAAGAGATTTGCCTTCTCCTAACATAGTTCATCATTAATTTTGTGCTTTCCAACCTAACTAATTCTACAAAATTCTCAGCCTTCTAAGATCTCTCGATGTCTCCTACCTTCTCTCCCTTTGGATGTTCATTATCTCCTAATCCATTTGCCTACATAACCTCGTTAGGGTTGTCTAAAATTGCTAACATCAGTCTCAGTTTCAATTCTTCAAGTGTCTTAGTCACACTCCTCCGTCTAGATATATTCCACTACTTTTCTAATTAGCTTAGTTAAAGGGGATATGATTTTTGCAAAGTCACATAAAAACCTTTTGTAATATCCAGCCATTCCCAGAAAATTTTGAATTTTCAATACTGATTTTGGCACAGACTAATCCATCATATCTTCTATTCTTTTATAGTCGGCTAATACACTATCTCCAAAAACTATATGACCCAAAAAAGCAAAATTATCCAACTAAAATTCACATTTACTTCGTTTTCTATATAACTTTTGCTTCCTAAGAGTGTAAAATTATCCTCAAATGACCAAAATTATTTTCTATATTCTTAGAATATCTCAAATTATCATCAATAAATACCACCACAAATTTATCTCGGTACTGAGCAAAAATATTGTTCTTCAAATTTATAAATACCGCTGTGCATTAGTTATTCCAAATGGTATCACCAAATATTCATAATGATCATGTTTGGTCCTAACTACAGTCTTTGAAATATTTTTTAGTCAGACTCTTACTTGATGGAACCCCGAACGAAGTTCTGTCATCGAAAATACTTTTGCTTCCCCCATCTAATCAAATAGATTGATTATTCTTAGTAATTGGTACTTATTCTTGATTGTTACTATATTCAAATCTTCAATAGTCCATACAAAATTTTGACTCCAATCTTTCTTTCCTGTTTATAATATTGTACCTTCTCAAAGTACAAATCCAACTTCAATAGCTTATTAAGATGACTTACAAACTGGTTCAACTCCAATAATAATATAAATAGTCAATTCTACTATTCTTACTAACACTAGTCCAGGTATCTTATCAGGGAATATATCTAAATTCTGATGCTACTAGAATCCTTCTTTCTCCTACTATTATTGATTTCAAATTTTTTCCTGTTGGGGACACCTTAAATTCTACTAGTTCTATGGATTAAATTCTACCAATAAATTAAACTCTAGATGACTAAAAATTTAAAATATTACTCTTCTTCTTTTACAACATATCACCACATAGAAGGTACTCAATCAATCTATGTCTAGGATATTATTATATCCTTCATTTATAACTTGTAAATTGGCATAAAATTCTTTATCATTAATTACTCAGGGACATACTCACAGAAGATCAGATCAATATCATTCTGCAACAGACTTGATAGAAATCAATAATAGAATTTCAAAGATAGATATTTAAAAGAAAAATAATATGATAGGACATGCACAATACTAGATCCGATAGATATTTAAGAACAAATAATAATTATTGAGAATAAATAGCAGATATGCTCTTATGTGGGAGTAGTCATATGGTCTTCTATCTAAATCTAGGCTCTGATACCATCCTATATGCTCTTGTTTTTTTGCTACTTTCCAAAATGGAAAACGCTATTGAAAACTATACTAGATTACCGAACAGTCACAAAATTTTGAAATAACCCTAACTACTGACACATGCAGATTAATAAATACTATCTTGTATGATGGAGTAGTATCCAATGTCAGAAGTTGTGGTGGTCTAATAAGTAATTTTTCAATCATAATTGGATTGCATCAAGAATTTGCATTGAGACCATTCTTATTTCCATAGTGATGGATGAGCTTACTAGAGCTATTCAGAATGAAATATCTTAGTGTATGCTATTTGCTAATAAAATTATCTTAATTGACAAGACAAAAGCAAGGGTGAATACCAAGTTAGAATTATGGAGGTAAACATTAGAATTTAGAGGTTTTAGATTGAGTAGGTCCAAAATAGAGTATATATAGTGTAAATTTAATAAATGACAGACCTAAGACTATAGCACAGTGACACTGGATAGGCAAGATATATAGTGAGCAGTCCGTTTAGGTACCTGTATTCTATTATTCAAAATGATGAAGAGTCGATAGTGATGTTGATCATAAGATCCAAACTAACTGGTTGAAATGGAAAAGTGTAATGGGAGTTTTATATGACCGTAATAGTCTGTTAAGGTTAAAGATAAGATTTCATAAGACTGCTATTAGGCTAGTTTTATTATATAACACGGAGTACTGGGCTATAAAGAAACATCATTCACTGAAGATAAGCATAACAGAGATGCGCATGCTTTGTTGGATGTGTGGAAATACTAATGAGAAATAAAGTAAGAAATAAAGATATTCGTACTAAGATATGTATAGCCTCTATCGAAGAGAAGATGCGAGAAAATCGTTTATGATAGTTTGGTCATGTATAACATAGACCTACAAATACACCAATTTGACAAGAAGAGTTTATCAACATTGGCCAAGTTAAAAGAGGAAAAGAAAGACCAAAGAAAATATGGATAAAGGTAATATGAAAAGATATGAATTCTGGAGGTTTAAATGAGGGCATATTCCTTAATATGAATGAATGAAGAAGGATTATCGGTGTGTACGATCTGGCCGGCATGATTCTATTTTGGTTCATGTAGCCTACCCCAAGTTCTTGGAATAGAAGGCTTAGTTGTTGTTGTTGTTGTTGTTGTTGTTGTAAAGAGTTAATTACATAAGATGATACAATGCTCTAAGTATGAACACAAAAGAATTATAAGAACAAAAAAGTAAAGTAATGCCTAGACAAAAAATATAAACAAATATGTGCAAAAGATTTCCAACTTAGTGCCGACGACTTGTTCGAGAAATTATGGATCATCGATTGATGCTGGTTTACCTTTCTCATCTTCTAGACCTGAGTTCAGAACCCAGGGGCTTAAATCTAGCAAGTAACACTAAGGAAAAGAGAAGTTGTACTATTACAGTACTCAGAATTTGTGATCGTCAATATGCTATTTTGGTGTCGATTGTGATAGCATAAATCAAGAATAATATTAATAAATTTGGAATTACAATTAAATCATACATCGAGAGATGTGCATATCAAAGAAAGGTAACAGATCGCATTCAAACCTTATGTCAGATATTAAAACTAAATAAATCATTAATTAGATAGATAATTAAAATTACTATTGATGGATAATATAGCGCTATTACCCCTATCATATAAATGTTCATACATATTCAAGACCCGATCTGACCCATAGCATTGAACTATGACGCACTGCTAGGAGCTATTAGACAAATCATTTAGTGTGAAACAATAATAGACATCACCTTTATATGGACTCATATATCAGTACGACATGGTGCGGCTATAGTATAATTTCTCAACATCTACCTAGAAAATAGTCAACTAGATTTCATACGATATGATTCTTATCCATCATTTAGTTTTTTCCAATTCCCATATGAATGATATACGATATATATGAACCCACAAAAACATCATGGCATGTCAAGTAAGATTGTGTCAATGTCCTTCACTAGAAACTGAAATTCAAGAATTAATTTGATTTAAGACCACGTACACATGTAACACAAGGATACTCTATCCATGTAATCTAGGTATATCAGCCTTGTTATCACATTCTCATGAATAATCATGCCCATCATGTGTGTGTGTGTGCGTGCGTGTGTGTATCATGTATCACTAATCATGTATTGTATGTATAAATGTGTACATATTTATATTGTGGTGTCATCACGTTATACTATTTTTAAGGTATGTCATATCTATTTCAATAACAATTAATACATACCATGTCAAAAATAAAATTGGTCATGCTATATAACAATTTATTTATGCATGTATCAAGTAAATCGTACTCATATCCGGTGTCACACATAAAGCATTAAACAATTATTACATGATATTAATAGGTAATTTTCTTTATTTATTAAATATCAATGTTTGAAACTATAATCCTAATCACATGGTCAGGGTTAATCTGTCTACATGATGAATTTATCATGTGATAATCATAAAACATATGAAACATTTTATACTTACTTGCCTATATTCACTTAAGGTGGATATATTTGGAACTTAAATAAGTAGTATCCTGGTGTTATTAATTTGCCAAATAAAAGATGTATCGAATTATTTTATTTATCAAAATTAATTAGTTCTATTGCTTATTCTTTGCCTATATGGATTTATTCCTATTTGATTCAAACTCAAGCACTATAACAAATAGATTATTTTCTATATTAACAGTTAAGATGCATTTATTTTTAATCACTCATCATGGATGGAAGTGTAATAATCATCATATATAACATTACGTAGATAAGTTGAAAGCTCAACCTCCATTCAAACAGTTTACTGTCTTTAACTTATAAATAAGTTAGAGTACAACCTAATATTCACAAAGAAACTTTCTCAAATAGTTTGAGAGCAGTCCATTTTAGTTTATTTATTTATTTATTTATTTTAATAATATAATAATTTTTGTTCTAGATAACTTTCTCCAAACTTTACCAAATTAATATAGGATGTAATGGTCAATTAAAGGAGTACAAAAAAATTATCCATTTATTGTTTAATGTCCAAAATAAAAGATATAATTTGTTGAAATAAATGCAATTATTAAAAGGAAAAGTAGAGGAACATGTGGTACGTGCCTCTAAATTACACTTTGATTTGCCTATTGAAAAATCCCAATAGCTCCTTCCACCCTTCTTCTTAATTGGCTGTAGTGATTGATTTTTTTCTAGAGGGTAATGAAAAATAAATCAAAAATAAAATAAAATAAAAAAGAAATGGAGAAGGCATTGAAATATAATTGGTATTGCTGGATATGAAAATGAAGAGAATGATTTTATAGGTGGGTTTGGTTTCAGTACATGCTTTCATAGTACTTTAGTAATTAGGTAGAACCTTTTTAATTAGTCTCACTTTTTTTGTACCATATATTTCTTCTCTTTTCCACACAACTTCAAATTGCAACAACACAACACCGCCTTTGGGAGTGATTTAAAAATATATGATTAATTAAATAAATAATTATTTATTTTAAATAATAATTCACTAATTTTGGTTCTGCTCAATATTTTTTTTATAATTTATCAAATTAATATAGGACATAATGCTCAACAAGAGAAGCAATATAAAATTATCCATTATTATTTTGATATCCAAAATGAGAAAATTAAAATTTCGAAGTAACTAAAAGAATAATTTAATATTATGAAATCAACAAAATTTGAAAATATTTTCGGGCTTCTCAAAAAATTTCTAAAATTATAAATTTTAAAAAACTAATAACTGTGAGGACTGAATGCCATTTAGAGTTACAGATTTAAATGTACGATCACTGAAATTTATTTTGGTATCCAAATTGACCTATAATAGTCTTAATTTGACACTATCAGACTAAAAGAAAGGATACAAGTAACACAAATTTTTGAATATTACAAAATGGTTCACAATATATATACCAACTCCACCTCATGTATTGATATTGAACCCACATTTGAGAGAATTTTTAAAGATGAGCTCATGTTATTAGACGAGTTGACACACACAAACTTTATGTATGATGATACTTTTACTAGTGTGTCATTCACTAATAAACATAGTTTTTGCAATTTGTTTACAAAGGAGCTCGAGTTACTTCGTAAGTGAGAAGAGGCATCATATTTTTCAGTCCATGACTCAATTGATCATAATGCGCACTTCACGTCTCATGATAAGCCAACATGCCTGTTTAATGTTGATGATGATTGGAATATGTGAATTGAAGATTTATTTAGTCTAACCAAGATATGTATATGGGAATAGAGGAAGCGGAAACACCATAAGTGGCACAAAAGAAGTTTTACGACTACTAAAATATTGATGAGACCCCTTAATGAACCCAACTCACATATAAAATGCACACATTATGAAAGTGAAAAACAATCAAGAGGTCATAACCCCTCAGTATTTTTTATTATTTATATATTATTTGTACGATAGTTTTCATAATTATTTTGCCAAACTTGGTTCGCATATAAGAGTATATACTAGTTTAGGTATGGGGGAGGAGTTAGAGTTTTTGCATTTTCTTCCTAGGATTTTTATTTTCTTTTTATTTATTTTTTAGAATTTTTGAGTTTCTTTATTTTACACTTAGGATAGTTCTTAGAATATTTTGAGGAAAATTTAAAAATTTAAAAAATTATTTTCTGTAATAAATCGAGCTAGTTACAAATAAAGTAATAAATTTAGATATGAGATTTGATAGGGAAAATAGATTGCATAATAAAATTAGAATTTTATGAAAAATATGAAATTCCAAAAAATAAATACCACTAATGATAATTTTTAAATAATTATACATTTATTTTCCACCTCACAATGGTTTATTATGCTAAGGATAAAAATAATAATAATTGAACAGTCATTTCTCTCTAAATAAAAAAATATAAATTAAAGAGGTGAGCCTGCTATTAACGCAATGATTCTTTCTAAATAAATATATTTTTTAAGAATTACCAAGTAGTTGGGTTTTTGTGCCTAAGTAAGCTTGAATATACACACGAACAATATTTTTAAAAAATAGTGTATGACCCGAGTAATTAGGTATTTGTACCTAAGTAACTTTGAATATTCGTGTGGAAGGTAAAATATTCACAAAAGAAAAGAAATATAAAAAAGAAAAAGGTAAAAATATTTAGAGAGAAAGATGCATCATGAGTTAGATTTTGAGTCCAAAATCGAATAAATCATCACACGTACATGTAGATATGTAAAAGCCAAAGAATTATTTATTAGTGGCATTGAAAGGTAAAATTTAAATTTTTGATTAAATGATAAGTGCATTTGATATGATGCTTGATTTGAAAAATTTATAATCTAAATGCGTTCTCGAATTTGTAGATTCGTAAGATTAATTGTAGAAAATACTGAAAAGATTTTTCTCTTTTATATATGATATTTTATTTTTTTTATTTTTTGTTTTCCTTATTTTTCTTCTTTTTTATTCCTTAATCTACCTTCTTCATGATGTTTGTGGGCAATATCGCTAAATTCCTCACGAGACAATTCGTCTATTAAGATAACCTAGGGGTTTAACGGCTTGTTGCACATTCTAAGTGCAACCGTGATTCCTATAAAAGTGAGTTAGGATTTTTTGTTTCTTTTTAAGTATAGGTTTTGCTCGAGAACTAGGAGAAGATAGGTGTGAAAGTGTGATGATTATTATATATTGTATATTTATATCGCTCATCTTATGAATTTTGTATATAAATAATATTACTTGGGTATATTTAGTATGTTTTCAGGTAAAACCTATTGCTATAAGTATTTGACATGAAATCCATAGAAGACCTAGAAAATCAAGTCCAGAAAGAGTAAAAAAGAAGATAACTATAGAAATATAAAGTTAGAAGCCATCAAAATGAAATCCAGTTATATACATAAGAAGAGAAGAGCTAAAAGTTCAACCAGAAGTTGAAAGCCTAGGTCAAAGATTTTGCTGCTAAATGGGGCCCATAAGTTTCGAGCAAAAGTGTGCTAACTCATATGTATAGTAGGACTCTTGTGATAAAAATTGACCATCATTATTTGGTGGTCAATGCCGCCATATAGCAGCAAAAGTAATGAGTTTGTATTTGAAAATTCTATGAAGGTTTTGTTATAATTTTGTAGTTTTTTTATGACTGGATTAGGGTTTTGAGATACTGAGGCCTATTTATTGGTTGTGTTTTTGTAAATTAGGGTTTCCATATGCATTATTAAGAATAATAAAATTAAAGGATTAAACCCTATGAGCGACGGTTGCCATACCAGAGCTTCAAAAGATTATTGCTTGCTGTTCATTGTTGTTCTAAGTAGGTAAATTTATTTAATTATTTTTTAGTTAGTTTTTATTTATTTCTAGATTCAAATTTTACTTGCTTTGTAGTAAAAATTAGATTTTTGTAATTCTTATGTATAAAAATATCAATTTGATTAATAAAACCATGAGTAACTAATTTTGCGTAGTTGTAGGATGCAAATGAAACTAGAAATCAACCATAGTATAACTTTTATTTATCTTCTTCCTAAAATAATTAAAAAGACATGATTTTTCTATGATAGAATTAAAAGATAATAATTTGTAAATCTAATACTTTGATAGGTTATACTTTAAGTTTGTTTTTGATAGCCTATGATTAGTTAGGTTTTGAATTATTGCTTTAGATTTTATTCATATAAATCTCTATTGATTTAGTTTACTTTTAAAAAAACACGAACTTTGATGAGTTATGCTTGCACAACACTTAATAATTCATGCTTATATTGATTTGAATTAAAAAAAAAAAACTAAAAGTACATCTTTTTAATGTAATCATAAATTTTCTATGTTAGATAGATAGGAGGAAGATACTAAAGAGAGTACTCGGTTGTGAACTAGTGGATTTGATATCCTAAACTAATTTTAGAATAAATAAAATAACCTCTAGATAATATAAGTTAACTTAATAGGATAATAGAAAAAGTGAGATCGCAAAATACTCGAGATCCTTATATGAATGACCTGTTTGTGCTACAACTACACTTTGTGCTTGCAATTAGATTTATCACATCATGAGGTTGCAAGTAGTGAATATTTGCAAGGTTCTTCAAATGCTCTTCCAATTGATCGTGATGCCGCCATTGCGCTGGCTGACAGTTCTCTGCAGGAATCTTCAGAGCCTGGTGAGAAGACTAGGGAGCCTATGCACCTTGACAGAGATGACTTGAGAGGGGAGGACCAAACAGTTTCAGCCTCCGCCCGTAATATAGGAGTGACTTTCCTGATTGAGGATAGTAAAGATGGTGATGACAGACAGGTTGCTCCTACGAACATTCCGGTAGATGAGAGATGTGCCTCCATTAGAGACCACTGACATAAAAACAATAGCCATGGTTCAGGTATTGATTACCTTGACCTTTACTTTTGTTGCTTCGCCGGCCATATATGTAATGTACATGTTTTTTTGCTTCACGTTTGCAGCTACTTTATGCAAATTTTACCTTTGCTACAATGTAGATAAGCTCCGTGCTTCGCCAGACTTTATCCCATTACATATTCCACTCTTTTTGCACATGGTTAATGCTGCCGTATTTTTGGTTAGACTTAAATCTAGACCGTTTATTCGATATGCCTTTACTGATTCTATGCACTTGGAATTTTCCTCTCTGACGAGGGTGTCCATGCCTACTTTGTTAAACATATCATGGTGTGAGTGTTTAATATCTCTTTTTCTTCTCTTTGTTGTTTTTAAGACATACCAATCACACCTGAGCACAGTGTGGACTCGCTTATTGGTTCTATTGCTGCATTGTACGATCCAACTATGATGGAGATACCAGCAGTTCCTACTGTGCAAGTGGTGTCTCCTATCATGGATTATCCACTTGTCCAGATGAGTACTTCAACTTCTCATATTGCCCCTTTACTTGGCTCATTTTTGAACTTAAGTCTAGATAATTTGATGACGGAAGTTCTGTTTCCACCGAAGTCTAAATAACAGGCGATTGAGTCAGTATTAGTGAGGTCCATCTGTGCCAACTTATTCAAAAGTGTTGAAGCCACTTTTTATGAGATTTTGAACAATTGTGTGGACATTGGGATGACTGATGAGCATGTTCCAAGTGAGGCTTTGATAGACATGCTCTTATCCTCCATGTCAAGTGCCATAAATTTAATGAGTCTAGGAGAGTCGCAACCATTTCGGGCCTTGGTATGGATTTTCTACTGACCAGCCATGATTGGAAGAATTCTCTATGCAGTCTTCCTTTTAGTAAGGTGGAAGCAGAATTTAAACGTCTAACGGAGGAATCTGAGGGAACAGCTCAAGTCCTTATGAAGGAACAAGAGATGGTAGCCCAATCTTTAGAGTAAGCATAATCTTCGGATCATGGCTTGTTTTCTAAGGCAAGGGTTGCGGATTTTGGTTTGGCCCAACATACTCAGATCCTCACCAATTTAAAGAAGGCTTTGGAAGAGTTAATGGCGGTGATCAAAGTCAGTGAGCTGAAAATCAAGGAGTTGTCCATCCAGTAACTATGTATTGAGGAGAGGTTGCAGGAGGATCATAAACTAGTAGCGCAATTAGAGACCTAGCAATCTTTCCAAGAAAGGCTCAACCAGATCCCGCAAGGTTAGTAGGAGTTAAGGAGGTTGGCTGAGGAAAATGTTCGAGGTGCCCAAGAAGAGCTCAAAAATTATGCTAGAGCTAAACTTGACCTTAAACACTTCTTTATTTGATAACAATATTTAAGTTAAGCTCCCCATATATTCATTTATTTCTTTTCGTACATATTAACCTTCGGTATGTTTATTTTATGGCTGCACCAAATATCTTAATTTTTATACATGAGGGCCATGGTTTGTTTTGGTGAGGTTAACTTCACCTGGGTGTTTGTTTGAATTGATTTGGCGATACCAGAGGTTTGGTGTTGAACTTGGATTTGTTTTGTGTTTCAATATCGTATTGGCCAGAGGTTTGGTGTTAAACTTTTGATTTGACATTATGGACTAGAGGTTTTATATTGAACTTGGTCTTTGTAGGATTTGTCTGACAGAGATGTAATGGATAACTTGTTATCATAATTCTACTTATTACCTGAGGTATATTTCACACTTGGTAACTATTTCGAATCATTAGGAAGCTTGTAACTTTCCTTGTGATCCAATAAGCGAGGTCTAAAAGGTTTAATGTTGGACTAATAGGCTTAACCAACTTGGGTCGTTTCAGAGGTTTATTGTTAACTTATGGATTGACTTATGCTTTTCTTAGGGGATTATTATTGAACTTGATAGGTTGGCTGGAGTTGGGCTTTCAGAGATTTGATATTAATTTGATGGGCCTGAAGAGTTTTGGGCTTTTTTCAGATGTTTAATATTAACTTGGTAGGCCTATGGAGTTTTGAGAGTTACCTTATTGGAGATAGTAGTGATTTGTATTTTTGGCGAAGGAAAGGCAAGTGAAAACTGTATTGACTTATCTCTTCTTTTATTTATTAGATACTGCAGAATCCCATCAGCCTCGGTCTCTTCAAGATTTAAATTGTCAACCGTCACTTTGTTCTTGGAGTGAGCGTTAAGCTGAAATTCTGCCTTGGAAATAACTCGACATTAATTGCGCCTTTTCATTGATCACGCTCGAGATATTCGGCATCATTGCATTTAGACTTCCTCTTTATGGGTATAAATAACCCCTAGGGGATTTGGTTTCTTCCAGTCTCAAGTTTTTCTTTCTCTTTTAACTTTTGCTTTTCAAGCTGCTTTCAACGAAGTACTTTGGCTAGCCTTATTTTCTCTGCAAAGTAGTGGTTACATAACCATTGAACCTCCAACTGATGATGAGGGGGATAAAACCTTCATCTCTGAACAAAGATCTGCAGATCAGAATCTTCATCTGCATAGATGGAGTCAAGAATCTTCACCTCTTTTTTAGATATTTATTATTTTATTTTATTTCTGACTTTTGTGTGCTTTGGTGTTGCAATACAAATCCAGGCTTCAAATAGTTAGAAAGTGATGAGCTCTGATCTAATAAGCGGACTAGCCAATATTACCTTGTTGGCGAGGCAGGGTAGAAGAATCATCTTCAGACCTCTTGTTCCAAAGCAACACCGGTTGATAGCTGCAACCTTCTCCCTAACAAATTCTCTGGCCCCATGGCTCTATGGACCTTCAAACATCATAGCGTCCTTCTGGATGATCACGCCTCCAATCATGTCCTATCCATTAGCACAAGGTAGGCATTTTGAAGTGTGTGCTAGGATTCTTCTGAAGACAATACCTCCAAGGAGGTGGTTTGCCTTCAGATTTGTACTGTGGACCTTGGCAAATCCTTAGTCTACTTGAACTCTTTGAATCCTTTCATCCTCATATAACTTGTATAATACAAATCGAATCATGAACTCCTTATACTGTTTAGAATAGTTGATGTAATTTGAATAAAAAGTTTGATGCAAGACTTGTATACAAACATCAATAAAATTCTTTATTCATCTATATATTTGGTACACTTATCTGTTCTTCATCTTTTTGAACATTTGTACATTGTGATGCTTCGGTTTCTTTAGGATTTTTATCAAACCCACAATAGTCAATAAATTTGAAGTGTCTTTACCAACAACCTTTTGAGTTGAAATAGACATGTCATTCCCCTTGACGTGATGAGTTGAAGATAGTTTCTTTTGGGCATAAGAGTCAAAATTTCTCTCTAACTATCCACGACCGCAAAGGCTTTAGACTTAGTAAATTTTTTTATGTTCAGTATTGGAGCGCTTAGTCACAGATCCAAACCGACATAGTTAACTCTTTTTTTATGTTTGGTATTGGAGTGTTTTAACTGCAGATCCAAACCAATACAATTAACTTTTTGTTATCCCCATAGGAATTTTCTAATAGTAATGCTTTTTGAGGAATTTACCATTGATGGACGTCATCACAACTTTGCCATCTGTTTTGACCAATCGATAAGCCCAAATGGAGTAGACAGATTCTATTACAAATTGTCCTTCCCACTAAGATTAAAAATTTCTTCTAGATTTATGAGTTATAATTATAGGGTGCGTCACTATTAGGACAAGGTCGTCTAGCTTGAATTCCTGTTATTTCATCTTTTTGTTGAATGCCTGGGAGATCTTCGCTTGGTAGAACTCTAAACGTTGTTGCGCCTGAAGTCGTTTCTCATCCAATGCCTCTAATTCTTGAAGATGTAACTTGTAGTTATTTTTGCTTGTCATCTCCTAAACTAGTGTTGTATTGAGAGAAGTTTATTGCATTTCTAAGGGTAAACAGCCTCGCAGTCGTATACCAAAGAAAATGACATGGCATTGGTAGGAATGCCCATGATAGAGCAGCAGTAAGCCCAGAGACATTCGCCGAGCTTCTCATGCTAGGCTTGTTTATTTCTTTTAATGATTTTTTTTAATATCTTGATCATTGTCTTGTTAAATGCTTCAACTAGGCCTTTTGTGGTGGAATTATAGGTTGTTAATGCAACACTCTTAATTTTGAATTTGTTGCATAGCTTGTAAAATGTTTGACTTATGAACTGCGGCCCGTTATTAAGGATTATCTTTTGAGGAACACCAAATTGGTAGATGATGTGTTTTTTTTATGAATTTCACTATGTCGAAAACTTTAACTTCTTTTAGCGTTATTGCTTCTGACCACTTAGAAAAGTAATTGGTAATTGCAAGATTATACCGATGACCTTTTGAGGAGGAAGAGGCGATAGGTCTGACCACATAAATACCCATGCTTCAAATAGCCATGACATGATCATGGAGTGTAAGTACTCTGATGGCTGGTAAAGATAATCACCATGGATTTGGCATGCATGACACCTCTTTATAGAAGTTATGGCGTTTGTTATCTTCTTCAGCCAATAGTAGCCCATTCTTCATAGTCGGCCCAAAGTTTAGGTCTAGGTTGATGAGCACCGCACATGCCATTATGGGCTTCCTGAAATGCAGCTTGTGCTTCCTTGCGGGATAAACACCTGAGTACGATTCCATCACAAGATCTTCAGTATAATTGTTTAGTGACCATATTATAGAAGAATCAATTTGCTCTTTGTTTAATAGAAGTGGCTTCTTACAGATCTTCAGGAAGAATAACATAGAGTATGAAGCCCACAAATGGAACTCGCCAATCCCTAGGCTCTATGCTGGATGATCCCTCGCAGACTGTTTTTCTTTTCGTGCCATGTTTGATGGCTTTGTTAATATCCAAAACATGTTCTGAATGGTATAAGTTTTGAATAGCAACCAATACCTTTTGTTCTACCTTGGATGGCAGTGCTAGAGTGGCTGCTATAGATGCCAAGGCATCAGCATGCGTATTATCCTTCCGGGGTATGTGGTCGGTATAGAACCAGTTAAATTTCTCTGCTTAGACTATAGTGGCTCGATGATATAAAATTAAATCTTCATTCTTTACCTCATATTTACCTTTAACTTGACTGACTATTAATTTTAAATCACTATATGCCTTTAGATATTTTACCCCTATTTTTTTGGCTATTTGTAGTCTGATAATGAGAGCATTGTATTCAGCCACATTGTTCGAGTATGGCTCTGTCAACGAATATGCATAAAGTAGTACATCACCATCGGGTGAGATAAAGATTACCCCTGCAACAACTTTTCCTCTTTGGTCCATTCTTGAGCCTCTATCGAAAAAATATTTGCCACACTATCTTTTGAAGTGGTGTTGCTTTCCACTATTTTGTCGGACATGGCTTCGTATAGTCTAAAACTTTTCAGTCATTGGATGATCGGCCAAAAAGTCCACAATAGTCTATCTCTTGGTTGCTTTTTGAGGGACAAATTTTATATCATACTGCGAAAGTAATAATGTCCACTTGACGAGTCTTGAATTTAATGAACATGGTTGCACCATAAATATCCTTAAGGGATTTACCCTGGATATGATATGGAATGTCTGTCCTACAAGATAGTGTCTCATCATTTGTATGGCAAAAACTAGAAATAGGCTTTTTTCCCATAGGATTGTACCTGTGTTCAACTTCAATCATCGTTCGACTTAAATAACAGATTGCTTGCTCTTGCCCCTTTTTATTAGCCTAAGCAAGTAAAGCGCCCAAGGCATGATCCATTGCTTTTATATATAGGATAAATGGTTTACCAGACATTGGGACAGTTAGTACTGGCGAAATGATGAGATATTGTTTAATATCATCAAAAGACTTTTTGCATTCAACGTCCCATATAAAAGATATACATTTCTCTATCAACATAAAAAAGGGTTGACATTTCCTAGTTAAATTGGTTATGAAGCAAAGGATGTATGTCAGTCGTCTTTACAAACCTAAGAGTTCTTTAATGTTTCTCGGAGGTTGCATGTCTTGTATCACTTTTATTTTTTCGGGGTCTAAGTGGATACCTTTTACCGTTATCACAAAATCGAAGAATTTTCTACTGGACACTCTTAGGAAAGACTTTGTTAGATTCATCTTTAATTGATGAGCTCTCATTAAGCCAAATATTGTTCTCACATCTTTGATGTAGTCTTCTTTACTTGACTTTGGACTGCAAATAACGTAACACTCTACAGTCTTTAGCAGGTGGTTGTGAAAAATTACTGTCATAGCTCATTGGTATGTAGCTTTAGTATTTTTTAAGCCAAATGGCATCACTATATAGCAGCATATCCCCCTGCGATGTTCGGAAGGATGTATACTTTTCATCATCTAGACATATTTTAATTTGATTATACCCGGATAAGTCATCCCTAAAGGACATTCTTTCAAAACCGCAGGTATTGTTAATCATCACATCGGTAATTGAGAGTGGGAAGTCATATTTCAGACAAGTATTATTCAAAATTTTGAAATCTATGCAAACTCTAGCTTTTCCATCTTTTTTCATAACTGGTACAATATTAGCTAACCAGTTAAGGTGTTATTGATTGCAATCTAAATCATATACTCTCAAGTGAAAGAGATCAAAAAGTAATATAAGAGTAGTAACCCAAAATCATTCTCTCAAGGATCGTTTTGTTTTTATGTGACACTAAGGATAATTTACAGAACTTAAAAGAAATAAAGATTGAATTTTTATTAACTAAAAACTAAGACTAAATTAACAAGAATATAAATTTACTTTAATTAAAACTATTGGTTAGATGATGTAACTCCCCATAGGATAATTTACTGGATGTATTTATACTTTTTATATCTCAGTTGCATAGATCACGTGGTCTTCCTGCAACCGAAAAATAAATCAATGAATCACAAAATCAAATAAAGTTGCTAACTTTATACTTTGAATAACTTCTCTCAGTTAATCCTATATGAATTTTGAATTTATCTAAGCATGCATTATGAATAACACAAATAAATGTTCAAAGTCTAAGTACACACCGTACCTAAAGAGTCTATGATATATTAAAAACTAAGAAATGAATATATCATTAAATAATAAAACTTCAAAGAATCAAAATCATATTTTAATCCTTTCAAATGTAATAGAGAATCAAAGATATCAATTTCACATAAATCAATTAAAATCAATATGCATAGAAAATTATATACCAGTAAATCACCTAGGGTTTGTTATTCTATCTGAATAACTTAAGAATTTAGTCACTCATACTCATCATAGACATGAATAAAAAGAAAAAGAATTCTTTAATTGATATGAACAAGTACAAAAACTAAATCTTGAATCTAAAACTCTCCAATATTTTTTTTCTATTCTCCAAACATTACAAAATCTTTGTTATATTAGTTATTTATAGTCTTACAAAACCCTAATAGGAATTTTATTTATAAAGAAACTCTAAATTCTCTAAAAATACTCAAAAAAAAAAAAAAACAAATTACGGCCACCCACTTTAACAGAGCTATTGATAGTAGCTCTCGAGTTTTTCATATAGTTGACGACTGTCGATAGCTACTTGTTGGCTGCCAATAGTCAAACTTGTAAATTCATAGTTTTAAATTGATATTGGAGATATGTTTCAAAACTTCAATTTCCTTGCATGTAAATCATACAAAAACACTAAAGAAATATCATAGTAAGGAATTTGATTAATAAAAATAATTGTTTTATTAATTTTTTGTATTAATCAACAAAATTGGATTACGCTTGTATAAAATAAACAAAATAATTACAATTTTCAAGCGTAATCACACCCACAACTTGAGTTTTCCTAATCCCTAGCAATTCTTTTAGCTAAGAAGATAAACAAACTAAGAAGATAAACCTAAAGATCTAACTAAAAATAAAAATAAATCCTAACTCACTTTCGTAGGAATCTTTGTTGCACTTAGCACGTGCAATAAGCCATTAAACCCTTAGGTTACGCTAGTGGACGGGTGTTGTCTCGTGAGCGTTTCTAGTGATGTTACCCACAAACATCAAGAAATGTTTAAGATAAAAAAAATAAATAAAAGGAAAAAAGGGTAAGTATATATTAAAGAAAAAAAATGTTAGTATCCTACTATTAATTATCTATACTATTATTTTTTTTATTTTTCATTTCTCTTCCATATCAAGCTCAATTAGAGATACATACACAAATATTTATAAAAATGTTAACCTTAATAATCACTTATAATCTAATACTTTTAAATATCTATCATGATTATTTAAATCATATCGTAGATATATTTTTACTTTCAATTATCTTCTTCTACGCACTTTTGTAAGTGTGTATATAAACTCTGTCAAGTTTCAAACTTATATGAACTCTTTCATATATATACTTTTTTTCGTTTTTGTTTCCTTAGACACTTACCTTTCATGTAAATATTCATTCTTACTATGATACAAATATCTAGTTACTTACCTCATGTCTATAATAAAAGTCCATAATTATCGCTCGTGTGAATATGCATGCTTGCCGAGGCACACGAACCCAACTACTTAACACTTTTTCTTATTTATTTACTATATATCATTTTTTATATATTTCCAAAGTATATTGCCTTAATATTAGGCTCACTTCCTATATATATATATATATATATATATATATATATATATATATATATATATATATATATATATATATATATATATATATATATATATATATATATATATATATATATATATATATATATATATAGCACACACACACACATAATAGACCAGCTTTTAAGTTTTCTTTTTGTCATTAACTCCTCATGACTTATTGTGTAAGTGTTCAGAGTGCATACTTGATTCTAATCTTAAGCATCTATATATCTTATTGTCGCATTTAAAATCTCAATTAAGACTATATAAGAACTACTATTATATAAGCGTCAAAATTAAGATATTAATTCCATAAATATGCAATATAAAGTACTTCTAATCTTACTTTTTTACTTCAAAGAAATGAAACAAAATTTTTAAAATATGTTAGTTAACCATGATACAGTAAACTATAGTATACCTAACCCATCCCTCAACGTAAATTATGCAATATTCTCAGTGCATTAAGAAATAATTATGAACATAATACACTAAGAAATAATGAAAGATGTTAAGATTAGAATACACTTGGCTTTATTGGTTGTTTAATGAAGATCTATATCGGTTCTCTGAAGAAAATAACTCATTGCCTTAAGTAGTTGATATTAATGACACCTCTGATGAAGACTTTTTTGTCACTTGCATCTTTGATACCGGCTTTGATACCGGAAGAATCCTGTGGTCCCCTAGCTCGTCCCTTCATCTTCATCTATAGAAATAGGGGCATCGTCACTAGCTATTCGTCTGAATACTTTGGTGAGAAGCTGAAAGTGACATTGTTGATGATGCTCGGTTCGGGCTTACCGTTCTTGGATGACTTGAAACCTTGTAGTGAATGTGTCTGTCATCCTTATAATCGACTTATTTAGCATTTGGAGTATTATCTCTTTTGGTCGGGCTACTGCATCTATTGCATCTCCTTATTCTTGCCTATGCTCTCCATGTTCCTGATCTTGTTCTTGTGACTGTCAGGTGGGGCAGCAACATGTTGTTGCTCTTGTTGTACTTGTTGTTCCTACTGGGTGCGTCGAGTACTCATACTTCTTTGCACAATTGTATCCATAAACGGGAGCATGAGAGTCTCAAATGTGTCATCTCATGGCGGATGGACTCCATTGTTCATGCAAATGTCTGTTATTAAAGATGGTAGAACTAAGTGGGGCTTTACCATTCTCAGATGCTAGACATACTTATGGGCCCCATGCATTGAACTATCACAAAGTAAATGATAGATGTGACATCAAATGAGTGCCTTTCCAAAATCATATTCAATAACACTACATCTCTTGAATATAGTTTTGTTATTGTAGAGAACAGTAGGATATTATATTCAATAAACAGACTTACCAAAACATATTTTTTTCTAATGAAGCCCACTTTTAAGAAGCTCTCATTGAATGCAACATTACTGAGATTTTTGCGGAGCTCTTTAAACTACTGGGAGCCGCTTGATATATCATTCACGATATCCACAAAGGATGGGTGCACATCAGGTACATGAATTGCCCTCGAAATTTCTTGTCTCGTAAATAGCACTTCTCTACCTTATGATAGAGTATCCATGTTGATCTCCAAGTGTTGTTTGTAGATTAGCATAAAACTTATGCACAATCTCATTACATGCCAGCATATGTGTATATCTTGTATATGCTTCTAATTCTATAGCCTGCATCTGTAATCTTAAGGTAAGGTTCTTGTTATCTTTGAGTAATCGACTACACGTTCGGGCCAAACTTAAAGTCTTCATATTTCTCCAAAATTTTTTTATTTTCTTGTGCAGCTCTTGTCTTCTGTGGAGAAGATGGGCCTGGATATTCCACTCTTGGCCTTTTAAAAGGTCAGCTTCCTTGGTCCCATTCTGCAAAATTAATCCTAAAAAATACAACTTAGCATGATATTATTATTTCTTCAAAAATTATGCATGAATTTAACCCATATATTATACATGACTATTCTATTTTTATTTAATTTCTTTTCTTTCCCCCATTTTTTAATTACATAATTCCATTTTTTCCAATTTCTCTTTCAAAAATGATCAAACTCCACTTTAATTTTACTATATGTTCATGAATTTTATATATGACATTTATTCAAGTAATCATGAAGTATTATACTAAAAAGTTAAGATTTTTATTTTTTAATCCTTGATTTTAGCATATAATTCCAATTATTCCATGAAATTCATCAGAATCCTTATAAATTGACTAAACCAACCCAAATCTAATAAGAATTAAAGATCTAACTTTAATTTACTCAAATTCGTCCATATAAATCATAGAGATAGGTTTTTAAGACAAAAATCTACTTTTTACGAAGAACAAATCAAAGAGCAATCAAAGAGAAGAAAGTTTACTTGCTTGAAGATCATTGAAAGTTGAAAGAAATTATGCGAAGATGGTTTTGGCTATCAAAATGAAGAATTTTGGCTCTAGGGTGCCATAGAAAGGAGTTGAAATCATCATGGGTATCAAAACTAAGTTATCTTTATAAGCAATCTACCAACTTAAAATGCACATTGTCCTCAATAAATTGATATATCTATTTAATTAATCAAGAACAAGTAAAATTTAAGAGAGAGTGCTTAGCAATTACCTCGGTTCGATATTCATAATGTAAAAACTGCAAAATAAAATTATTAGTACATAATATACAATAATATACATCATGCCTCTATTTAGCTCATATCAATGAGATGTTGGAGGATCCACTAGATCGTGAGAATCCTCTAAGTGCTATGAAAATTCTAAGTAGTGCTTCAATCACCTTCCATTTACTTTGAACGTATGATCATTCCTTGAATTTTCAATATCAATTGCACCATGCGGATATACAATTTTAATTATGAACGGTCATGTCCACCATGAATGCAATTTTTCTGGAAATAAATGAAAGCATGAATCGTAAAAGAGCATATTGTTAGAAGGATAAAACATATGGCATGTAATATGGTGATCAAGCCATATTCTCATTTTCTCCTCTGAAATGTGTGAATTGTCATATGCATCATGTATTATCTCTTCTAATTCATTTATTTGTACCTTTCATATGGGCTAAATTGAGATCTAGATTAACTGATTTGATTGCTCAATAAGCCTTATGCTCCATCTATACAGGCAAATAGCAATCATTTCTATAGACTATTCTATATTGAGACATACCTTAGGGTGTTTTATATGCTGGTCGGTAACCCATAAAGTATTGATTAGTTTAAACGACTAATCTTTACAAGTCAGGTTAACCATTTCTAGTGCTTGCTTGATTTTCCTATTGGCTAGTTCGACTTATCCATTTGACTATGGGTGATAAGGTATAGAATCTTATGCGTGATATAATACTTCTTCATTAAAGTTCCAAAGGCTTTGTTGTAGAAATAAGAACCTCCATCGTTTATTATGGTTTTATGAACTCCAAATCTAGACAATATATGTTCCATTAAAAACTTAATAATAGTTTGTTAATTATTATTTCTATATGCTGCAGGTTCTACTCATTTAGGGACATAATTGACCATGACGAGGATATAAAGATATCCATTAGAAATAGAAAACGGTCCCATGAAAGTCGATTCCCTAATAATTGAATATTTCAATGGTAAATATAGGTGTTAGAGGCTTATCACTCTTCCTGGTTAATACCCCTAGTTTCTGACATGACCTCATCGTTTAGAAAAGTCATTCGCATCTCTAAACATAGTAGGCCAATAGAAATCCTACTAGAGCATTTTAGCTACCATCTTTTTAGAAGAAAAGAAGTTCTCACATGCTTCTGTATGACATAAGGCAATTATGCTTTGAATCTCATCATTAGGCACACAATGCCTAATGATTTGATCTTAAAAATATTTAAATAGGTAAGTGTCATCGAAATAGGAATGACATACCTCGTATAAAAATCGTCGTTTGTGTTGCGCACTCCAGTGATTTAACATTTTGCCTACAATAAGAAAATTAACAATATCATCATACTAGGAGTTGTTCTGATTGAAAATAGCTGCTTATTAGGGAATGAATCCCTAATTGGTAGATTAATGTTGTCAAAAGTTAGTCGAGAGAGGTGGTCTGCAACCACATTCTCTACTCCCATTTTGTCGTTAATTTCGAGATTAAACTTCTGAAGCAGCAGTATCAATCGGATTAGTCGTGGATTTTGCATCTTTCTTTAATAAATGATATTTGAGCACCAAATAATCTATAAAAATAAATACATGTGAGCCCATATATATATGAACGAAATTTACCAAGAGAAAAAACTACAGCTAAAAGCTCCTTCTATATTGTCATATATTTTGTCTGAGCATCATTGAGAGTCTTGCTAGTATAGTAGACCACGTAGGACTTTTTATGTCTTCTTCGCCCTAGTACAACTCCAATTGCATAGTTGTTATATCGTACATAATCTCGAATAGAAGTGACCAATCTGAAAGTTGCATTATTGGCACGATGATGAGCATCTCCTTGAGGGCTCGAAAACTATTTAGCATGCCTGTATCCATTCAAACTGCATATCTTATACAAGAAGGTAAGAAAGGGGTCTAGCAATAGTATTAAAATCCTTTATAAACCATCTATAAAAGCCTGCATGTCCTAAAAACAAATGTATATCTTTCATGGTTTTAGATATCGGTATTTTGGAAATAAACTCAAACTTAGTCTTATCTACTTCCATCCCTTTAGATGAAACTATGTGGCTTAACACAATACTTTTTATAACTATAAAGTGGCATTTTTTTTCCATTTTAGGAGTAGAGATATTTTTCAAGCATAGAACCTAAATTAGACAAACAAGATTCGAAATTGCTTCTAAATATTGAAAAAGCATCTATAAATACCTCTAGATAATCTTCAACTATATCACTAAAAATTCTTATTATATACCTTTGTAATGTTGTGGGCACATTGCATAATCCAAATGGCATTCTTCTAAAACCAAGAGTACCAAAAGGACAAGTAAAAACTGTCTTTTCCCGTTCCTCTAAATAGCCAGAATAACCATCAAGAAAATAATAAAATTCATGCCTAGTAACTATTTCAAGTACTTGGTCAAGAAATGGTAGCGAAAAGTGTTTTTTTGCATATTACTTGATTTAGCTTACGATAATTGATGCACATATACCAACTCATAGTAGTACGAGTGGGTATCATCTCTCCATCATTGTTTTTAATTATTGTTACTCCACTCTTTTTCGGAATAACTTGGGTTGGACTTACCCACTTACTATCAGCAATTGGATAGATGATGTCAGCATCAAGTTTCAACACTTTGGCTTTAACCACTTCTTTTATGGCAGAGTTAAGCCTTCATTATATTTGTCTAATAGGCTTGGCTCCATCATCCAAAGTAATGTGATGTGTACAACTAAGGGGGTCCATATGTTTAATATCCGGTATTCCATTCAAAACTCCTTTATACTTTTGCAATACCAATAGTAGTTGCTCTTCCTATCTCTCATCAAGATGCGTAGAGATGACCATTGAAAAAGTTTTTTTAAGTCCCAAAAATGCATACTTGAGATCTTCAGGCAGAAGTTTTAGCTCAAGCATCGGTATTTGGATGTCAGATGGTATCAATTTCTTTGTAATTTGAGATAACTCTTCATACACTACCTTTGTTGGGATCCATCCCGTGATATTCAAACATTAAGCATCAATTAAGTGTTTTATAATTTCAATAATATGTTCGGATTTGAAATAATCAAAGAAGTCATTATTCATTATTAATGCCAATTCCAAAGGATCAGACATGCACAATGATACGATATCTCCTTCATCACGGAGTTGTTCAATGTAATTAATGTCTTGCAATTCGTCATTACTAATATTCGATTGTTTGTAAATATTAAAAATATTAAGTTCAAGAGTCATTCAGATGAAAATTTTACCACACCATTCCTGAAATTTATAACCGCATTAGCTGTAACTAAGAATGAACGTCTGAGAATAACTGGAATATGAAGACGTGAGTCTTTAAAGGTACAGTATCGATAACTATAATGCCCCCGTTTTTCAGCTGCTTCCTAAAATGGAGGATGCAACTTAAAATTTATACTAGATAATCTAATAATCACAGGATCTTGAAATAAGCATAACTATTCAAAGATTCTAAATATAAACATAATATGTCTGAAACTGAAAATATTCTTTTTATACAAAGAGTTAATTACATAAGATAGTATAGTACTCTAAATATAAACATAAAAGAATCAAAAGAAAAAAGTAGTGTCCAGATAAGAAGAAATATAAACAAAATATTCAAAGGCTCTCTTGAAGGTACTTCACTGCTTATTGTTGCTCTATCTGATTAATGAAATACAGGTCTTCAGTTGGGGCTAGTTCTCTTTCGCCCTCTAAACCTGGGTTCAAAATTCAAGGGAATTAAACCCAACAAGTAACACTTTAAGAGGAGAAAATGTGTACTATCATAGTAAATGAGTATCAGTGCGCGTGGGCATGCTAATGTTAGTGTCGTTCGTGAACATAAAAATTAAACATGTAAATAAATATAATAAATGTATAAATAAATAAACAAATATGACAATAATTACACTATGTATTTATCCATATATTCTATTGGTCTCAGTCATTGTCTAAATTAATCGTAGAAATGATATTAATGAACAAAATAGTGCTATTCTCCATTCTCGTATAAGTGCCTGTACATACCTTGGTTCTAGTCTCAATCCCATGATGCTGAACCATGATATACCATTAGGTATTCAATTTACACCCTGTATTATATTACAGTAATAGACATATCATACTGGGTACTAACAATCAATCGGTGATCCAATATCACTTAAACCGCTGCAATAAAATGATTTCTGGCTCTAACATTGCAATAATTCTTATACGACGTAGCTCTTATCCATCATATAATTTTTTCTTATCTCTGAGTTCATAATATATGATACATTTGACTTATAAACATCATATAATTAAATCAGATCCTTTATTGTCACCATATCCTTTGTACATAGTGAAATCACTAATCTTTGAATGGAATAATTTAGATACAGAAAGTATAAATGCTCCATAGTGATTGGTGTTTAATTGATCTAAAAAATGTTACAATGATTACACCTGTGAGCACATTTATTTTCTATTGTATTTCTCATAATCATATTAATTTACTCGCTATTATTCAAGTGAAAGAATATTAGAAATAAATAATGGAATATGTCAGTGACTTGAAAACTAGTGCATCATGTAATAAATACATAAATAAATCTTCACAAGATTCGTCTCTAGTGTTTTCTTCATCAGGTTTATTTACACAGGTTTATTATTGATGTCATCATGTAATAAGATTCAAATACCACACAGATTTTATATATAATAAATTCCAATGATAAATTACAAAACTCTAATGAAGTTTTATAATCATTGGCATATAAATTAATAAATATTGCTAATTGTTTTCTTGCTATGGCCTCGGTGATCCTAGTATATACTCAAAAACTCTAATGATAAATTGAAAACAAAAATTGAAATAACCATGAGTTGGGAGAAATAGAATATGTGTTAAGTTTCCTATTTGCCATGGACGAGAAGAAGACGATGTCCTTTGGTTGAGAAGTGGAGAAGAGAAGGAGAAAGAGAAAAGAGGGAGAAGGAGAAAATGGTCTGGCATGAGAGAGTGGGAGTAAATGGTGAATGGCTTTCTCTCTCTCTCCTTTTTTTTTTGGTTTTTATCTTCTCAACTCCCCCCATCAAACTGCTTATTGGTCCCCAAGGAGGCCACCGCCTCTATCATCTAAGCCCATCGCCTCTCTTTATAATTTAAATTAATTATTTTATTTATATAATAATTTAATAATTTTGATTTCATATAATATTTTTCAAATACTACCGAATTAATGCAAGGCGTAGTGCTCAATGAGAGAAATGCTATAAAATTATTTGTTTGTCATTTTGATATCTAGAATAAAGGAACTAAAATTCTAAAATAATTAGAAGGATAATTTAATATTATTAAATTAGTAAATTTGGTGCAAGGAAAATTTCTAAAAATTGTAAATATTAGAAAACTAATAACCGTGAAGACCGAATGTCATTTGGAGTTACGGATTTAAAGTTATGTCCACCAAAAATTATTTTGGAGTCCAAAATAGACTTCAGTAGCCTTATTTGACACGATCGGACTTAAAAGTACGAAATTTGGGATATTACAATAACTATAAAATCCACAGGAAGGGTAAAGTTCTCGATCTTCCCTAAAACATCTTCTTCAATACCCTCAAGATGCCTTTCCAACCTATCGGCTAACTATATTGTGACCGGTGTAGATATAAGTTCTCCTAGGCCTAGTGCTTGTAAAACAAGTATGATAAAAGATTTACTCTAACCCCAAATCTAGCAAACATTTTTCTATATTATATTGACCTATCACATAAAAAATAGTAGGACATTCATAATCTTTATACTTAAGAGGTATTTTAGAACAGAATAATGCACTTACACGTTTTGTGAGAAATACCTTCTTCTGTATGTTTTGACGTCTTTTAATGGTGCACAAGTCCTTCAAGAATTTTGCATATAAGGGAATTTGTCTAATTACTTCTAGCGAAGATATATTGACATGTACCTTTTGAAAATTTTTAAAATATTTGTATAAGATGCATTAATATTTTTAGACTTTAATCTTTAAGAAAACGATATAAGTGGTTTATAATCTGTAGAAGCGGGTTCTTTAGAATTATTATCTTTAGATTATTCTGCTGAATCATTGCTCTATTTTTCCGTCGTATTTTTTTTTAAATAGACTCATTAAGCACTTTACCAATTCTTAAATTTATTACAGCAGTTATCTAAGCTATATTATTATTAATGGAAGAAATAATAGTATTTATACCTTTGACTTTACCGGAAGTAGTGGCCTCCTGTTAAGTTGGTTGCTTACCTTTTTTCTTCATTTGCAATTCGGAATTAAGGTGGCTTATCTGTGAGTAATATCATTGAAGGTTGTCGCATTTTGACTGTTGATCGTTTACTGCAACTAAATAAACTACTATTATGCTTGGATCATCTGATCCATTCTCTGTTATACCTAAAGAAATTATCCTCAAAATTTCTCTTCGGTGGTGGTTGATACACTGAAGGTTGGTTAGTAGGCTGGGCATATATTTGAGATGGATTAGTAGGTAGCCTATTTTGATTATTAAATTATTGTTAAGGATTTTTCTTCTATTGAGGATTTGAATGATTCCTCCAATCAAGATTATATGCTTGTGAATATGGATTGTTTGCTGGTTGAGGAATAGTGTTAAATATACTAGTTTGTTCATTCAATACTTCTTTAAAAGCAGGAAGTGTTGGATATTTATGAGTCACGTGTCTTTATAATTCACGAATATCACAAACTTCCGAAACTTCTTCTGTTGTTTTAACTGTTTCAGTTTTCTTTGCAAATAAATCTTCAAATTTCTTAGTAATGGAAATTAATCGTTCAACTATATCTTCGATTTCTCCCAATTTAATAAGTCCACATATAGTCTAGGTTTCTTTTTAAATTGGTATCTGTCTGAATTATCCTCAGTTTTCCAGTCTTGTGAATTTTCGACAAGTAAATCAAAATAGTCTCATAGTTTCTCAGCATCTTTGCTCAAAAATTCACCACTGCACACAGTTTCTATAAATTTCCTAATTATAGTGTTTAGCCCTTGATAGAAGGTGCTTACAGTCCTCAATATCTCGAAACCGTGATGTGGACATGAGAGTAGCAAATATTTAAATGTATCCCAACACTCGAACAATGACTCATCTTCTTTCTGTTGAAAGTTGAGATTTTGCTTTCGTATATAATTTGTTCGATGTGAAATAAAGAAATTCTTTAAGAATTCTCTTTGCACTTTATCTCATCTTCCTATTGAATTGGGACATAAAAAATATAGCCATGTCTTTACTTTATCCTTAAGGGAGAATGGAAAGAGTTTAAGCTTACATTGCTTGGCAGTAATATTTTTAAGATTAATGATAGAGCAAACTTCTTTGAATTCTCACAGGTGCAAATATAAACTCTCTAAATCCATCCCATGGAATTTAAACAAAATTTGAACTACTCCAAATTTAATATCAAAGTGTCTCATATTCAAAGGAAATGTAATGCATGAAAGTTAGATTGTCCTATCAGGTTGTAGATAATTTCGTAAAGTCCTCTCATTGCCTCCATGATGGCTATGGTTATCATTCGTATTATCTTATCCAACTATGTAATTAGTATTATTATTATTATTCATATTGTTATTATTATTATTGCTCATGTTGTGAGGTGTTTGATGGATTGTAATTATGTGGATTTGAGTACGATCGAATTAGTCTACCATTTGAAGTTCTCCTCCAAGAGATCATACAAATTTAGAATCGCAAAAATTAATAACGTAGGAACTATAATCTATATTAAAGTTTACAATAGTATGATCCACGACAACGGCACTAATAACTTGACTGCGATTTAAATCACATACTGTCGAGTACAAGAGATCAACAAGTAATACAAAGGTACTAATCCAAGGTCGTTCCCTCGAGAATCATTTTGTTATTGTGTGGCACTACGAATAAATTGTGGAACTAAAAAGAAATAAAGATTGGACTTTTATTAACTAAAACTAAGACTAAATTAACAAAAATATAAATTTATTTTAATTAATATTGTTGGTCATATGAATGCAACTCCCTCATAGGATAATTCACTGGATGTATTTATGCTTTTTATATCTCAGTTGTATAGATCACATGGTCTGCCTACAATTGGAAAATAAATCAATGAAGCACAAAATCAAACTTGTAAACTTGATACTTTGGATAACTTCTCCCAGTTAACTCTATATGAATTTTAGTTTATCTAAGTATGCAATATGAATAACAAAAAAAATATTCAAAGTTTAAGCATACATCATGCCTAAAGAGTCATGGTATTTCAAAAACTAAGTAACAAATATATCATCAAACAATAAATTATCAAAGACGCGAAATCATATTTTAATTCTTTCAAAGATAACTAAGAATCAAAGATATCAATTTCACATAAATCAATTAAAATTAATAAGTATAGAAAATTACATACCAGTAAATCACTTAGGATTTGTTATTCCATCTGAACCAACTTAAGAATTTAACCACTCATGCTTATCACAGTCATGAATAAAGAGAAAAAGAATTCTTTCATTGATTTCTATAAACAAGTACAAAAATTAAATCTTGAATCTAAAACTCTCTAATAAATTTTTTATTCTCCGAACATTACAAAATTTAAGTTACATTGGTTATTTATAGCCTTATAAAAGCTAATAGGAATTCATTTTATAAGAAAACTCTAAATTCTCTCAAAAATCCTCAAATAAACAAATTGCAACCACCCCCTTCAACAGAGCTATTGACAATAGCTCTTGGGTTATTCATACAGTTGACGACTGTCGACAGCTACCTATTGGCTGTCGATAGCTACCTATTAGCTGTCGATAGTCAGACCTGTAAATTTATAGTTCTGAGCTAATATTTAATATATGCTTCGATATTTCAATTTCCTTGCATATAAAACCCTGCAAAAATACTAAAAACACTAGAAAAATATGATATTGAGGAATTTGATTAATAAAAATATTTCTTTCATTAATTTCTTGCATTAATCAACAAAATTAGGTTACGCTTGTATAAAATAAACCCAAATAATTACACTTTTCAAGTATAATCAGTTGTTTCTCATGAATGAACCCATATGCTTTTAGCTTCTTCACGTCGGCTTCAATTGCTTCTTGCATTTCCAGTTTGAACTTTCACTGTTGTTATTTTACTAGTTTAGCGTTAGGCTTAATGTTGAGGTGATGTTGTACTATCATTGGGTCTAATCTCGGTATGTCCTCGTAATTCTATGCGAAAATGTCCATGTATTTTCGAATGAGCTCGATCAAGATTTGCAGTTCCTTCTTATCTGGATTCTTACTTACAAATAATAGTTTTGAATTTCTATCATCTCCCATATTCATTTGGATGACCTGATTTTCTATTAGAGGTTCACGTTGCTCAAATTGAAGTACCCATTGTGCATCCATCTTCTATGCCCAAGCTTTAGGGAGATCTTCATAATCGGACCTTTCTTGGACAAAGTTGGCAGTGGCGGATACCATATTGATTATCATTTGCTAAAACATTCTTTTAAGGTCACAATCAGAGTCATGATTGGACGCTGACTATGATGGTGCTAGAGTACTTTCAGAGGAGATTTGTTGTAGAATGTTCATTTCTAGTTCAGAAGAAGTATAGCCTAAACCATACTTGGTTTTGCTATAGTAATTAATGCTTTTTCCTTCGGTACGAAGGGCAACAGGAGAAGTCTTCTCCCTCAGTTGAAGCATAATCCTTCACCCTTTCTAAAGTCATATCCCATCGTTCTCATCATTTTATAATAATTTGGCCTGTAACAATCAAATTGTAGAGTGTCTGAGTCCTTGCTTGAGCTACTGGAGATCGATTTGGGTTTGAGAGTGGCCTTCCCAAAGACAATAGGATGTCGGTTATGCGTAACTCATAAACGAACATAGCACCGATTGTGAACCCAACGAGTTGGTTATTGAGCTTGAGTGGACCGATATATGTAATGCCGGTATCTTTGTTAAGTTTCTCAATTATCACATCCTCAGTTTCAGATGTATCATCAAAACTAGACATGACATACTTAAAAGCAATATCTTTATTAATGACCCATTCACCTTCATCATCGGCATTTGGGTGAATATTTAAATTATTTAAACCGATTACAAGAGAATTCAATTCAACTAAAACGTTATCCGAGCTGTTATCTGGCTCTAAGTTTATTTCATTCCCATCCTCTCGTTTCTCTTGGTAGAGAATTGTATCGGTGAAGCAGTTTTCTACCCCTTGAATGAATGTTTTTCGCATATACACTTTAACCACCCACATTTGTCCACATACTTCAAACACTGATGAAGGGTGAACAGAACGATTAGGTTGGAATGAATCCATGGCTGTCCCAATAGAAGATTGTAGGAGGTCTCTGCATCAAGACGGGGCAAGTCACGTTTATCTTAAGATCGCCAATCTATTTTAGGCGAATCTTTCTTACAAGTTGGCTACTTTGAGCATTGAATCCATATATAGTTATTTTGGTTGCTGCCAACTTATGGATTGGAATGTGAAAAAATTGAAGTAGATGGACCGACATAATGTTGAGGGTAAAGCCTGGGTCAATCAGTATCCTCTCAACTTTGGTACACCCAATATATCCCGTATAGTAGAACAGGTGATCATGGTCTGAGCTCTTAACTAACATATCTTCAGAAGTGAAAGTTATGCTTAATATGGCTGAGACTTGATGGATTAACAATGTTGACAATCTACTTTTTGTTGAAAATGGGATATGAGTTAAGAATGACTCAGAGTTGGCTAGGGTTTCCCAAAGAGAATCCATGGTTTCTTTGGAATGGCATAGCAACTCATGTATGATAATGCGCGTTGGAATATTTGCCAACTGCACCAAGATATCAAACTTAAAAGGAGCAGCCAAGTCTCAACCACTCCTTTTTGTTAAAACTTGTCAAATATGACCTCCTTGGGCTTGCTTTCATCAAGGGGTGGGTTAGGTGCTATTGGAAGAGATACCATATCCATGAAAGGAGATAATGGTAGCTCGGTGGAGTTAGATGTATTGTATTATTTTAAATACACTTTCCCTAACTGAGTACCTCTGACTGGGGCTGGATCATTCATTAAGATAATCTACTCTTCTTCGGAGTCGGTAAGCAAACTAGTTGAGATGTCATATTCCCTGATGTCAAGAAAAATAATATGACAATCCATATTCTTCTCCATTCTTTTCTTCTTTTGGAGATGAAGGTGGTCCATTGTCCTTCTTCAACAAGGTTGGAGTGCACCCACTTTTCATTAGGTGCAGGAATAAGTACCAAGTCTTGAGTTTGCGGAGGGTGCATATTTGTATTGATTATACATATAATCACCTTAGGACCATGACTTTGTTTGGTATTTCTACTTTTCGTAATTCCCAGCCAAACTGAAGAGAGACCATATTCGTGGTGACTTGTTTCTTTTCTTTATTTAGGCAGAGTACTTCTGTCTCAAACATAGCTTGGATTTTATCTTTAAGTATAAAGCAATTTTTAGTAGGATGATTTATTATCTTGTGATAGTGGAAACACTTGGGGTATTTTGTATGCCCCACTTTCTCTAGCCTCCTGAGCTCAGATAACTCAATCTTATTTTTGTTAACCAATATATTAAAAATTTTGAGCACCTGTTCATCTTTGAATGAGTACTTTTTTTGTGTTCATTGTGACAATGTAGTACTCTGTTGGGGCTTCTTAGGCTCTGTAGAAATATTTATCATCAGCACATTCTTCCTATAGAACTTAGATGGTGGAGAGCGCGTTTTAGCAAACTCTGTTTGTTGTTTGCCCTTACCATCGACTGATAACATTGAGATTGATTTCTCAATAATCTCAGCCTATTCGTGGAGTTTTTTCCATATATGGGAATGGACTGCACGCATGTTAGTTTCAATATTTGCGAGGAGATTGTGCCTACAAATTTGCAGTAGCATGGAGAGAGGCATGCCTTTAGGACATCTGAGGGAAAGATTCTTGAAGACATCTGAGGGAAAGATTCTTGAATCTCTTGACAAAATCCTTCACAGACTCACATTTTTTTTTTGCTTTTCTTCAATGAGATGGCTATGTATATTTCGGTATCATGCTCGTAAAAGTGAGCGAGAAATTGAGATTCTAAATCTGCCAACGACTTGATGGATGCAACTAGTAAAGTGCGGAACCAGTCGAAAGCGATCCTTTTTAGGGATCCATTGAATAGCTGAGTCATCAATGCATTGTTGCTCATAGCATTCTCAATGAGCAAATGGAAGTGGTAAATGTGTTGATTGGGAGAGCCCTTCCCATTGAACTTATCGATATTAGGCACTCAATAAGTTTCGGAAAAAGGGATCATATCCTATTCTAATGGTAAGGATGCATTATCTCTATCTCTTGCAAGGTATCATTATATATCCGTGCATCCAATTTGGTTTAGTTGTCCTCCAACACTTTGCCTTTCATAATTTTTTCCATCTGGTGGGAGCCAATATCTTCTTCCTTGTCTTTGGACCCGTCATTCTCTTTGCTCTAATTTCCAGACTAGGATGGACCATCACCAGTATTACCTGTACATCCCTGAGAAGGATTCTTTCTAAGCGATCGTAGTTGCACCAATATGACATCCATCATCGTTTTTTATTGCACGAGTATCGTTTGTTATTGTTGAGGTAGCTCTTCTTTATTTTTGAGCTTTTGGAGAAGGCTACCCTCTTCATCTCCAGTTGCATTAACAGAGGCACCCTGATACTGAGAGGAATTTTTAGTTTCTGATAAAGCGGAATTTTTAATTTCTGATAAAGTGTATGCTAAGCATTCCTCATAATCACTTTCTCCTTCTTGTGATTTACTTTGAGGAGGGAAATTTGACCAACACCATTTCCTACCCCATGCGTAAAAGGACAAATATACAAACTAAAAGAGATCTAACCAATAATCATGATAATAACATGTCTCAACATTTAACCTATCATCAAAAGTAAATACTTACAGAGATGGAGAAGAGGTTTCACTAAAGAAAAGAGTTAATAATCCTGAGGAAAATCTCAGAAGAATAAAAATTGCTGTTTATCTGGAAATACTTAATTATGATGTTAAATATATTTCAGGTTATTCTAACATTATTGATGATTTCTTGACTAGGCCCAATAAGTGAAGACGTAAATGAACATATTAAATGCCTCTCCGAACAGATGGAAAACCTTATTATTGGGGAGTAAAGTGTGGTGGGTCCACAAACCCACTACCATATGGCCGACAATCTTTTATCTTCACTACAACAAAGATTTAATGGATAATGTTATAGCTTAATAACTCTTTATCATATGTAGAATACTTCAGTTGAGTTTTCGAAAATTTTCTTGATGTATAAGCAACTATCTCATTTCGTTGTGCAATTAAGACTCTTGCCCAAAAATAATCTGAGGCGTCAGTCTGCAAAGATATTAATTCAGTTTTAGAAGGAAAATAGAGAATTTTGTAAAACTTATTTCTTCTAATTGTGAGCTATCCATAGTTTACATCTTTTGAGTTTTTGTTCTTCTTTTTGTTCCTGTGTACGTTTTGTTATTATTAATGACTAATTTTATAACTAATAACTCTTTATCATATGTAGATTACTTCTATTGAGTTTTCAAAATTTTTTCTGATGTATAAACAACTATCTCTTTCGCTGTGCAATTAAGACTCCTGTCCAAAAATAATCTGAGGCGTCAGTCTGCAAAGATACTAATTCAATTTCAGAAGGAAAATATAGAATTTTTTGATCTCTTATTGTATAAAATTTAATTTTTTTCAATTTCTTTTTCTTTGTCTTTTGTTAGTGAGATTGGAATTTGATCTGTATCCCACTTTCTAGGTTGTTCACCTATTATTTGTTTATATTTTACTTGTTCTATAGTTAATCCTTCCTGAAGATTCTTAACCTTTTCAGAAAGATTAGGAATAAATTTTCTTCCATAGTTAAGAATTCCTAAAAAGCTTTGTAACTCTTTAAGAGTCATAAAGGTAGAAGGAAATTCTTTTATTTTATTGTAAATATGCTGCTGTAATTCAATTTGACCATCCTTAATATATTTTCCTAAGCACTTAATTTCTTTTTTGCATAATTCAATTTTCTTTGGACTAAGAATTATCCCATTATGTAATAGTAAATTTATTACTATCAATAAATATTTTTTGTGTTCTTCTATTGTAAAGAGTATACTAGAATATCATCTTTGTATACTATTACAAACTGTAAATATCCAAATATGGAGTTCATCCATTTCTGAAATACTTGTGGGGCATTTTTAAGACCAAAAGGCATTACATTCCATTCATAGTGTCCTTGAGAACAACTGAATGGTGTTAATTCTTTAGATATTTTATTTTTAAGTTTAATTTGCCAAAAATCCGATTTTGCATCAAATTTATTATAATATTTAGCTCATTGTATTTGTTTAATTAACTGTTATGCTGATGGTATAAAGTATCCATCAAACTTTCAACAGTTATTGAGTTTTCTATAATTTATTACCATTCTAGCCTTTCCTCTTTTTATTTCTGCATGATTTCTTACTAAAAATGCGGGAGACGAATGTGGGCTAGAATGTTTTTGAATTAAGTTTAATTTTAATAATTCTTGTATTTGCTTTGCAAATTCTATTTTATCTGTAGGAGATACCATAATACTATTAACTCTTACTTTGGTATCTTTATATTGTTCTAATAATTCTTGTATACAATACCGAGGAGTTTTCTCAAATAACTTTAATGGATTGTCACTACATAAAGGTTCTAGCATACCATGGATTATTTTTTCAAATTCATTTTTTATTAAAATATTATAGGTGAATACTGTATCATTAGCACTAGTACTTACGGTATCTATTAATTGTGTATTTTAACCACGCTGTACTGGCATAAAATGAAGTAGTAAAGGTATAGGAAATAGAACTCGTGGTATTTGTAACCCATCGAATTCAAAATAGTTTTTATTAAATGGTGAATAATATCGTAGATTATTCATTCCTAATATGCAATCAGTAGCAAACTCTTTAGATAATAATGCAAATTCAAAAGTATATTCTTTTTCTATACCATGAACATCAGGTATTGTAATAGGAATTATTGTTTTGTGAATAAATTGTATTTGTCTTCCCATAAAA
This sequence comes from Dracaena cambodiana, assembly GCA_036321105.1. Taxonomy (NCBI): domain Eukaryota; kingdom Viridiplantae; phylum Streptophyta; class Magnoliopsida; order Asparagales; family Asparagaceae; genus Dracaena; species Dracaena cambodiana. The sequence continues at coordinate 8,461,849 of JAYEPQ010000017.1, forward strand.
TTATTTAATACGCCTTTTATCTAAAGGAATCCAATACTGTTGAGTTATAAATGTACTTTGTATAATACTAGTTTCAGCACCCGAATCTAATAATGCATGAATTATGAATTCTGGTTGTAAATGTATTTTTATTGTTAAAGGTATATATTTGTAGTTGTGATTTCTTTTTTAAATCAAGCATTGGGTATGCGTATAAAGTTAGGATTCTGTAAATCCATGATTTCTTGAGTTCTACCCTCAAGGGGACGTTGACATTGTTCATCTCTTTCTGTTGAGATACTATGTCTAGAATGTTCTTGTTCTGAAGGAGTTTGTGATTTATAATCAATACTACTACTTCTAGTAATTCTTGGTTGAGAAGTAGATGTAGGATTTATTATTATTGTAGATATTGTATTACCTTAGACCACATATTGTTCTATAGGTAGATTTATTTTTGGTTTTAGTGATTTAATAAATATTTGCATATCATTATCATAATTGATATGCCTTATATCTACTAATCTAGTTTGTATTACTTTTCCATTACTAACTTCAAATAATTTGATAAATTGGTTGGGAGTAATTGATTTAAATGTAGAAGTATCATTTAAAACCATGCAATATTCTCATTATATGCCCAATACTTTAGAACCTGCTAATAGTTCTATTCCTTTTAGACTAATAGATAAAGAAAAGTCTTTATTTTTGCCATCTAAACTTATACAAAAATGTGGGTATATATTTACACAAAATATTCTATTAGTTAATTTAGACTTAGCTCCTCTCATTAAACTATTTAATGGATTATTTATTATTCTTTCATCGAAACATGCAATCATAATTAATATATCAATACTAGATCTAAATAACCTAGTTATTTTTATTTGTATTAATCTAATATGAAGATATTTTATCTTTGAATATTTTCTTCTTAATTTATCAATCTATTATTGATTTATGAGTTTAATAGATGTAAAATCATCATCACATTTTAATTCAATATTACCTTACATTCTTTCGAATACATAAGTTTTTCGATTTAAAAATATTGATTTAAATGGTGTTTGTTTATATATGTCCCTTTTGTCTGTATGGGGATAGCCTTTCTTAATTTTTCAAGGTCTTCTCTATAATAACAAATTGTTCACCCATACTATCTTGAATACTATCATTTCGTATTTATGAATTTTCTGATTTTTCAGAAATTGTATTCATATATATTCTATATTCATATTATGTCTCTTTTTCAGTTGTAGGATTTGAAGATGATGGGGATATTAGTGAAATATATTCACTCATATCTTCTTTTATTAAAGGTAAATCTTCATATTTTTGTAATACTAACAAACCAACTGGATCTCCTTGTTCTATTACGTAATCTCTGTCATCTAGACTTGTACTTTTAAGTAATATACTTACATTTATTTTTGATATTGGTTATATTAAACCAAATGTAATAAATACATCATTTTTTGCATGTTTTGGTATATTATGAATTATTCAATAATATTCAAAAGGTATTTGAATAATTAAATCTAAAAATATCTCAGTAGTTCTATAACTTTTAACTTTAAAACTTCTTCCGAAATACAACATATGTCCGGCTGAATTTATTCTTTCCTTTTTAGGTAGTATAACATATACTGTCAAAGGTGTAATTTTAATATGATTATAAGTTTTATTTATAGTTAACATATAAATTTTTAAAGATTCAAATTTTAACTCTAAAGATTCTTTTGAATCTAAGTTTGAATTTATACTTTCTATTTCGTATATGATTGAACTATCACTAGATATTTTTTGTATAGTTCCAACATTTATACCATATATATCAAGATCATCTATGACTATTGTTTTTATATTTAGTGGACATTCGTTGGAAAATTGTCCTTCTTTATTACACTTGAAATATTTACATCCTTTCTTAAATTTCTTTTTAATAAATTTTCTCTTAGCAAAATATTTATCCTTTTTATATTTATTTTTAAATTCAAGTTTCCACTCTTCTTTAGTAATCCTGAATTTTTTATTTTTCCTTTTTTATAATATTTTTTATACAGTTTATATGTATCGAAATTATACTCAGGTGTACATCCAAATTTAATGTTTATGTCCTCATCGTATTTAGGATAGCAAGATGTTCTAAGTTTTGATTTAAGGATATATTTTTTCATTTGTTTATTGTTTTTAGATTGTTGACATTTATCTTTTAGAGTATCTATGCAAGCTTTTTTCAAGAAGCCCATCGCATGAGTACCTTCTGGATCATTTCCAGTATAACCTTTTAATTTCAAATGATCATATATAGTTTGTATAAGATTATCCCATGGATAAGGATTTTTTGAAAAAAATCGTTAAATCCAGAATAATTTTTTTCTAATGTACTTAATTTAAATACATAACCTATATATGTATTTATAAATTCTTCAACCAAACAGATATTGCATAGTCTTATTTTCATTAACATTTCCTAATAATTTTCATCTTCAGATAAAGTTTCTCCGGTTAAGTCTGTAAAAAATATTCTATCGATACTTTGTAGAGCTGCCTTTTTTGAATTAAAATCTGATCCTTTTACAGAATCAAGATGAAACTTTTCATATTGGGATAGCCAAGATAAAGCTATTCTTTCCCAAAGACTTGTAGCAAAATAATATGAATTCCATATTAGAAACAATTCCTGGTAATAGAAAAACTGTTCTAACTATATGTTGAATCCAATTTCCTATACATTGTCTTAATTTTCTATAAGGGATTTTATCTATATTAAATATCATTCCTGGAGTTGGATTAAAATCTTGTCCAAAAATTTTATGTCTTCTACTGTGTCTAATAATATGTTCATTAATAAAAGCTTCATGGCTTTCACCAACATCCTCTACTCCTTGAGTCATTTCAACTTCAGAAATAGGTAGAGTTGATTGGATTGATCCCAGTGGAGGAAGTAAAAGTAATGATCCAGAAGTAAATCCTTATTCCATATTTATATGATAATAAGTATAATCTTCTTGTTTAGATGATAATTGATCTTGTTCAGGTCGTTGTATTTCTTCTTGTTCAGAAGAGTCCTGTTTGGATAAATAAATATCTTCTTGTTCAGAAGAGTCCTGTTCGGACAAATAAATATCTTCTTGATTAGAAGATTGATCCTTTTCGGATCTATAATAATTTATGGAAGCTGTATACTTCTCATAATAATTATATAATTCCTCACTTGGGATTTCTCCCAGTAACTCCTTTTCCTACAAGAGAAGAAAATTTCTGTAGACTTCGTAATCTACTTGGTTAGTATCTATTCTATTTTTTTCTTTCGAGAAAAACTTTATCATACAAATAGAACCAAAATTTCCTTTTCTAAATCTAGAAGATGTTGGATATGCTACTAATTTTTTATTAGTTTTTTCTATTTCATTTAAAATTCTTCTAAGTTGATCACATATGTAATTGTTTATTCCATTTTGGGTTTCTGGATAATGTATAACATTATCATAGTTGTTTAAATTATATGGACATGTATAAGAATTGTCCTGTAGGACTAAATGAAGATTATCCATGTGTTGGATAAGATGAGGTTATGTTGTTATCAGTATTATTGGTCTTTTCTCTAATTGTTTTTATATTTATCCTTGTTTTGACCATATTCTCTCCGGCTACGTGACACCTCTAATCGTAGCTTTCTGGTAGAGTTAAGCTGTAAGGATCTGACTCTCCTGGTCTATCCACCACAAGTTTATGTCATTACTTCAGAGAGGTAGAGCACAGCAATTGTTCATTTCCTACCCCATGCATAAAAGGACAAATATATAAACTAAAAGAGATTTAACCAGTAATCATGATAACAACATGTCACAATATTTAGTATATCATCAAAAGTAAATACTTACAGAGATGAAGAAGAAAAGCTGAAGATATATATTACGCCAACCAGACTCTGATACCAAAACGTACACAGGAACAATCCTCTAACTGTGGCTTTCTGGTAGAGTTAAGCTACAAGGACCTAACCCTCCTGTTGGTATCAGAGCCTGGTTGGCGTATTATATATCTTCAACTTTTCTTCTTCATCTTTATAAGTATTTACTTTTGATGATAGGCTAGATATTGAGGCATGTTGTTATCATGATTATTGGTTGATCTCTTTTAGTTTGTATATTTGTCCTTTTACGCATGGGATAGAAAATGAACTATTGTTGTGCTCTACCTCTCTGAACCAATGACATAAGTTTGTGGTACACAGGAACAAACGGAAGAACAAAAACTCAAAAGAAATAAACTATGGATAGCTCACAATCAGAAGAAAAAAAGTTTTACAAAATTCTCTATATCTCATCCTACAGAGAGAATACCTTCTTATAGGATTTCTGGGATGTACATCAAGTGGAGGATAAGATCGAATCTCCCTTAGTGCTTTGCTATGGTGGAAAGTTGGTGTACTATCAGTAGTGCTCCATAATTGAGGAATCTCTGCTATTGCCGGTGGAAGAGTGAGGTGGAAAGATTAGTACTCCATGATGGTAAGGTGGAAGAGACTTTTCTGGTGGTGAAAAGTAGAAGGAATATTTGCTATAGTGAAGATAAAAGAATGTCGGCCATCTGGTAGTGGGTTTGTGGACCCACCACGCTTTACTCTCCAATAATCAGGTTTTCCATCTGTTCATCATCTAGCTCCGCGTCATTATCTCCTTCTTCCAGAATATCATCTTGTTCGTCTATAAATTCTTTCTATGCTCTGGTTCCAATTCTTCCCATGTTCAAGGAATCAAGAAACCTTGTCATTTTTTGGATTCGTAAATCTGAATCCTCAAAGGCGGATACATAGTCATACAGTAAAACTGTTTTGCCTTCTTGAATCGAATGAGCTCCAGAAATAGTTGTGTTATATTCCATTCTAAAGAATTCTTTAGCTGCATACTTGGCTTCAGCTTCGACCACAAAATTATTCTTTTAATATTTGGTTGTTTCATGGTTGGGCAACTCACATAACCAGTGGAGTTCCCAGAGCAGTACCGCTGGGTAGAGCTTGATGTAGTTCCGCTCCTTCCACAAGCTCCAGATTCTGAAAAGAAATGTATTTCTGAATCTACTAGCGTATTCCTTATATTTGGCATTACACATCTCCGGACTGTAGCTAGTATACTCTTCCGGATGGTTGGTATTGACAAAGACTTCATGTACTATCCCAAGCCGAATTTGCTTCTGGTATCTCGGGATTTCATTGAAACAAGCCATGAGCCGAGGCCTCTTGAATTTATTTAATTTAACTCTTCCTTTTCAAAGAAAGAGGAAATATTTGTTGTCTCTAGATTCTTGAAGAACGCCACCAACTGGCTGTCTTTAAGGAGGTTTTGCTGGTTCAATGTGATCATATGCTAGACGGTGACTTCTGCCTTCCGCTGCTTCATCTTCTCATTATAGACATTATATAGTTTAATAACGTCCAAAAAATCTGGAATTCTGACACTCATCATGTCAGATGTTTCAAGACTTGAAAAAATCTCTTTAAGCTTCCTCTGATCCTCCGAGTTGCCTTGGAATAGTTCTTCTTCCTTTCTTCTCAAGGCCTCAGATCTAGAGGTAGTGGAAAACTGACAAAGTCCCTTCAGTAATCCTTCTGTTTTCGTCTTCAGAAGTCTGTCCTCCTGAGTCTGCTTCTTCAGCTGTAGAACAACCTGTTCAATCTGGGTCAACCAATAGTTAGCCCCTTTTAAATCATTTGATTGTAGTGCCCTAAAGCACCCATTAATTCTAGAATAGAGATTCTCATCTGTATTTTTTAAATCATGGTTATACCAATCCTTAACTACAGTAGCAGCAAGGGTTTTACCAGTAAGGCCATTCTCCTTGTTCCAATAGGATGTGCTTTTGTAGAAGCTTGATTCCCTTTCGGAAATACTTTTCGCTCTGTGGAGGGTTTAGCCTCGTTAAAGGCCATTGGTGTCTCTGTGGAGACTGGCTTTGCCTCTGTAGAGGCAGCTAGTTTTGCCTCTGCGGAGGCTATTTTATCCTCTGTGGAGGACAATTTTGCCTCAATGGAGACATTTTTGTCTGAGGTTTCAGCCACCACCTTTTTACCCTTCTTGTTGACTACATTCTGCCAAACGGATGTTGACTGCTGCTGTCGTTTCATCTGTTTGGAGAGGCGTTTAATCTTTTCATTTATATATTCACTCATTGGGCCTAGTCAAGAAACTAGCAATAATGTTAGAATAATCTGGAATATATTTAACATCATAATTAAATGTTTCCAGATAAACAACAATTCTTATTCTTCTGAGATTTTCCTCAGGATTATTAATTGTTTTCTTCTACAAAAATTGTGCTACTGATTTATTGTCAATTTCAATAACAAATGTTCTAGATAACAAATATAAATGCAAAGATTTAAGGGCTAATTTTATAGCTAATAACTCTTTATCATATGTAGAATACTTCTGTTGAGTTTTCGAAAATTTTCCTGATGTATAAGCAACTATCTCCTTTCATTGTGAAATAAGACTCCTGCCAAAAATAATCTGAGGCGTCAGTCTGCAAAGATATTAATTTAGTTTCAGAAGGAAAATATAGAATTTTTTTAATCTCTTATTGAAAATTTAATTTTTTTTTTCAATTTCCTTTTCTTCGTCTTTCGTTAGTGAGATTGAAATCTTATCTCTATTCCACTTTCTAGGTTGTTCACCTGTCATTTGTTTATATTTTTCTTTTTTTATAGTTAATCCTTCTTGAAGATTCTTAACCTTTTTAGAAAGATTAGGAATAAATTTTTTTCCATAGTTAAGAATTCCTAAAAAGTTTTGTAACTCTTTAAGAGTCTTAAAGGTAGAAGGAAATTCTTTTATTTTATTATAAATATGCTACTGTAATTCAATTTGACCATCCTTTATATATTTTCCTAAAAACTCAATTTCGTTTTTGCATAATTCAATTTTCTTTAGACTAAGAATTATCCTATTATCTAATAGTAAATTTATTACTGTCAATAAATATTATTTGTGTTCTTCTATTGTATTAGAGTATACTAGAATATCATCTATGTACACTACTGCAAACTGTAAATATCCAAATATAGAGTTCATCCATTTCTGAAATACTTGTGGGGCATTTTTAAGACCAAAAAGCATTATATTCCATTTATAGTATCCTTGAGGATAATTGAATGGTGTTAATTCTTTAGAAATTTTATCTTTAAGTTTAATTTGCCAAAAACCTGATTTTGCATCAAATTTACTATAATATTTAGCTCTTTGTATTTGTTTAATTAACTGTTATGCTGATGATATAAAGTATCCATCAAACTATGTACAATTATTGAGTTTTCTATTATTTATTATCATTCTAGATTTTTCTATTTTTATTTCTGCATGATTTCTTACTAAAAATACAGGAGATGAATGTGGGCTAGAACGTTTTTGAATTAAGTTTAATTTTAATAGATCTTGTATTTACTTTGCAAATTCTATTTTATCTGTAGGAGATACCATAATACTATTAACTCTTACTTTGGTATCTTTATATTGTTCTAATAATTCTAGTGTACAATACCGAGGAGTTTTGTCAAACAATTTTAATTGATTGTCACTATATTAATGTTCTGGCATACCACGGATTGTTTTTCCAAATTTATTTTTTTATTAAAATATTATAGGCACATACTGTATCATTAGTACTAGTACCTACGGTATCTATTAATTGTGTATTTTCACCACACTGTGCTGGCGTAAAATGAGGTAGTAAAGGTATAGGAAATAGAACTCGTGATATTTGTAACCCATCAAATTCAAAATAGTATTTATTAAATGGTGAATAATATCGTAGATTATTCATTCCTAATATACAATCAGTATCAAACTCTTTAGGTAATAATGCAAATTCAAAAGTATATTTTTTTCTATACCATGAATATCAGGTATTGTAATAGGAATTATTGTTTTGTGAGTAACTTGTACTTTTCTTCCCATAAAATTATTTAATACTCCTTTTTTATCTAAAAGAATTCAATATTGTTGAGGTATAAATGTACTTTGTATAATACTTGCTTCAACACCCGAATCTAATAATGCATGAGTTGTAAATTCTTGTTGTAAATGTATTTTTAATTTTAAAGGTATATATATATATATATATATATATATATATATATATATATATATATATATATATATATATATATATATATATATATATATATATATATATATATATATATATACGTAGTTGTGATTTCTTTTTTAAATCAAGCATTGGGTATGAGTATAAAGTTTGAATTTTGTAAATCCATGATTTCCTGAGTTCTATCCTCAAGGGGATGTTGATATTGTTTATCTCTTTCTGTTGAGATACTATGTCTAGAATGTTCTTGTTTTGAAGGAGTTTGTGATCTGTAATCAATACTTCTACTTCTAGTAATTCTTGATTGAGAGCTAGATGTAGGATTTATTATTATTGTAGATATTGTATTACCTTAGACCACAAATTGTTCTACAGGTAGATTTATTTTTGGTTTTAGTGATTTAATAAATATTTGAATATCATTATCATATTTGATATGCCTTATATCTACTAATCTTGATTGTATTACTTTCCCATTATCAACTTCAAATAATTTAATAAATTGGTTGGGAGTAATTGATTTAAATGTAGAAGTATCATTTAAAGCCATACAATTTTCCCATTGTATACCCAATACTTTAGAACCTGATAATAGTTCTATTCCTTTTAGACTAGTAGATAAAGAATAGAATTTATCTATATTTTTGTCATCTAAACTTATACAAAAATCTGGGTGATATTTACATCAAATATTCTATTAGCTAAGTTAGACTTAGCTCCTCCCATTAAACTATTTAATGTATTATTTATTATTCTTTCATCTAAACATGCAATCATATATCAATACCATATCTAATTAATCCAGTTATTTTTATTTGTGTTAATCCAATATGAAGATATTTTATCTTTGGATATTTTCTTCTTAATTTATCAATCTGTTATTAATTTATGAGTTTTATACATGTAAAATCCTCATCACTTTTTAATTCAATATTATCTTGCATTCTTTTGAATACATAATTTTTTCAATTTAAAAATATTGATTTAAATGGTGTTTGTTTATGTATATCCCTTTTGTCCGTATGGGGGATAGCCGCTTTTAATTTTTCAAAGTCTTTATCAGTAATATCAAATTGTTCACCCATATAATCTTGGATACTATCATTTTGTATTTTTAAATTTTCTGATTTTTCAGAAATTGTATTCATATATATTCTATATTCGTAGTTTGTCTCCTTTCCAGTTGTAGGATTAGAAGAACGTTGGGTTATTGGTGAATTATATTCACTCATATCTTTTTTTATTAAAGGTAAATCTTCTTACTTTTGTAATACTAATAAACCAATTGGATCTCCTTGTTCTATTACGTAATCTCTGTCATCTAGACTTGTATTTTTAAGTAATATACTTACATTTATTTTTGATATTGGTTCGACTAAATCATATGTAATAAATACATTATTTTTTGCATGTTTTGGTATATTTTGAATTATTCCATAATATCCAAAAGGTATTTGAATAATTAAATCTAAAAATATCTCAGTAGTTCTATATCTTTTAAGTTTAAAACTTCTTCCGGAATACAACATATGTCTGGCTGAATTTATTCTTTCCTTTTTAGGTAGTATAGCATATACTGTCAATGGTGTAATTTAAATATATTTATAAGTTTTACTTATAGTTAACATATTAATTTTTAAAATTTAAATTCTAACTCTAAAGATTCTTTTGAATCTGAGTTTGAATTTATACTTTTTATTTTGTATATGGTTGAACTATCACTAGATATTTCTTGTATAGTTCCAACATTTATACCATATATATCAAGGTCATCTATGACTATTGTTTTTATATTTAGTGGACATTCATTGACAAATTGTCCTTCTTTATTACACTAGAAACATTTACATTCTTTCTTAAATTTCTTTTTAATAAATTTTATCTTAGCAAAATATTTATCCTTTTTATATTTATTTTTAAATTCAGGTTTCCATTTTTTCTTAGTAATCCTGAATTTTTTATTTTTCTATTTTTATAATATTTTTTGTACGGTTTATATCTATTGAAATTATACTCAGATGTACATCCAAATTCTATGTTTATATCCTCATCATATTTCGGACAGATGGATGTTCTATGTTTTGATTTAAGGATATGTTTTTTCATTTGTTTAAAATTGGCTTTAGATTGTTGACATATGTCCTTTAGAGTATCCATGCAAGCTTTTTTCAAGAAGCCCGTCGCATGAGTACCTTCTGGATCATTTCCAGTATAACCATTTAATCTCAAATGACCATATCTAGTTTGTATAAGATTATCCCATGAATAAGAAATTTTTGAAAAGAAATCCTTTTATCCAGGATAAATTCTTTTCTAATGTACTTAATTTAAATAAATAACCTATGTATGCATTTATAAATTCTTCTACCAAATAGATATTACAATATCCACAGAAACATCAATGGCCTTTGATGAGGTTAAACCCTCCATGGAGGGAAAGGTATTTCCGAAAGGGAATCAAGCTTCTACAGAAGCACATCTTATTGGTTCAAGTAGAAGGGCCTTACCGGTAAAACCCTTTGCTGCTACTGTATTAAAGGACTGGTACAACCATGATTTAAAGCATACAGATGAGAATCTCTATTCTAGAGTTAATGGGTGCTTCAGGGCACTACAATCAAATGATTTAAAAGGAGTAAACTATTGGTTGACCCAGATTGAACTGGTTGTTCTACAACTGAAGAAGCAGACTCAGAGCCTGGTTGGCGTAATATATATCATTTTTTCTCCTAGCTAAAGATTTATCATTTTTATAATTATTTTTAAATTCAGGATTCTATTTTTTCTTAGTAATCCTGAATTTTTTATTTTTTTTATTTTTTATAATATTTTTTGTACGATTTATATGTAATGAAATTATACTCAGGTGTACATCTAAATTCAATGTTTATGTCCTCATCATATTTAGGATAGCAAAATGTTCTAAGTTTTTATTTAAGGATATGTTTTTTCATTTGTTTATTGGCTTCAGATTGTTGACATATGTCTTTTAGAGTATCCATGCAAGCATTTTTCAAGAAGCCCGTCGCATGAGTACCTTCTGGATCATTCCCAATATAACCTTTTAATCTCAAATGATCATATCTAGTTTGTATAAGATTGTCCCATGGATAAGGAGTTTTTGAAAAAAAAAAATTATCCAGAATAATTTCTTTTCTAATTTACTTAATTTAAATACATAACATATGTATGTATTTATAAATTCTTCTACCAAATAGATATTGCATAGTCTCATTTTCATTAAGATTTCCTCATAATTTCATCTTCAGATAAAGTTTATCCTGTTAAGTCTGCAAAAAATATTCTAACAATACTTTGCAGGGCTTCCTTTTTTGAATTAAATATGTATCTAATCCTTTTATAGAATCAGGATGAAACTTTTCATATTGGGATAGAGGGTGTTGGATAGACCCTCCTAGTCTATCCACCACAAACTTATGTCATTACTTCAGAGAGGTAAAGCATATCAATAGTTCGTTTCCTACCCCATGCATAAAAGGACAAATATACAACCAAAAAGAGAGCTAACCAATAATCATGATAATAACATTGTATGGCTTTAAATGACACTTCTACATTTAAATCAATTACTCCCAACCAATTTATCAAATTATTTGAAGTTGGCAATGAGAAAGTCATACAAGCTAGATTAGTTGATATAAGGCATATCAAATATGATAATGATATGCAAATATTTATTAAATTACTAAAACTAAAAATAAATCTACGTGTAGAATAATTTGTTGTCTCATGTAATACAATATCTACAACAATAATAAATCCTACATCTAGTTCTCAATCAAGAATTACTAGAAGTAGTAGTATTGATTATAGATCACAAACTCCTTTAGAACAAGAACATTCTAGACATAGTATCTCAACAGAAAGAGATGAACAATATCAACATCCCCTTGAGGGTAGAACTCAAGAAATTATGGATTTACAAAATCAAAACTTTATACGCATACCCAATGCGTGATTCAAAAAATAAATCACAACTACATACATATATACCTTTAACAATAAAAATACATTTACGACCAGAATTTACAATTCATGCATTGTTAGATTCGGGTGCTGAAGCTAGTATTATATAAAGTACATTTATACCTCAGCAGTATTGGATTCGTTTAGATAAAAAAGGAGTATTAAATGATTTTGTGGCAAGACAAGTACAAGTTACTCACAAAACAATAATTCCTATTACAATACCAGATATCCATGGCATAGAAAAGGAATATACTTTTGAATTTGCATTATTACCTAAAGAATTTGATACTGATTGTATATTGGGAATGAATAATCTATGGTATTATTCACCATTTAATAACCATTATTTTGAATTTGATGGGTTACAAATCCCACAAGTTCCATTTTCAATACCTTTACTTCCTCACTTTACGCAAGCCCAACATGGTAAAAATACACAATTAATAGATATTGTTGTAGGTACCAGTACTAAGGAAACAGAAACAGTATGTACCTATAATATTTTAATAAAAAATGAACTTGAAAAAATAATTCATGGAATGTTAGAACCATTATACAGTGACAATCCGTTGAAGCTATTTGACAAAGCTCCTCGGTATTGTACATTAGAATTATTAGAACAATATAAAAATACCAAAGTAAGAGTTAATAATATTATGGTATCTCCTACAGATAAAATAGAATTTGCGAAGCAAATACAAAAATTATTAAAATTAAACTTAATTCAAAGAAGTTCTAACCCACATTCATCTCCTGCATTTTTAGTAAGAAATCATGCAGAAATAAAAAGAGGAAAGGCTAGAATGGTGATAAATTATAGAAAACTCAATAACTGTATAAAGTTTGATGGATACTTTATACCATCAGAAGAACAGTTAATTAAACAAATACAATGAGCTCAATATTATAGTAAATTTGATGTAAAATCGAGTTTTTGGCAAATTAAACTTAAAAATAAAATTTCTAAAGAATTAATAGCATTCAATTGTCCTCAAGAACACTATGAATTGAATGTAATGACTTTTGGTCTTAAAAATTTCCCACAAGTATTTCAGAAATGGATGAACTCCATATTTGGACATTTACAGTTTGTAGTAATATACATAGATGATATTGTAGTATACTTTAATACAATAAAAGAACACAAACAAAATTTGTTGATAGTAATAAATTTACTATTAGATAATTGGATAATTCTTAGTCCAAAAAAAATTGAAATAAGCAAAAAAGAAATTGAGTTTTTAGGAAAATATATAAAGGATGGTCAAATTGAATTACAACAGCATATTTACAAAAAATAAAAGAATTTTCTTCTACCTTTAAGACTCTTAAAGAGTTACAAAGCTTTTTAGGAATTCTTAGCTATGCAAGAAAATTTATTCTTAATCTTTCTGAAAAGGTTAAAAATCTTCAGGAAAGATTAAATATAGAATAAGAAAAATATAAACAAATGACAGATGAACAACTTAGAAAGTGGAATACAGATAAAATTCCAATCTCACTAACAAAAGACAAAGAAACAGAAATTGAAAAAAATAAATTTTCAATAAGAGATAAAAAAATTCTATATTTTCCTTCTAAAACTAAATTAATATCTTTGCAGACTGACGCCTCAGATTATTTTTGGGCAGGAGTCTTAATTGCACAACGAAAAGACATAGTTGCTTATACATCAAGAAAATTTTTGAAAACTTAACAGAAGCATTCTACATATGATAAAGAGTTATTAGCTATAAAATTAGCCATTAAATCTTTGCGTATATATTTGTTGTCTAGAACATTTGTTATTGAAACTAATAATAAATCAGTAGCACAATTTTTGAAAAAGAAAATAGTTAATAATCCTGAGGAAAACCTCAAAAGAATAAGGCTGTTTATCTGGAAATATTTAATTATGATGTCAAATATATTCCAGGTTATTCTAACATTATTGTTGATTTCTTGACTAGGTCCAATGAGTGAAGATATAAATGAAAAGATTAAACGCCTCTCCGAACAGATGAAACGACATAAGCAGTCAACATCCGTTTTGCAGAATGTAGTCAAAAAGATGGGTAAAAAGGTGGTGGCTGAAACCTCAGCCAAAAATGAATCCACAGAGGCAAAATTGGCCCCCACAGAGGATAAAATAGCTTCCATAGAGACAAAACTAGCTGCCTCTATAGAGGCAAAACCAGTCTCCACAGAGACACCAATGGCCTTTAACGAGGCTAAACCCTCCACAGAGGGAAAGGTATTTCCAAAAGGGAATCAAGCTTCTACAGAAGCACGTCCTATTGGACCAAGGAGAATGGTCTTACCGGTAAAACGCTTTGCTGCTACTGTAGTAAAGGACTGGTATAACCATGATTTAAAGAATATAGATGAGAATCTCTATTCTAGAATTAATGGGTGCTTCAGGGCACTACAATCAAATGATTTAAAAGTGGCTAATTATTGGTTGACCCAGATTGAACAGGTTGTTCTATAGCTGAAGAAGTAGACTCAGGAGGACAGACTCCTGAAGACAAAAACAGATGGATTACTAATGGGACTTTGTGAGTATTCCACTACCTCTAGATCTAAGGCCTTGAGCAGAAAGGAAGAAGAACTATTCCAAGGCAACTCGGAGGACCAGAGGTAGCTTAAAGAGATTTTTTCAAGTCTCGAAACATCTGACATGGTGAGTGTCAGAATTCAAGATTTTTTGGACGTTATTAAACTATATAATGTCCAGAATGAGAAGATGAAGCAGCTGGAGGTAGAAGTCACCGTCTAGCATATGATTACATTGAACCAGCAGAACCTCCTTGAAGATATTTAATCTTTCTTTGAAAAGGAAGAGTTAATATTAAATAAATTCAAGAGGCCTCGGCTCATGGCCTGTTTCAACGAAATCCCGAGATACCAGAAGCAAATTCAGCTTGGGATAGTACATGAAGTCTATGTCAATACCAACCACTCGAAAGAGTATACTGGCTACATTCTGGAGATGTGTAATGCCAAATTGAAGGAATACGCTAGCAGATTCAAAAATACATTTTTTTTCAGAATCTGGAGCGTGTAGGAGGAGCGAAACTACATCATGCTCTACCCAGCAGTACAGCTCTGGGAACTCCACTGGTTATGTGAGTTGCCCAACCTTGAAACAACCAAATATTCAAAGAGTAATTTTTTGGTCGAAGCTGAAGCCAAGTATGCAGCTAAAGAAATCTTTATAATGGCATATAACACAGCTATTTCTGGAGCTCATTCAATTCAAGAAGGCAAAACAGTTTTACTATATGACTATGTGTCCGTCTTTGAGGATTCGGATTTACGAATCTAAAAAATGGCAATGTTTCTTGATTCCTTGATGTTCTCAACAAAATTCTTTCTTCCTTCCATTGAAATAGCTTAATTACAATGAAAGTGAACAAAAAAAAAATAAACGAGAGGATTTATAATTTATCTCTCTCTTTTACAATAAAAAGTGAGCTCTATGCAGCGATGGAATTTATCGAGTAGCTCCTTTTGACGATCTTGACGTGGAAGTTTTCTTTCTTGATGAAGAAGATGGTTAGTCCTAGATCTTCTCTGCTAGTCTTGATGGGTTCAAGGCTCTCACGTGTAACTTGAACTTCACAAAAGCTCCGAAAAGATCCTCTAAAACTTCCTCAAGAGGGTATTTATAGCCTTGAGTCAATATGAGAGTTTCCAATCAGGTAGAATTGGAAGGTAATTGTATTCTTCAAGAATTCTAATCAAATATCTTAGTTTTGATTTAAATCTCTTGAATATGAATTCTGATTGGACTCAATTTGGGTATTGGATAAGCCCAAGTCAATTTAGAATTCTAATGAAATCTGCTCATGCGGGGTTAACGCAGAGTTAAAATACCAGAACGCGAAGTTATGGATTAGCTCCGCGTTTTACTCAAATGTGAGGCTAAACAGTCAAACATGGAGCTACGGAGCTAGCCCCACGTTCTGTGTGGAAAATTTCTTTTTACTAGAAATTTTCACTACCAACAGAACCCCCTCCAAAATTTTCAAAATGGCTTAGAACTTAACAAATTTTAAAATACTTTGGATTTTCAAACTTGAATGTGGAGTTAATAAACACCAAGTTATCTTCGCATTTACATTCAACACGCGAAGCTAATAGCCTCGCGTTTTTCTTAAAACTGCCCCGATTCTCGCACCGAATACCAAGAGGTGGGCTTTTTCATTTAAATAGAGTCTCTTCTTCTTCATCACTCTTTCGAGAATTCTCAAGAACTTAAGCGATCAGGCGATTAGGTGACCTATACCCAACTGCATTTTTTCATCGATTTTCATCGATTTTCCCAAGATTTCTTCCAGATCAATGGCATCCAAGAAGAGCACGGCATCGCGCACCTCCTCACCATCGGTGGCCGGCGCAAGCAGCGGCGGCAGCGGCAGCGGCCGAGGCAACGACAGCAGCGGCTGAGGCAGTGGCCGCAACGGCGGCTCGGTCTACGCTGCGCCCATTGGAGTTAAATTCTCCACTTTTAAACCCTTAGAATAATTTTTGGAGTGATTTGGCTTAGTTTTAACTGGACAATTACTTCTTTCACCAGCAAAATCATTACCGTTCTCTGGCCAGTGGCTTGGAGAAGAAGAAAGGACCTCTGGTCTTTTTCTACATGAAGTTATCGTGTTAGCTTTGCGATTTGCATTTTAATGCATTACGCGAGGTTATTCTGACTGTCGCATTTTCTACGCGAAGTTATATGTTTAACTTTGTGTTTCATCTGAATGCAAAGTTATTCTCTTAGCTTCGCGTTTTAGCTTGACGCAAAGCTATTTACTTAGCTTCGCGCTTTATCTTAATGTGAAGTTATTCTTTTCATCATGCGAAGTTATACTTTTCATCACGCGAAGTTATTCTTTAGCTCCGTGTTTTTATGCTTAGAAAATTTTCTTCTTAGAATTTCTTCTAATTTTATTTTCTTCTTCTTGCAATTGGTTACTTGGTGGATGCTCTCTCTCATGGACACCACTTCAGGTTCGCTGAGGGTGCAGACCTAGTGACTCAGTTCTGCTTCACCACTAACCTCCCTGCCTTCAAGCCATGTCTAAGAGAGTGTAGAGAGAAGCTAATCAGAAACTGCCTTGCAACTGTGAGCGAGATCATTACGGATGCTCCTTTTGAAGTCATGAACCGAGAAGTACTAGAGAAACCAGCATTCCTCTTTGGAGATGCAACGAAGCATTCTGATGAAATCCTTTTCAAAGAAGAAAGTAAGTGGCTATACCAGACCGGCGACTTGCTGATATTCCTGCCCGACATGGAACACGGCTACCCTCTGGAGTACCTTCAGAGGTTATCTTCCCATCGTGAGTTAGATTGGGAGCTAACTCGAGACTACGACGGAGTTGCGATCGGTAAATTCGGCGCAGGTAGGGCTTACCAAGATGGTCCCACCAGATGCATCACTGGGCTCCTTCTTAGTAGAGTTACCAAGGAGCACCCAGTTGGAGAGGTCCCTACTCGAGCAAAGACCTTCCTGAGTGAGTTCATGGCCAAGGGTGGTCAATACCCCGCAAAGGACTTCAGGATGCCGGATGGGTTCACTCATCGGGTAACATGTGGTGGTTCCGGCTTGTCAAATACGTGCTGGACTCCCATGAGCAGACCCTAAAGGAGATTGGTCTTTACAAGGCCATTCGAAATGTTCAATTTGGACTGCTGTAGAGCTCGTATCATCTCTTCAGCCTTTTAGAGATGTACAACTCCGAAACAGGTACCTTCTTTACACCGGTGGGTGAGCTAGGACTTGCTCTCCACGAGATGTATGAAGTTTCGAGCTTATCTATGGGTGAAGTTCCCTACGAAGAATATATCCCTACCACAGGAGCTGAACATGCTAAAGGCGAAGGACGAGTGCATCTACAAAACATATTGGGAAATGATGTGCCACTACCGCATCTGTGCCGATTTGGCAGGTGTGCTTAATCAGGGTATCGACTACAAGAAATGGGCTAACTACCTTTCTTGAACCTGAAGGAGAGCTTGCTCATGGTCTGTGGATGCAAGCCCGTCAGTCTTGAAGAAATCAAACAGCGTGTTGCAGATCTGGAGGCCATGACGTACACTACTAAGTCGAATGAAGGGGGGTTCATCCCCGCATAGTCTTCCAGAGCTTCCACTAGCAGGCCCAGTTCCCTATTTTAGACAGGGATTTACTTGGTGGGTTCATGATGCTCTGGTTAAAGAGGTGTGTCGTTCCCTCATTGCCCAAGGAGGCTATCGCAATAAACGTAGTCTACCCAGCTGTACTACCGGCTTATGGACGACCATTTGGACTACTGCCTGCCATGGTTAGCAACCTCCAGAGCGGGCTTCAGGCGATCTGCAATGGATTCATCCCTATGGAGAAAGGCAAAGGAAAAGGTGCCAAAGGGAAAGTAATAAAGGAAGCTGGCATGGTGAAAACACCAAGTCCAAGGGTGGAGATGCCTTACACCTATTTGATGGCGTGGCTTGTCATGCACTGTCCCTCTCTAATGAGTGCTGCAAAATATAGTCCAATTGACAAGCCATTTTTTGTGGAGATGTACGAACGCGCCACTTGGAAGAGCCATTACATGTCAATTATTCTGAAAACACTCCGCCATCATCAAAATTACGAGATCTTCCACTGCTTTCCAGATTTCCCCAGTGGAGAGTATGGTTCAAAATTTAAAGATATTTTGGGGGTGGACAACTTCACCAACTTGTCTTCGGGGGCATTCTGGTGGCTCCTCAATATTCGTCCTGGGCACCTGGTGTATCGTCAAGACACCATATGCTACATTAGAGCCGTATACACGAAGCCATTTTGCTCATCAATTCGGATATTCACAGCTCTATGTAGGGAATCCGAATAGGGGGCTGGTGTACGAGGGCAACCTGTATGTGGGGACGTGAGGCTGGTTCCATTTTGTTGCGGGAGGTACCGGAGCCGAATTCATACTGCCCCAGAAATCGCCAGATTTAAGTATAGCATTAAGCTTTTGTACATGGTACAACATTGCCAACGCTGATGTACCAAATTTTTCTATCAACCACAATTGCTGTAAGGAGATAAAGGCCTTCTACGCTTGCCAAAAAGGTGTGAAGAGAGTTAGAGTGAAAGGAATGGATGAATTCCTTGATACAGCAGTTGAATCATCTGACGCGGGTGATTCAGATGATAATAATGATGTTGGCGGTGATGCTGGCACTGGAGATGCTCCTCAACCTGCTAGAGATGATGGCTCTCGTCTCCGAAGCCCAACCATAAAGTATCTTGGGACAACTAGAGGCGAGCCAACTCGTAAGAAGAAGAAGTTGGCTGGGGAGATCCTAGTTATTCCAGAGGAAGTAGCAGTCCAATTAGCCACGGACCTTCTCGTTTCAACTCTGCCAACAGCACCGGCAGAGGAAGGCAGGCCAACTAAAGCTTCAAATGCTACTGAGACCCCGATCCTACCGGCTGAACACACTATGATGCAACCTCAAGGTAGCGAAACGGGTGTACTTCTAGGGACAGTCACAGCTCCTCTTTCAAGTCCCACTACAGGACTTGTATCTACTGGTATGATTTTGGTTTTTAACTTTATATTTTAACTTTTTGTATTTTATATATATATATGTGACACTTTTGTCTGTCTTTTGAAATCCAGGTAGTCAGCTTCATTCGCCAATACATTCGACTACCAGAGTAGAATCTGAGGAGTTACTTGATTACTCCGGCACCATGGCTCGGTGGGCGGACTAGGTAGTTCTGCAGAATGATTTGATGTGGACTACTTCACACCGGCTCCACGTTCTACTCCTTCCACTCCTCCAGTCGATGAACTAGGGAGTGATGATAGGACAGATGTTGTTGCCACCATACCGAGAGATGTCCCTCCATCTCCAAGCCTACCGTCTCCAACACCGGTCATTTGTTCCGAAGATACTTTTTCGGTTGTTGTTGGCGTGCCGTCTGCTCCTCAACCAGCTATCCTAATGCCTTCAACAGTTATGGCTGTAGGGACTCTATCTGCCCCTCTCGCTCCAGCTTGCTTACCAATGGGAGATGAAGACAATTTGAAGTTCTCCTTTAAGGTCACTTTTGCTATAGGAGGGGTTTCAAGCGGAGATACTCCATCGGAATCTACTCCCTTTGGTGAAGCCACTCGAATGACTAGTATTAGCGACACTTCTCCTCAGGTTCCTAGTTCAGCCAGTTCCTTACTGGCTTTACTGGCCCCACATATCATGAACCTGGTGCAAGGACGAGCTTCCTCCTCTTCTACTCCTACGGAAACTACACCTCCTGCAGTTACATCCTCCCTGTGCTTAACTTAGACACTATTGATCCTCTTGAAGAACTCTTCAATCATAGTGTTAATAATTTTAAGCGGCTGCTAAGGAGGTGTATTGGGATGATTTTGGATGGGAGGGACTTTCTCGAGCTTGGACGCCCAATGTTGACTAGTTATCTGGACAACATTGAAAGGATTGGAGGGTATGACCGAGCAGCTCCTTATCAAGCCCGCCTAATTTAGAAGAGCAGGTGCAAACGCTAAACGCAGTTTGCCAACCGGATGTAGAAGCGATCACCGAAATTGAAATTAGCGCAGCTTCAAGTAGAGCTAACGGCTCGTCAGGAGGAGTTGAGGCGTCAAGAGAATGACTAGTCTCGGGAGTTAGTAGAACTACGAGCCAGTCAAGAGTCAGTCCTCAAAGGGCTAGAAATTATGGACTTTGAGATCAAGGGGAGTCAGGCAGCCATCCACAGAGCCCGGGAGACTATCGCCAAAGCTCAGGCTATTTTAGAAGCTAGTGAGTCTCAGGTAGGGGAGTTTGTGAAGAGGCGAGAAGAGTTGATCCTCCAACAGGGACAACTCGAATAAGAGGGCATGATGAGGAGTTGTTCTATTGAAGAAACTCATCAGCAGAATGATGATGTAGGTAGTTCAAAATTTTGGTAAAAATAGTCCAAGACTCATTTGCGTAACTTAGATTGCTGATACCAGAATGACCGGGTCAGGATCATTGACCTCGGTAAAGCTCTTCAATAGAGCATGTTGATAGTTTGGCGGAGGCATTTAATTGCACACACTAGGATGATCGGGTTAGGATCATTGATTTAGACAGAGACACCTAATTGCACATGCCTTAATTTGATAAAGAAGTTCAAGTGCTCACACACGTAACTTGAACGTGGATGGTTATACTTTAAGGGGTGAGAACCAGATGTGACAGTTTTTTTATGTATAATACTTTTTTAGAAATTTACCGTTGATAGGCATCATCATTCTATCACCATTCTGGTTCTTTAAGCGATAAGCTCCACTAGAGTATACCGTCTCCACTACGAATAGTTCTTCCCACTTGGGCTCAATTTACCCTTAGTTTTGTGGGTCACAACCATTGGCCTTTTAACAGTCAGAACCAAGTCTCCTTACTTGAAGATTCTCTGTTTGACGTTCTTATTGAACGCTTGTGAGACTTGGGCTTGATACAACTCGATTTGTTGTTGAGCCCGGAGACGCTTCTCATATAGTGCTTCTAGTGCTCGCAGTCTTTGTTGATGCTATTCCTCCATCGTCATCTTTGCGGCTAATACCACTATTAATGACGGTATTTGGATTTCCATAGGTAAGACGGCCTCACTTCCATATACCAAGGAGAAAGGGGTAGCCTTAGTAGGGGTGCGGACCATGGTGTGATAAGCCCACAAACATTCTCCTAACTTTTCATCCCAATCCCGCTTGTTGGAAGAGACAAATTTTCGAAGGAGTTTAATAATGGTTTTATTGAAGGCTTTGGCCAAACCATTAGCCATGGGCTTATATGGCGTTGAAGCGATATCCTTGATTCTGAACTTATCACAGAATCGTGAAAACCCCTAGCTGATGAACTATGATCCGTTATCATGAATGATTCTTCGAGGAATGCCAAAATTGTAAATGACGTGATGTTTAGTGAACTTAATCACGTCTGTCATCTTTACCTCTCTCATGGGTATGGCTTCGGCCCATTTCGAAAAATAGTCGGTTATCGCAAGTATGAACCGATGTCCTCTGGATGATGGGGGAGTTATTGACCCAACAATATCCATCCCCCATGATTCAAAAGGCCAACTGGCAACAGTAGTGTGTAAGTATTCTGGAGGTTGATGAATAAAATTAGCGTGTACCTGACATGTATGACATCGTTTAGCATATGCCATTGCATCGGTAATCATTTTTTGCCAGTAGTATCTTAGCCTTCTTATGCGATCCCCAAGTTTCGGGCCGGGTTGATGGGCTCCACATATTCCATCATGCGTCTCTTTAAGCACTTTATCGGCCTCTGCTTTTGAAATGTAGCGTAGTAAGAGACCGTCACTTGACTTTCTGTACAAAGTCTGAAGTGTGGGGTCATAATAAAATCTCTGGGCCTTCCTCTTTATTGAGGCAGCTTCTTTAGGATCTTCTGGCAGCATCCCATATAAGGCATAAACCATGAACGGGAATCGCCAATCACGGGGTTTCAGAGTTAGACCTACTTGGCACACTTCCTTGGCTTGGAAGATTGTATCAGGATGGAGAAGTTCTCTACTTCCAATAGTGATACTTTTAGTTGATCCTGGCGGGATTGTCAATGTTGCTGCTAATGCTGCAAGAGCGTCCGCATAGACATTCTCGTGTCGAGGTATATGGTTGATATAAAATGGCTCGAAATAACTGGCCAATTCAATAGCTAGTTGATGACAAGGGATGAGGGCTTTATGTTTGACTCATAGTCGCCCATCATTTGATTGACGATGAGTTTAGAGTCTCCATATGCCTTTAAACAATTCATCCCCAATTGCAAAGCCATTTTTAAGCCAATAATAAGCACATTATATTCTGCCACATTATTTGTGCATGGCTCGGTCAATGAGTAACTATTAGGAAGTATGTGTTTATGCAAGAAAATAAGTACCACCCCAACTCTTGTAGGAGATCGTCTTGCAGCACCATCAAAGAACATCTGCCATGGTTGTTCTTTGTTAATCGTGTTGACTTCTGACAGCTGTTTCGAGATATCCCCTGATGGTTTAGAATTTGTCCAGATTGGATGGTCTGCAAGGAAGTCAGCGATCACTTGTCCTTTCATGGCTTTTTGGGGAACAAAGTGGATGTCATATGGTGATAGTAGCGATGCCCATTTTGCTAATCGACCATTTAAAAACCCCGGTTTTGTCATAAGGATTTTTAGAGGGTTGACCTGGGATATGACATGGATTGTTTGCCATGAAAGATAGTGTCGCATTTTCTGAACAGCGAACACTAGGGCTAAACATTCTTTTTTAATTGGGGTATATCAATACTCGGCTCCCATCATTGTACGACTTAGGTAATAAAGAACATGTTTATGACCTGCTCATTATATTGAGCGGCTAATGTTCCTAGTACATTATCCATAACCCTTACATATATAAGAAATGGTCTTCCAGGGATAGGTGCCATGAGGACAGGAGGTTTTGTAAGATATTCCTTAAGATCATCAAATGCTTGTTGACATGCTTCATCCTATATGAAGGAAATCCTCTTTTTTATGAGTCTGGAGAACGGTTGGTATCGTCCTAATAAATTAGAGATAAAGCGATGGATATAGGCCAACTTTCCTTGTAACCCCTCAATCTTTAAGGTTCCGGGGAGGTGGCATTTCATTGATCATTTTTACTTTTTTGGGATCAAAGAAAATTCCTTCTGAAGTAACTACGAATCCGAGGAACTTTCCACTGGACACCCCCATGAAAGATTTAGCAGGATTCATCTTCAAGTGATGTCTTCGCATGAGATTGAAGACCATTCTTAAATCCTGAAGGTGGTCTTCTTTATTTTTGCTCTTGACCGCCAAGTCATCTACGTAACATTCCACAGTTTTACATAAATATTTTTTGAATATAATGCTCAATGCACGCTGATAAGTGGCACCGGCGTTCTTTAACCCAAAGGGTATTACTGTATAACAGTATACCTCCAAGTGTTCTGAAAGCCGTGTGCTTCTCAATATTTGGGTGCATCTTAATATGGTTATAGCCCGAGAAGCCATCCATAAATGACATCATCTCGTAACCGCAGGTATTATCAATCATCACATCAGTAATTGGGAGTGAAAATTCGTCCTTAGGGCATGCAGCATTTAGATCCTGAAAATCGATATATATATCCGGATCTTACCATTCTTCTTACGAACTGGCACTATATTGGCCACCCAGTCAGGATGTTATTCTTCATGAATAAATTCTGATTTTATGAGCTTGCTAATCTCAGCAACTACAGCCTCCATTAATTCCGGTCGAAAGCGCCTTTGTTGTTGTTTGACTGGCTTGGCGTCTTCTCTAATTTCAATCGGTGCATGGCAATCTGAGGATCGAGCCCGGACACATCTTCATAACTCCATGCAAACACGTCTATGTATTCCTTAATAAGGGATACGAGTTCCTCCTTTTCTAAGAGAGTTAGCGTGTCGCTTATGAAAATGGGTTTTGGATTCTCTTCTGTTCCCATATTAACTTGTACTAGCTTATCTTCTGTGGGCGGGTCACGCTGTTCAAAACGGACATCCCAGAGAGTATCCATATGTTTAGCCCAGGAATCATCTTTAATATCAATTGGCTCCTCGTCGCTTTCTGGTGCGGCTGAAACCATATTTGCAGTTAGAGATTGAAACCAAGCGCCGGTACTTAGATCGGAATTGTCATCTAACGGATAAAGATCCTCGTTGGTCGAAGAGTTCTCTTCGAATCCATATGGCGGTGAGGGAGGAGTGGATACATACCCCAACCCCCTTCGAATTTTATGATAGTAGTCTGGGCTCTTCCCTCTTGGTCTAAATGAGAGTACAAGATTTCGTCGCCCTTTCCTAAAGTTCAATCCTGATTTCTGGGTAAAATTATAACCCATTTTTTTCATTATCTGCCGGGATTTTTGCTTATATAGGTGAAATTGGGGTGATGTTTGTTCATCACTTCCACTACTTTGCCTTTGGATAGGTGATGCAATCACTTTACCGAAGACAATTGGCTTCTGAGATACCTGTCATGGAGATACTTCAAAGAAGTGATCTCGTCCTTTTATTATTTCGGACCGAGAGGGGAGGGATGACCTGATTGGCAAGTGATATGTCGTCAGAACTTCAAATTCGGACAAGCCATCTGCCTCGGTAGAAGTACAAGAGGGTTCAGACTCTGTAGCGACAGCAGGCTCGTAAACAAACTTTATGTTTTTATTAATAATCCACTAATTATCAGCTACATTAGTTACATTAATACTATCGAAATTCATATTAAAATTCATTTGAGGGTTTATCTCATAGTCACCCCCATCATCCTCTCATGGCGATTCATATTCAGTATCCGCCTCATTGCCGCTATTGCCGGGTTCTTTAGACTCTTTGTGGTTCTCATAGGGGACCTCATGGGCCGGCTTATATAGCATGTCATCAGAGAAGTAATTTTCTAACCCTTTGAATGCTTTCCTATCTGCAATTAACGTTCAAACTTCTCCTTGCTCATCACAGTATTTCATGCATTGATGGAGAGTTGATGGGACTATCATATAAGCATGAATCCATGGTTGTCCTAACAGAATATTATAGGGTGTCTGCGTCAATGACCTAGCACGTAACTTCTGTCCTTAAATCTCCGATCTGACATCAGAGTCGGATCTTCCTGAGGGGACAGCTATCATTAGCATTGAACCCATATATCATGGTGTTTGTCGGTGTAAGGCGATGGGGTGAAATTCCTAGTAACTACTTAATCTTCTTGGAATGACACTTAGCGCAGACCTCGGATCGATTTGAATGCGGTCCACTTTCGTAGATCCGACATATTCGATGAAATATAAAGGTCAATTATGCTTTATATTCCTGACCTGCATATCTTCTGGGGAAAAGGTTATTTGCGGGACCTGCCTCCTCACTTGATGACAGCGGGGGTAGGAATCCCGTTCCTCATCGGCTGGCTCGACAATCTACACTAGGAAAGATTCAGAATCTGCCAAGGCCTCTCTTAATGCTTCCCGAGTTAACTTTGATAACCGTAACAACTCATAGAGCATAACTCGAGCTGGGAGATTAGCCAACTGAGCTATGATATCAAATTTGAATGAGGCATCTTTGATTTCTTCATCTTTCCTTGGACTTTTCTGGAAACAAAGTCCTTTTTGCTTTGCAGGCTCCCCATATATATTCCTAGGGTCGACTCTTGTATAGTCTTTGAGATATGCATTGTCAGATCGAGTGCCAGAGGGACCTGCCTCATCTTGGTGAGTGGCCATAATCTCGACCTCCTCTTCAGAGTCCGTTAGTGCATTCGCAATTATATACTCTTCTTTAATTTTTGCGGAAATAGTACTACTAGTCCACTTCCTTCTTTGGCTATTTGATGTGATCCATTATTCATCCTGTAGGAGATCAGGATGAAGTCACATGACTTCCCCTTTTTGTGTCGTCATGGGGGTAAGTCCTTTTTGTGCCATCTAATGCATGTCATAATTCTTCAAGACAAGTTTTCCTGATGGTACCGGAGTTACTCCTGCAGGGAACTCATGGGTTCCTGCAACCAGGGTCGCCATATTAGCGGTAACTTTTTTCTGCTCCTCATTTAGTGTCAGAACTCTGCCTCTTGCTAAATTCTATTCTTAAGAGGGTAACAGTCCTTGGTCGGGTGTCCGACGTCCCGTGGTATAAGCAGTAATTCGGGTCATTAGTTTTCCCTACGTCTTCTGGCTTTCGGTTTTCTGGTAGCTTTAACATTCCCTTCCTGAGGAGAAGGTGGAATAGTGTGGGCATCTGTTCTGCTTTGAAAGTATAGGTCCTTTCTTATTGGGGTCTATTTTGTCCTGTGCCTTTTTAGTTTTGAGGCTTTGGATTTGGAGGATATGTTTGCTTTAGAGCGGCGTAAGATACCATTACCGCCTTTCCCTTACTCTTATTATTGTTTTGTGGGTGCGGTCTGTTATTTCCAAGATTTCTCATTCCACGAGATTCTTCAACCCAGCGAATCAAGTCCTCTGCTTACTCTCCTTATTTGAGCAAATCCTTCCAAGTCTTAGATTCTACGGCTCCCATCTTCAGGAGAACGTTAGTTTTAAGGTTGTGCCTGCAAGTTTTTACTAGAATTTTCTGGACCATTCCGTATTTGCAATGTACGGATTTCTCCCAGAACCTTTCTATAAAATCTTTCACTGTTTCTTGTTCCCCTTGCTTTGTTGCAAGGAGGGAATGAACAGATATTTCGGTGTCATCCTCAAAGAAACATGCAAGAAAATTCTTTTCAACGTCATACCAGGTATTGATAGTACCTGGGGGCAACTGTTTAAACCATGTAAAAGCATGTCCTCGGAAGGTACTTGCGAATACCTTGGTCATTACAGGATCATTACCCATTAAATGTCCTGCTTGAGACAAGAAGTAATATATATGTTGACTGTGAGATCCTTTCCCGTCATACGGTTCTAACTTGAGCGGTTTATATTTTTTGGGATATGGTGCGAAATCCCACTCAAGCGGGTACGGTCTATAAAACCCCGATTCTTTTAGTTCCTTCTTGTGAATTAGTGTATCAAGTTGGTTCTGCAATTTCTCGATCTTCTCTTCATGGGGATCATGGAAAGAATACTTATTATCATCCTCATGTGTCGAATAAGTTTTTTCTTCTTTAGTTTCTTCATTCGTCTTGAATGGTATTTCCTCGTCTTTCTTTGGCGATTTTCCAAGGAAGAAGTTTTAGTTTTATCTTCGACTATTTTTTGGGTGTTCTCGACCACTTTTAAGAGCATAATTTTGAGATCATCGATCGTTTTTTGTTGATCTCGAATCATCTGTTCTTGGGCCTCCAATCTCTTATCGATGTCGTCAGATTTATCCACCATATGTGATGCTGACTTTTGTAGTCGGGATGACGCAGAAGAGCGAGATGAGGTCATGGTCGAGTTGTCGCTATCGTCATCATAAGAACCTTTTACAAGTTTCTTGTAATTTCGAGGGGCGACAGCACCTGATTTAAGTCGGGTAAGATGATAAGATCCTTCATCACTTGATTCTGAATCATCATCTCTATCTATGACTTTCTTACCCTTTTCAATCATATTGGAGGTTACTCCTTTCCATTCTTTTTCTTTAATCTCGTGGAGAGCAGCTTCTGTCCTCTTTGCGGGGTGTTTTTCTGACTCGGTTAATCGGTCAAATACCAACACCCTTTTTTTTAATTACAACAACAATTATTCAGTACAGCGGATACTGCTGTCATAAGTTGCTCACAGTGACATTAGAGTCTGGTTGGGCATGACTTATGTTCCTCTTCTTTGTTAAGTACTCTCTGAGGTCAGTGATCTTAGATACAAAATCGTGGGGCCCACTTAGTTGTTGAGAGGGACCAGGGGCTCACTGAAATTTCTCAGAGTCATTGATGTCAATTTTTTGTCCAATAATACAATTATCAGCCCTGATTTTATATTCAGGTTGTTTTATGCGGAGCTGGACATTATCTTCGCATTCTGGTATGCAAAGCTGGGAAATAACTTCGCGTTTAACGCTAGCCTCGCATTTTATGTTGGCTTGTTATTTATGCAGAAGTTTAACTTCTGGAATCTTAGTCTCGCGTGGAGGAGAATTTTTGCACGCTGGCTTATTCTTGCGATTTACGCAAGTTATATCTTCGCGTTTAACGCGATTTTTGCGATTAACGCAAGTTTGATAATTATCTTCGCGATTTACGCAATGGTAAGGAGTCTTGCAATTAATGCAAATTTTACTGGCTTCGCTAAACTCAGTTTTAGCCTCGTGTGGAGAGTCTCCATCACACACTAGCTCTATCAGAAGTTTATCCTCGCGTTTTATGCGAGTTAAGTTGATTTCTATGGTTTTAAGTCCAGAATCAGTAGCCTCGCATGGAAAATCACACGCTGGCTTAGTCATATTTTCGTGTTTAACGCGATATTGACTGGTCTTGCGATTGATGCAAGCCAGTTCTCTAGGTGCAGTAGCCTCGCATTCTATTACTCCATTAGCCTCGCATTAAGGGCTTTCCTCCTTACTCTCCGATTTTGATTGCGGAGTTATGTTCTGGTCAAACCAATTTTCAGGCCTTCTTCGGCAGTAGAGAGATCATCCTCTGTTAGGGTTTTCGGCTCAAACGACGGCTCCATGGCCGCCGTCTCCAAGGGTCCCCGTTTAACGGTGGATTCCCAATTATCCGATTTACGGATATTGGAGCTCACGCAGCGATAGCGCCGCATTTCAGTTAGATTACCTGATTCAGAGGAGAGGTACTCCACGTATTTCTATTGGTCGATCTCCACGATGAGCATATTAATGTCGGATCCGATTTTTTCCACGTTAAATTGCGCCACGATCTCTTTTTCAGTAAAAGAGACGTCTCCCACTATGGTTGTCAGTTTGTTCTCAGCAAAATTCTTACTTCCTTCCATTGAAATAGCTTAATTACAATGAAAGTAAACAAAAGAAAATAAACGAGAGGATTTATAACTTATCTCTCTCTTTTACAATAAAAAGTGATCTCTATGCAGTGATGGGATCTACCGAGTAGCTCTTTTTGACGATCTTGACGTAGAAGTCTTCTTTCTTGATTAAGAAGATGGCCTGCCCTAGATCTTCTCTGCTGGTCTTGATGGGTTCAAGGCTCTCACTAGTAACTTGAATTTCACAAAAGCTCCGAAAAGATCCTCTAAGGCTTCCTCAAGAGGGTATTTATACCCTTGAGTCAATATGAGAGTTTCCAATCAGGTAGAATTGGAAGGTAATTGTATTCATCAAGAATTCTAATCAAATATCTTAGTTTTGATTTAAATCTCTTGAATATGATTCTGATTGGACTCAATCTGGGTATTGAATAAGCCCAAATCAATTTAGAATTCTAATGAAATCTGCTCATGCGGGGTTAACGCGGAGCTAAAACACCAGAACTTGGAGCTATGGATTATCTCCGCATTTTACTTAAACGCGAAGCTAAACAGCCAAATGCGGAGCTACGGAGTTAGTTCAGCGTTCTGTGTAGAAAATTCCTTCTTACTAGAAATTTTCACTACCAACACTTGAACTTGGGAAGAGTTGGAACCAGAGCACAGAAAGAATTCATAGACGAACAAGATGATATTCTGGAAGAAGGAGATAATGATGCAGAGCTAGATGATGATCAGATGGAAAACCTCATTATTGGGGAGTAATGCATGGTGGGTCCACAAACCCACTACTAGATGGCCAACAATCTTTTATCTTCACTACAGCAAAGATTCCTTCTACTTTTCCACCACCAAAAAAGTCTCTTCCATCTTACCATCATGGAGTACTAATCTTTCCACCTCACTCTTCCACCAGTAACAGCAAAGATTTCTCAATTATGGAGCACTACTGACAGTACCACCAACTTTCCACCACAGCAAAGCGCTGAGAGAGATTCAATCTTATCCTTCACTTGATCTACATCCCAGAAATCCTATAAGAAGGCATTCTCTCTGAGGGATGAGATATAGAGAATTTTGTAAAACCTTTTTCTTCTGATTGTGAGCTATCCATAGTTTACTTCTTTTGAGTTTTTGTTCTTTTTGTTCCTGTGTACGTTTTGGTATCAGAGCTCACAATACCCTAATCATAGTTGGATTCCTGAAAATGTATAACATGATCATAGTTGTTTAAATTATATGGACATGTATAAGAATTGTCTGGTAGGACTAAATGAAGATTATCCATGATAACAAAACGTACACAGGAACAAAATGAAGAACAAAAACTCAAAAGTAAACTATGGATAGCTCATAATTAGAAGAGAAAAGTTTTACAAAATTCTCTATATCTCATCCTTCAGAGAGAATGCCTTCTTATAGGATTTCTGGGATGTAGATCAAGTGGAGGACAAGATCGAATCTCCCTCAGTGCTTTGTTATGGTGGAAAGTTGGTGGTACTTTCAGTAGTGCTCCATAATTGAGGAATCTCTACTGTTGTTGGTGGAAGAGTGAGGTGAAAAGATTAGTACTCCATGATGGTAAGGTGGAAGAAACTTTTCCGGTGGTGGAAGAGTAGAAGGAATCTTTGCTGTTGTGAAGATAAAAGATTGTCGGCCATTTGGTAGTGGGTTTGTGGATCCACCAGGCTTTACTCCCCAATAATGAGATTTTTCATCTGTTCATCATGTAGCTCCACATCATTATCTCCTTCTTCCAGAATATCATCTTGTTCGTTTATGAATTTTTTTTGATGCTCTGGTTCCAATTCTTCCCAAGTTCAAGGAATCAAGAAACCTTGTCATTTTTTGAACTGGTAAATCCAAATCCTCAAGGCGGACACATAGTCATATAGTAAAACTGTTTTGCCTTCTTGAATCGAATGAGCTCCAGAAATAGCTGTGCTATATGCCATTCTAAAAAATTCTTTAGCCGCATACTTGGCTTCAGCTTCGACCACAAAATTATTCTTTAAATATCTGGCTGTTTCATGGTTGGAAAACTCACATAACCAATGGAGTTCCCAGAGCTGTACTGCTGGGTAAAGCTTGATGTAGTTCCGCTCCTCCCACACGCTCCAAATTCTGAAAAGAAATATATTTCTGAATCTGCTAACGTATTCCTTCAATTTGGCAATACACATCTCCGGAATGTAGCCAGTATACTCTTCCGGGTGGTTGGTATTGACATAGACTTCATGTACTATCCCAAGCCGAATTTGCTTCTGGTATCTCGGGATTTCATTGAAACAGACCATGAGCCGAGGTCTCTTGAATTTATTTAATATTAACTCTTTCTTTTCAAAGAAAGAGGACATATTTGTTGTCTCTAGATTCTTGAAGAATGCCACCAACTGACTGTCTTCAAAGAGGTTTTGCTAGTTCAATCATATGTTGGACACTGACTTCTGCCTTCAGCTGCTTCATCTTCTCATTCTGGACATTATACATCTTCTCTTTCTGGACATTATATAGTTTAATAATGTCCAAAAAATCTTGAATTCTGACACTCACCATGTCAGATGTGATGTTTCGAGACTTGAAAAAATCTCTTTAAGCTTCCTCTGGTCCTCCGAGTTGCCTTGGAATAGTTCTTCTTCCTTTCTGCTCAAGGCCTTAGATCTAGAGGTAGTGGAATACTGACAAAGTCCCTTCAGTAATCCTTCTGTTTTTGTCTTCAGGAGTCTGTCCTCCTCAGTCTGCTTCTTCAGTTGTAGAACAACCTGTTCAATCTGGGTCAACCAATAGTTAGCCCCTTTTAAATCATTTGATTGTAGTGCCCTGAAGCACCCACTAATTCTAGAATAGAAATTTTCATTTGTATTCTTTAAATCTTGGTTATACCAGTCCTTCACTACAGTAGCAGCAAAGGGTTTTACTGGTAAAGTCATTCTCCTTGGTCCAATAGGATGTGCTTCTGTAGAAGCTTGATTCCCTTTCGGAAATACCTTTCCCTCTGTGGAGAGTTTAGCCTCGTTAAAGGCCATTGGTGTCTCTGTGGAGACTAGTTTTGCCTCTGTAGAGGCAGCTAGTTTTGCCTCTGTGGAGGCTATTTTATCATCTGTGAAGGACAATTTTGCCTCTGTGGAGGCATTTTTGGCTAAGGTTTTAGCCACCACCTTTTTACCCTTCTTGTTGACTACATTCTGCCAAACGGTTGTTGACTGGTGCTGTCATTTCATCTGTTTGGAGAGGCATTTAATCTTTTCATTTATATCTTCACTCATTGGGCCTAGTCAAGAAATCATCAATAATGTTAGAATAATCTGGAATATATTTAACATCATAATTAAATATTTCCAAATAAACAGCAATTCTTATTTTTCTAAGGTTGTCCTCAGTATTATTAACAGATTTCTTTTTTAAAAATTATACTACTGATTTATTGTCAGTTTCAATAACAAATGTTCTAGATAACAAATATATACGCAAAGATTTAATGGCTAATTTTATAGCTAATAACTCTTTATCGTATGTAGAATACTTCTATTGAGTTTTCGAAAGTATTTACCTTTGATCTAACCAATAATCATGATAACAACATGCCTCAACATTTAACCTATCATCAAAAGTAAATACTTACAGAGATGAAGACGAAGTTTCACTAATGAGGTTTCACTAAAGATAGTAACTCATAAATTTTATGTCGTAGCTTTCACCAACACCCTCTACTCCCTGAGTCATTTCAACTTCAGGAATAGGTGGAGTTGATTGAATTGATGCCAGTGGAGGAGGTAAAAGTGATGATCCAGAAGTAGATCATTGTTCCCTATTTATATGGTAATAAGTATAATCTTCTTCTTCAGAAGATAATTGATCTTGTTCAGATCGTTATATTTCTTCTTGTTTAGAAGAGTTTTGTTCGGGCAAATAACTTTCTTCTTGTTCAGAAGAGTCCTATTCGGACAAATAAATATCTTCTTGTTTAGAAAATTGATCCTTTTCGGATCTATAGTAGTTTATGGAGACTGTATGCTTCTCATAATAATTATATAACTCCTCGCTTGGGATTTCTCCCAGTAACTCTTTTTCTTGCAAGAGAAGAAAATTTCAGTATACTTCGTAGTCTACTTGGTTAGTAGCTATTCTATCTTTTTCTTTCGAGGAAAACTTCATCATACAAATAGAACAAAATTTTTCTTTACTAAATCTAGAAGATGTTGGATATGCTACTATTTTTTAATTAATTTTTTCTATTTCATTTAAAATTCTTCTAAGTTGATCACATTTTGTTTATTCCATTTTGGATTCCTGGAAAATGTATAATATGATCATAGTTGTTTAAATTATATGGACATGTATAAGAATTGTCCGAAAGGACTAAATGAAGATTATCCATGTGTTGGATAAGGTGAGGTCATATTGTTATCAGTATTATTGGTATTTTCTTTAATCGTTTTTATATTTATCCTTATTATGACCCTATTCTCTGGCTACATGACACCTCTAACCGTGCCTTTTTGGTAGAGTTAAACTGTAAGGACCTGACCCTCCTAGTCTATCCACCACAAACTTATGTCATTGCCTCAGAGAGGTAGAGCATAGCAATGGTTCGTTTCCTACCCTATGCGTAAAAGGACAAATATACAAACTAAAAGAGATCTAACTAATAATCATGATAACAATATGCCTCAATATTTAGCCTATCATCAAAAGTAAATACATACAGAGATGAAGAAGAAAAGCTAAAGATATATATTACACCAACCAGGCTCTGATACCAAAACATACACAGGAACAAAAAGAAGTAAACTATGCAATACTGGGATGTCGATCAAGTGGGGGATAAGATCGAATCTCCTTAGTGCTTTGCTATGGTGGAAAGGTTGTGGTACTGTCAGTAGTGCTCCATAATTGAGGAATCTCTGCTGTTGCTGGTGGAATAGTGAGGTGGAAAGATTAGTACTCCATGATGGTAAGGTGGAAGAGACTTTTTCTGGTGGT
This sequence comes from Dracaena cambodiana, assembly GCA_036321105.1. NCBI lineage: Eukaryota > Viridiplantae > Streptophyta > Magnoliopsida > Asparagales > Asparagaceae > Dracaena > Dracaena cambodiana. The sequence goes on from JAYEPQ010000017.1 coordinate 8,496,309, forward strand.
GGAAAAGTAGAAGGAATCTTTGTTGTAGTGAAGATAAAATATTGTCGGTCATCTGGTAGTGGCTTTGTGGGCCCACCATGCTTTACTCCCCAATAATGAGTTTTCCATATGTTCATCATCTAGCTCCGCATCGTTATCTCCTTCTTCCAGAATATCATTTTGTTCGTCTATGAATTCTTTCTATGCTTTGGTTCCAATTCTTCCCAAGTTCAAGGAATCAAGAAACCTTGTCATTTTTGGATTCGTGAATCCGAATCCTCAAAGGCGAACACATAGTCATACAGTAAAAGTGTTTTGCCTTCTTGAATCGAATGAGCTCCAGAAATAGCTGTGTTATATGCCATTCTAAAGAATTCTTTAGCCACATACTTGGCTTCAGCTTCGACCACAAAATTATTCTTTGAATATCCGGTTGTTTCATGGTTGGGCAACTTACATAACCAGTGGAGTTCCCAGAGCTATACTGCTGGGTAGAGCTTTATGTAGTTCTGCTCCTCCCACATGCTCTAGATTATGAAAAGAAATGTATTTCTGAATTTGCTAGCGTATTCCTTATATTTGGCATTACACATCTCCGGAATGTAGCCAGTATACTCTTCCGGGTGGTTAGTATTGACAAAGACTTCATGTACTATCCCAAGCTGAATTTGCTTCTGGTATCTCAGGATTTCATTGAAACAGGCCATGAGCCGAGGCCTCTTGAATTTATTTAATATTAACTACTCCGTTTCAAAGAAAGAGGAAATATTTGTTGTCTCCAGATTCTTGAAGAACGCCACCAACTGGCTGTCTTCAAGGAGGTTTTGCTAGTTCATTGTAATCATATGCTGGACGGTGACTTCTGCCTCCAGCTGCTTCATCTTCTCATTCTGGACATTATATAGTTTAATAACATCCCAAAAATCTGGAATTTTGACACTCACCATGTCAGATGTTTTGAGACTTGAAAAAAATCTCTTTAAGCTTCCTCTGGTCCTCCGAGTTGCCTTGGAATAGTTCTTCTTCCTTTCTGCTCAAGGCCTCAGATCTAGAGGTAGTGGTATACTAACAAAGTCCCTTCTGAGGCGTCAATCTGCAAAGATATTAATTCAGTTTCAGAAGAAAATATAGAATTTTTTGATCTCTTATTGAAAATTTAATTTTTTTTTTTTTCAATTTCTTTTTCTTCGTCATTTGTTAGTGAGATTGGAATTTCATTTGTTAGTGAGATTGGAATTTTATCTGTATTCCACTTTCTAGGTTGTTCATCTGTCATTTATTTAGACTTTTCTTGTTCTATAGTTAATCTTTCCTAAAGATTCTTAACCTTTTCAGAAAGATTAGGAATAAATTTTCTTCCATAGTTAGGAATTCCTAAAAAAATTTGTAACTCTTTAAGATTCTTAAAGGTAGAAGAAAATTCTTTTATTTTATTGTAAATATGCTGTTGTAATTTGATTTGACCATCCATTATATATTTTCCTAAAAACTCAATTTTTTTTTTTTTGCATAATTCAATTTTCTTTAGACTAAGAATTATCCCATTATCTAATAGTAAATTTATTATTATAAATAAATGTTGTTTGTGTTCTTCTATTGTATTAGAGTATACTAGAATATCATCTATTTATACTACTACAAACTGTAAATGTCTAAATATGGAGTTCATCCACACTATTTTGGATACTATCATTTTGTATTTCTGAAATTTCTGATTTTTCAGAAATTGTATTCATATATATTCTATATTCGTAGTATGTCTCTTTTCCAATTGTAGGATTAGAAGAAATGGGGATATTGGTGAATTATATTCACTCATATCTTCTTTTATTAAAGACAAATCTTCATATTTTTGTAATACTAACAAACCAATTGAATCTCCTTGTTCTATTACATAATCTCTGTCATCTAGACTTGTACATTTAAGTAATATACTTACATTTATTTTTGACATTGGTTCTATTAAACCATATGTAATAAATACATTGTTTTTTTGCATGTTTTGGTATATTATGAATTATTCCATAATATCCAAAAGGTATTTGAATAATTAAATCTAAAAATATCTCAGTAGTTCTATATCTCTTAAGTTTAAAACTTCTTTCGGAATACAACATATGTCCGATTGAATTTATTCTTTCCTTCTTTAGGTAGTATAGCATATACTTTCAATGGTGTAATTTTAATATGATTATAAGTTTTACTTATAGTTAACATATTAATTTTTAAAGATTCAACTCTAAAGATTCTACTGAATTTGAGTTTGAATTATACTTTCTATTTCGTATATGGTTTAACTATCATTAGATATTTCTTGTATAGTTCCAACATTTATACCATATATATCAAGGTCATCTATGACTATTGTTTTTATATTTAGTGGATATTCGTTGGAAAAGTGTCCTTTATTACACTTGAAATATTTACATCCTTTCTTAAATTTCTTTTTAATAAATTTTCTTTTAGAAAAAGATTTATTCTTTTTATATTTGTTTTTAAATTCAGGTTTCCATTTTTTCTAAGTAATCCTGAATTTTTTATTTTTGTTAGTAATCCTGAATTTTTATACGGTTTATATGTATTGAAATTATACTCAGGTGTACATCCAAATTCAATGTTTATGTCCTCATCATATTTAGGACAGCAAGATGTTCTAAGTTTTGATTTAAGGATATGTTTTTTTATTTATTTATTGGCTTTAGATTGTTGACATATGTCTTTTCGAGTATCCATGCAACCTTTTTCAAGAAGCCCGTCGCATGAGTACCTTCTGGATCATTTCCAGTATAACATTTTAATCTCAAATGATCATATCTAGTTTGTATAAGATTATCCCATGGATAAGGAATTTTTGAAAAAATCATTTTATCTAGAGTAATTTCTTTTCTAATGTATTTAATTTAAATGCATAACCTATGTATGTATTTATAAATTCTTCGACCAAACAGATATTGTATAGTCTCATTTTTATTAAGATTTCCTCATAATTTTCATCTTCAGATAAAATTTCTCCTGTTAAGTCTGCAAAAAAAATATTCTAACAATACTTTGCAAAGCTTCCTTTTTGAATTAAAATTTGTATCTAATTCTTTTATAGAATCAGGATGAAACTTTTCATATTGGGATAGCCACGATAAAGCTATTCCTTCACAAAGGCTTGTAGCAAAACTGTTCCAACTATATGTTGAATCCAATTTCGTATATATTGTCTTAATTTTCTTTAAGGGATTTTATCTATATTAAATATCATTCCTGAAGTTAGATTAAAATCATGTCCAAAATTTTTATATCTTCTACTGTGTCTAATAATATGTTCATTAATAAAAGTTTCGTGGCTTTCACCAACACCCTCTACTCCCTAAGTCATTTCAACTTTAGGAATATGTGAAGTTGATTGAATTGATCCCCATGGAGGAAGCAAAAGTGATGATCCAAAAGTAGATCTTTGTTTCATATTTATATGGTAATAAGTATATTCTTCTTGTTCAGAAGATAATTGATCTTGTTCAGATCGTTGTATTTCTTCTTCTTCTTCAGAAGAGTCTTGTTTGGACAAATAATTTACTTCTTGTTTAGAAGAGTTCTATTTGGATAAATAAATATCTTCTTGTTCAAAAGATTGATCTTTTTCGGATCTATAGTAATTTATGGAAACCGTATAATTCTCATAATAATTATATAACTCCTCGTTTGGGATTTCTCTCAGTAACTCCTTTTCCTGCAAGAGAAGAAAATTTTTGTAGACTTCGTAGTCTACTTAGTTAGTATCTATTCTTTTTTTTTCTTTCGAGGAAAACTTCATCATACAAATAGAACCAAATTTTTCTTTACTAAATCTAGAAGATGTTGGATATGCTACTAATTTTTTATTAATTTTTTCTATTTCATTTAAAATTCTTCTAAGTTGATCACATATATAATTATTTATTCTATTTTGGGCTCGTGGAAAATGTATAACATGATCATAGTTGTTTAAATTATATGGATATGTATAAGAATTGTCCGGTAGGACTAAATGAAGATTATCCATGTGTTGGATAAGGTGAAGTCATGTTGTTATCAGTATTATTGGTATTTTCTCTAATCATGTTTATATTTATCCTTGTTTTGACCATAATCTCTCTGGCTACATGACACCTCTAATCGTGGCTTTCTGGTGGCTACAATGACCTGACTCTCCGGTCTATTCACAACAAGCTTATGTCATTGGTTCAGAGAGGTAGAGCACAACAATGGTTCTTTTCCTGTTGCATGCATAAAAGGACAAATATACAAACTAAAAGAGATCTAACCAAAAATCATGATAACAACATGCCTCAATATTTAGCCTATCATCAAAAGTAAATACTTACAGAGATGAAAAAGAAAAGCTAAAGATATATATTATGACATCCAGGCTCTGATACCAAAACATACACAGGAACAAAAAGAAGAATAAAAACTACGAATATATAATATATATGAATACAATTTCTGAAAATTCTGAAAATTCTGAAATACAAAATGATAGTATCAAGATAATATGGGTGAACAATTTATTATTACAGATGAACACCATGAAAAATTAAAAGAGGCTATCCCCTATATGGACAAAAGGGATATATATAAACAAACACCATTTAAATCAATATTTTTAAATCAAAAAACTTATGTATTCGAAAGAATGCAAGGTAATGTTGAATTAAATGGTGATAAGGATTTTACATCTATAAAATTCATAAATCAATAACAAATTAATAAATTAAGAAAAAAATATCCAAAGAAGAAATATCTTCATATTAAATTAATACAGATGAAAATAACTGGGTTATTTAGATCTGGTATTGATACACCAATTATGATTGCATGTTTAGATGAAAGAATAATAAATAATCTATAAAATAGTTTAATGGGAGGAGCTAACTCTAACTTAGCTAATAGAATATTTGGTGTAAATATACATCCAGATTTTTGTATAAATTTAGATGACAAAAATATAGATAAAGTCTGTTCTTTATCTATTAGTCTAAAAGGAATAGAATTATTACTAGGTTTTAAAGTATTGGGCATACAATGGAAACATTGTATAGCTTTAAATGACACTTCTACATTTAAATCAATTACTCCCAACCAATTTATCAAATTATTTTAAGCTGGTAATGAGAAAGTAATACAATCTAGATTAGTAGATATAAGACATATCAAATATGATAATAATATGCAAATATTTATTAAATCACTAAAACCAAAAATAAATCTACCTGTAGAAAATTTGTGGTCTCAGGTAATACAATAACTATAACAGTAATAAATCCTACATCTAGTTCTTAACCAAGAATTACTAGAAGTAGTAGTATTGATTATAGATCACAAACTCCTTCAGAACAAGAACATTCTAGACATAGTATCTCAATAGAAAGAGATGAACAATATCAACATCCCCTTGAGGGTAGAACTCAAGAAATCATGGATTTACAAAATCCAAACTTTGTACGCTTACCCAATGCTTGATTTAAAAAAGAAATCACAACTACATATATATATATATATATATATATATATACACACACACACACACACACACACACACACACACACCATTAACAATAAAAATACATTTACAACCAGAATTTACAATTCATGCATTATTAGATTCGGGTGCTGAAGTTAGTATTATACAAAGTACATTTATACATCAACAGTATTAGATTCCTTTAGATAAAAAAGGAGTATTAAATGATTTTATGGGAAGCCAAGTACAAGTTACTCACAAAATAATAATTCCTATTACAATACCTGATATTCATGGTATAGAAAAAGAATATACTTTTGAATTTGTATTATTACCTAAATAGTTTGATACTTGTTAGTCTTAGTCCCACATCGGTAGGATACAAGTATGAGGGGGGGCTCCTTAGGCTATAAAAGGAGAGCCCCTCCTCCCTTCCACAACACACCATTCAAATAGTCTCTTAAGACATTTGTATCTTCTCCTCTCTTGTAATATAAATTATTTTCTCGGTTCACATGGTATCAGAGCCTGGTTCTGTCTGAGTATGCTCTGTGGTTGCAGCATAGTCTGAACTTCCACATCAGAAAAGAATACTGTTTGGAGACAGTTCTGTTGAAGTATGCTCTGTGGTTGAGTACTGTTCGGGTACTGTTTGAGTACTGTTCGAGTACTGTTCGGGAGTACTGTTCATCGCGATACGGTTAGTAGTTTCCATTCTGTTTCTTGGGTCTTGCTTCTATTTGAGGGTGTTTTACCTTTGGTGGCTGCTATTACATTTGGTTAGAGAATCTAGGGGTCCTCGTTTGCTCCGTTTGTGGTATTTTGGAATTTGTAGTGCTTTGGGATTTTATTGGAATTGTTTATTGCCTGCTTATTGGTTAATCTTCCATGGCTGAATCTAAGAATTCTGATATGTTGTCTATGTCTGCAAAAATTACTACTTTACCATTAAACTGGACAAACTATAGTGATTGGAATAAAACTGTTAGGGTTTATATTTTGGGCATTGAGAAGGAAGCCCATTTAACTGATGATCCCCCTTCTAGTGATGAAAAACAACTTTTAGCTTGGAATAGAGCCGATGCTCGACTCTTCTTTCAAATTCGGAATTCTATTGAACCACGGATTCTGTCTTCTGTTAGTCACTGTAACACGGTCAAAGAAATTATGAATTATCTTGCATTCATGTTCTCTGGTAAAGGGAATATTACTCGGACTCACGAAGTATGTAAAGGCTTCTATCGCTCTCAGCAACAGGGTCGTCCCTTGAAGGATTTCTTCTTGGACTTCAAGAGGATGTATGAGGAAATGAAAGTACTCATGTCTCCGCAGGCAGATCTCCCAACCCGTATCAAGAATCTAGAACTTCAGGCTATCATCAGTTTTCTTGAAGCTCTTGACCCTTCTTATGAAACTATTCGCTCACAGATTCTATCTAGTCAGGAGCTTCCATCTCTTGAAGATGTGTTCTCACGCGTTCTTCGGGCTGATAGTTTGGTTCGTCCGTCTGTTGATCCAAATGCAAGTGCTTTGGCTGGGCGTGGTCCCTTTGAATACAAGAATTATGGGTCAAAGCAGGGCACTAGTATTCCGTACATGACTTCTGGCAGTATTATCTGCAATTATTGCAAGGAACCTGGTCACATTAAGAAAAATTATCGAAAATTACAGAATAAACAGCAGCGTGATCAACAGCGTGGTCTTGCTCATATTGCCCAGACACCTGATCAGTCTGATTCTGACCCATCATCTGCAGGGGCCCTAGCTACACGTACTTTGTCCTCTGGTCTTGCTACTACTTCCACGAAGTGGGTCATTGATTCTGGTGCTACCGACCACATGACAGGTAACCATCATTTATTTTCATCGTATACCCCCTATGCCAGCTCATCCTCCATATTCGTCGCCAATGGTTCCTCGGTCCGTGTCCTTGGATCAGGCACTGTTAAACCAACTACATCCATTTCCCTATCTTCTGTTCTTAATGTTCCCGACCTAACATTTAATCTTCTGTCTCCCAGTAAACTGACTCGTCATTTGAATTGTTTTATCTCTCTATTCCCTAACCATTGTTTAATTCAGGATCTTTCGACGAAGCAGATTATTGGTAGAGGCTATGAATCTGGTGGGCATTACATCCTTGATAATCAGGTGTCCCGTTCTGTTGCTTGTTCTAGTGGGTCGTCTGCCTTTGAAGTCCATTGTCGTCTAGGCCATGTGCCCCTTTCATCTCTTAAACGGTTGTATCCTCAATTTTCGTCTGTGTCTACTTTAGATTGTGAGTCGTGTCAGTTTGCCAAACATCATCGTGTTCATTTGGCACCTAGAGTAAATAAACGGGCTACGTCCCCCTTTGAGTTAGTTCATTCTGATGTTTGGGGTCCTTGTTCAGTTTTGTCTCAGACTGGTTATCGATATTTTGTCACTTTTGTTGATGATTATTCCCGAAACACTTGGCTTTACTTAATGAAACAGCGTTCTGAATTGTTTGCTCATTTTCGTAATTTCTGTGCTGAAATTCAAACCCAGTTTAATACTCCTGTGAAAATCCTTCGAAGTGATAATGCAAAAGAATATTTTTCCGCCCCATTCATTGATTATATGCATAGTCATGGCATTCTTCACCAATCCTCATGTGTTGATACCCCTGCTCAAAATGGTGTTGCTGAAAGAAAGAACCGCCATCTCTTAGAAACTGCTCGCGCTCTCATGTTTCACTCCTGTGTCCCTAAATCTTTTTGGGCTGATGCCGTGTCTACGGCCTGTTTCCTTATCAATCGCATGCCTTCGGCTGTCCTTAGTGGTGACGCTCCATATTCTGTTCTGTTTTCTACCACTAGGCTGTATCCTATTGATCCAAAAAATTTTGGCTGTGTCTGCTTTGTTCGAGACGTCCGTCCAAGTGTCAGTAAACTCGATCCCAAGTCCTTGAGGTGTGTCTTTCTTGGTTATTCTCGAGTTCAGAAAGGTTATCGGTGTTACTCTCCTGACCTCAGTCGCTATCTTGTGTCAACCGATGTGACCTTTCATGAGTCTTCTCTTTTCTTCAAGTCTTCGGTATTATCTAAGTCTTCCTCAGTCATTGATGAACCTGATGATGTTCTGGTTTATCGTGTCCCTATCTCACCAGTACAAGCTACTGTTCCGGAACCTGATATCATCGATGAAGCTGATGCTGCCCATGTTCTATCTTCGCCAGTAACTGCTTCACCGACGGATTCCATTCCTGTCCCTAACCCAATTGTATTTGATTCTGCTGTTGACTCATCTGATGACCTGCCTATTGCCCTCCGAAAAGGTACCCGTCCTCATTGCCCTCCCAAAAGATATGCTGATTGTACTTATCCTATCTCCTCCTTTGTGTCCTACCAGCATTTGTCCCCTATTTCCTCTTCCCTTGTGACCACCCTTGAGTCCATCTTTACCCCTACCACCCTTCACCAAGCCTTGACTCACTCTGGTTGGCGTACAACGATGGAAGAAGAAATGATGGCCCTTGAAAAGGCTGGTACTTGGACTCTTGTTGATCTACCTTCTGGGAAGAAGGCCATTGGATGTAAATGGGTGTTTGTTATTAAGACTAAGGATGATGGTTCCTTGGAACGGTTGAAAGCTCGACTTGTTGCCAAAGGTTATGCTCAAACTTATGGAATTGATTATTCCGAGACTTTTTCCCCTGTGGCTAAGCTCACTTCAGTTCGTCTTCTTGTCTCTCTGGCTGCCACCTATCATTGGGATTTGCATCAGTTGGATGTTAAGAATGCCTTCTTGAATGGTGACCTCCTTGAGGAAGTTTATATGGAGCAACCTCCTGGGTTCGTTGCTCAGGGGGAGCATAGGAAAGTATGCTACCTCTGTAAGTCATTGTATGGTCTGAAGCAAAACCCCCGTGCCTGGTTTGATAGATTTCGTGGTGTGGTCGAGAAGTTTGGGTTAAGCCAAAGCAAGAGTGATCACTCTGTGTTCTACCAGCAGTCCGATGCAGGCATGATTCTTCTAGTAGTGTATGTTGATGATATTGTGATTACTGGAAGTAACATCTCTGGAATCTCAGAACTTAAAGTCTTCCTTAACTCCCACTTCCAGACAAAAGACTTGGGACCATTAAAGTACTTTCTTGGTATTGAGGTTTTGAGAAGCAAGAAGGGCGTCCTTTTAACTCAGAGGAAGTATGTTCTTGATCTCTTAAAGGAGACTGGAAAGCTTGGAGCTGCGCCGAGTAGCATTCCCATGATTTTGAATCCGTTCCTGGATCTTAATGATAGTATGTTTGATGAACTTCCTGATGACTTGAAGAAGAGGATTGATCCAGAGAAACTGAAGCCATTTGCATCTCCTGAGAGATATAGAAGACTCATTGGGAAGCTGAATTATCTGACAGTAACTCGTCCTGATATAACCTTCTCGGTCAGTGTACTTAGCCAATTCATGGCATCCCCAACAGTGGCACAGTGGGAAGCCTTAGAGCATATCTTGCACTATTTGAAAGGTTCCCCAGGTCGTGGCATTCTCTATACAGATTATGGGCACACTAAAGTCGAGTGCTTCTGTGCTGCAGGATCTAAAGCCACAAGACGGTCCACTACGGGTTACTGTGTATTTGTTGGTGGAAACTTGATATCATGGAGAAGTAAGAAGCAAGGTGTTGTGTCAAAATCAAGTGCAGAAGCAGAATATAGAGCCATGTCACAATCAGTACAAGAAATTGTGTGGGTATTTCAACTCATGAGGGAAATTGGCATCGCCACGACATTGCCTGCGAAACTATGGTGTAATAATAAAACAGCACTTCATATAGCATCAAACGCTGTGTTCCATGAGCGTACGAAGCATATTGAAATCGACTATCATTTTATTCGTGACAAGATCAAAGAAAATGTTGTATCTACAGGGCACGTACGATCAAACGATCAGCTAGCAGATCTTCTGACAAAAGCCTTAAATGGGACACGAGTTGAGTATCTTTGTAACAAGTTGGGCATGATTAATATATATGCTCCAACTTGAGGGGGAGTGTTAGTCTTAGTCCCACATCGGTAGGATACAAGTATGAGGGGGGGCTCCTTAGGCTATAAAAGGAGAGCCCCTCCTCCCTTCCACAACACACCATTCAAATAGTCTCTTAAGACATTTGTATCTTCTCCTCTCTTGTAATATAAATTATTTTCTCTGTTCACAATACTGATTGTATATTAGAAGTGAATAATCTACGATATTATTCACCATATAATAAACACTATTTTGAATTCGATGCGTTACAAATACCATGAGTTCCATTTCCTATATATTGTCTTAATTTTCTATAAGGGATTTTATCTATATTAAATATCATTCCTGGAGTTGGATTAAAATCTTGTCCAAAAATTTTATGTCTTCTACTGTGTCTAAAAATATGTTTATTAATAAAAGCTTCGTGGCTTTCACCAACACCCTCTACTCCCTGAGTCATTTCAACTTCAGGAATAGGTGGAGTTGTTTGAATTGATCCCGGTGGAGGAAGTAAAAGTGATCTAGAAGTAGATCCTTATTCCATATTTATATAGTAATAAGTATAATCTTCTTGTTCAGAAGATAATTGATTTTGTTCAGATCGTTGTATTTTTTCTTGTTCAGAAGAGTCTTGTTCGGACAAATAATTTTCTTCTTGTTCAGAAAAATCCTGTTCGGACAAATAAATATTTTCTTGTTCAGAAAATTGATCCTGTTCGGATCTATTGTAATTTATGGAAACTGTATGCTTCTCATAATAATTATATAACTTCTCGCTTGGGATTTCTCCCAATAACTCCTTTTTCCTGCAAGAGAAGAAAATTTCTGTAGACTTCGTAGTCTACTTGGTTAGTATCTGTTCTATTTTTTCTTTCGAGGAAAACTTCATCATACACATAGAACCAAAATTTTCTTTACTAAATCTAGAAGATGTTGGATATGCTACTAATTTTTTATTAATTTATTCTATTTCATTTGAAATTCTTCTAAGTTGATTACATATGTAATTGTTTATTCCATTTTGGGTTCCTGAAAAATGTATAACATAATCATAGTTGTTTAAATTATATGGACATGTATAAGAATTGTCCGGTAGGACTAAATGAAGATTATCCATGTGTTGCATAAGGTGAGGTCATGTTGTTATCAGTATTATTGGTCTTTTCTCTAATTTTTTTTATATTTATCCTTATTTTGACCCTATTCTCTCCGGCTACATGACACCTCTACCCGTGCCTTTCTGGTAGAGTTAAGCTGTAAGGACCTGACCCTCCTGGTCTATCCACCACAAACTTATATCATTGCTTCATAGAGGTAGAGCATAGCAATGGTTCTTTTCCTACCCCATGCGTAAAAAGACAAATATAAAACTTAAAAGTGATCTAACTAATAATCATGATAACAACATGCCTCAATATTTAGCCTATCATCAAAAGTAAATACTTACAGAGATGAAGAAGAAAAGCTAAAGATATATATTACGCCAACCAGGCTCTGATACCAAAACGTACATAGGAACAAAAAGAAGAACAAAAACTACGAATATAGAATATATATGAATACAATTTCTGAAAAATCAGAAAATTCAAAAAAAAAATGATAGTATTTAAGATAGTATAGGTGAATATATTTAAGATAGTATAGGTGAATAATTTATTATCACAGATGAAGACGTTGAAAAATTAAAAGAGGTTATCCCCATACGGACAAAAGGGATATATAAACAAACATCATTTAAATCAATATTTTTAAATCGAAAAACTTATGCATTCGAAAGAATGTAAAGTAATATTGAATTAAAAGGTGATGAGGATTTTACATCTGTAAAACTCATAAATCAACAACAGATTGTTAAATTAAGAAGAAAATATCCAAAAATAAAATATCTTCATATTGGATTAATACAAATAAAACTAACTTGGTTATTTAGATCTGCTATTGATACACCAATTATGATTGCATGTTTTGATGAAATAATAATAAATAATCCATTAAATAGTTTAATGGGTGGAGTTAAGTCTAACTTAGCTAATAGAATATTTGGTGTAAATATACACCAAGATTTTTGTATAAGTTTAGATGACAAAAATATAGATAAAGTATGTTCTTTATCTATTAGTCTAAAAGGAATAGAATTATTATCAGGTTCTAAAGTATTGGGCATACAATGGAAACATTGTATGGATTTAAATGACACTTCTACATTTAAATCAGTTACTCCCAACCAATTTATCAAATTATTTGAAGCTGGTAATGAGAAAGTAATACAATCTAGATTAATAGATATAAGACATATCAAATATGATAATAATATGCAAATATTTATCAAATCACCAAAACCAAAAATAAATCTACCTGTAGAACAATTTGTGGTCTCAGGTAATACAATATCTACAACAATAATAAATCCTACATCTAGTTCTCAACCAAAAATTACTAGAAATAGTAGTATTGATTATAAATCACAAACTCCTTCAGAACAAGAATATTCTAGACATAGTATCTCAATAGAAAGAGATGAACAATATCAACATACCTTTAACAATAAAAATATATTTACAACCAGAATTTACAATTTATGCATTATTAGATTTGGGTGCTGAAGCTAGTATTATACAAAGTACATTTATACCTCAACAGTATTGGATTCTTTTAGATAAAAAAAAAGAGTATTAAATGATTTTATGGGAAGACAAGTACAAATTACTCACAAAATAATAATTCCTATTACAATACCTGATATTCATGGTATATAAAAAGAATATACTTTTGAATTTGCATTATTATCTAAAGAGTTTAATACTGATTGTATATTAGGAATGAATAATCTATGATATTATTCACCATTTAATAAACACTATTTTGAATTTGATGGGTTACAAATACCACGAGTTCCATTTCTTGAATATTGTCTTAATTTTCTATAAGGGATTTTATCTATATTAAATATCATTCCTGTTGTTGGATTAAAATCTTGTCCAAAATATTTATGTCTTTTACTGTGTCTAATAATATGTTCATTAATAAAAGCTTCATGGCTTTCACCAACACCCTCTACTCCCTGAGTCATTTCAATTTCAGGAATAGGTGGAGTTGATTGAATTGATCCTGGTGGAGGAAGTAAAAGTGATGATCCAGAAATTGATCATTATTCCATATTTATATCGTAATAAGTATAATCTTCTTGTTCAGAAGATGATTGGTCTTGTTCAGATCGTTGTATTTCTTCTTGTTCAGAAGAGTCCTGTTCGGGCAAATAATTTTCTTCTTGTCCAGAAGATTCCTGTTCGGACAAATAAATATCTTCTTGTTCAGAAGATTGATCCTTTTCGGATCTATAATAATTTATGAAACATGTATGCTTCTCATAATAATTATTTAACTCCTCGCTTGGAATTTCTCCCAGTAACTCCTTTTCCTGCAAGAGAAGAAAATTTATATAGACTTCGTATTCTACTTAGTTAGTATCTATTCTATTTTTTTCTTTCGAGGAAAACTTCATCATACGAATAGAGCCAAATTTTTCTTTACTAAATCTAGAAGATGTTGGATATGCTACTAATTTTTTATTAATTTTTTTATTTCATTTAAAATTCTTCTAAGTTGATCACATATGTAATTGTTTATTCCATTTTGGGTTCCTGGAAAATGTATAATAAGATCATAGTTGTTTAAATTATATGGACATGTATAAGAATTGTCTGGTAGGACTAAATAAAGATTATCCATGTGTTGGATAAGGTGAGATCATGTTGTTATCAATATTATTGGTCTTTTCTCTAATAGTTTTTATATTTATTCTTATTTTGACCATATTCTCTCCGGCTACATGACACCTCTAACCGTGCCTTTCTAGTAGAGTTAAGCTGCAAGAACCTGACTTCCTGGTCTATCTACCACAAGCTTATGTCATTGCTTCAGAGAGGTAGAGCACAATAATGGTTTGTTTCCTACCACATGCGTAAAAGGACAAATATACAAACTAAAAGAGATCTAATCAATAATCATGATAACAACATGCCTCAATATTTAGCCTATCATCAAAAATAAATATTTAAAGAGATGAAAAAGAAAAGCTAAAGATATATATTATGCCAACTAGGCTCTGATACCAAAACGTACACAGGAACAAAAAGAAGAACAAAAACTACGAATATAGAATATATATGAGACAATTTCTGAAAAATTAAAAAATTCAGAAATATAAAATGATAGTATCTAAGATAGTATGAGTGAACAATTTGTTATTACAGATGAAAATCTTGAAAAATTAGAAGAGGCTATCCCCCATACGGACAAAAGGGATATATATAAACAAACACCATTTAAATCAATATTTTTAAAAAAGTACCATCATGGAGTACTTATCTTTCCACCTCACTCTTCCACCAGCAATAGAAGAGATTCCTCAATTATGGAGCGCTACTGATTAATGAACTTCAGGAAAAGTTGAAGTTTTTATTAATGAACATATTATTGGACACAATAGAAGACATAAAAATTTTGGACAAGATTTTAATCCAACTCCAGGAATGATATTTAATATAGATAAAATCCCTTATAGAAAATTAAGACAATTTATAGGAAATTGGATTCAACATATAGTTGGAACAGTTTTCCTATTACCAGGAACTGTTTCTAACATGGAATTCGTATTATTTGTTACAAGCCTTTGGGAAGGAATAGCTTTTTCCTGGCTATCCCAATATGAAAAGTTTCATCCTGATTCTATAAAAGGATTAGATACAGATTTTAATTCAAAAAAGGAACTCTACAAAGTATTGTTAGAACATTTTTTGCAGAGTTAACAGGATAAACTTTATCTGAAGATGAAAATTATGAGGAAATCTTAATGAAAATGAGACTATGCAATATCTGTTTGGTAGAAGAATTTATAAATATATTCATAGGTTATGTATTTAAATTAAGTACATTAGAAAAGAAATTAAACTGGATAAAAGGATTTTTTTCAAAAAATCCTTATCCATGGGATAATCTTCTACAAACTATATATGATCATTTGAGATTAAAAGGTTATACTAGAAATGATCCAGAAGGTACTCATGCGACGGGCTTCTTGAAAAAAGCTTGCTAAAATGTGTATTTAAAAATAGGAGTTTTCGATATTGATTCCTTAATTCTTTCATTTTTTTATATCAGTCCCTCAAATTTTCATACTTTTAAGTTAGTCCCTAAAAATCCTTTAGTTACTCCACTTCAGTCTCTCGAGTTAGGTTCCGTCCAATATCAAGAGAATATTCCTTCTTACTTAACTTTTTTTTTCTAATTTTTTAAGTTATACCTTCATCTTTTACCTCTATCCTAATATCTAAACCTAACTCTCCTATCTCTCCTCTCTAATTCTCTCTCTCTCTCTCTCTCTCTCTCTCTCTCTCTCTCTCTCTCTCTCTCTCTCTCTCTCTCTCTCCCTCCCTAATTACTTAACTCAACACTCTCTCCCTCAATATCTCATTCCTATTTATTCTCTTTCATCATAAAGTCAACCCAATTCTCTCCCCTTTCCCTCTTTCTTTCCTAATAACTCAATTTAACATCCTCAATCAAATTTTCTTTCCTACTTACTTGCTCATCTAATGATGCCAACTGTCTATCCCTTTCATACTCTCTCTCTCTCTCTCTCTCCTCTACACAATAAGTCAACCCAACATCCTATTTTTCAATCTTTTCTCCCTAGTTATTCTCTCATCATAATCTGAACCTGACTCCTCCCTCTCGTTCTCCTCTCTAATAACTCAATCCAAAACTTTGTCTCTCTA
This sequence comes from Dracaena cambodiana, assembly GCA_036321105.1. Taxonomy (NCBI): domain Eukaryota; kingdom Viridiplantae; phylum Streptophyta; class Magnoliopsida; order Asparagales; family Asparagaceae; genus Dracaena; species Dracaena cambodiana. Next base: position 8,512,545 of record JAYEPQ010000017.1, read on the forward strand.
TTTTTTCTCCTTAGTTACTATAGTTACTATCTTTCACTATAAAGTGAGCCCAACTCCCTTTTCTTCAACCTTTTTGATAGCAAATACCTCCCAATCATCTTCTTATTCTTATTATTTCTACTTGTGGGTTTAAAATGATGACTCAAGATCAAGAATGGTAAAAAACTTGGATAATCTTGATGAATAACTGATTGCCATCGAAGAAGCTGTAATCAGGTGGGCAAGGCGAAGGGAAGAGGATGCACTAGGTTAGTGGAGGTAAAATACAACTAAGATTTTGCGAATTTGGAAGGAAGTAGGAGGAGAGGAGGGGGAGGAGGGAGGGAGGAGAGGAGAAAATGTTGAGGAGGAGGATGGTGGAAGCGATAGATAGAGGGAGGATCCATTCATGATCTATAAGATTGAGTATTTATGGAGGGAAAAGAGATTGGACTTCATTTTTTTTAATTCATTTTATGAGGTCTTATGAGTCTCTTGAAAAATAATGCAAATATAGGGGTAGTTTGGACATTTGTTACCATAATAAGATCCTAATCAAGATTAATTAATTTAATGGTTGGAAAAACTAATGGCAGTACCAAAATAGAGTAACATAAGATTATGAGGGACTAATTTAAAAATATGAAGATTTAAGGAATTGATATCTAAATATGGAAGAACTAAACGATCGATATGAGAAAACCCCATAAAAATAAGGAATAGAAGTACCAAAAGATGACTGAAATATGCCAGAAAGCATAATCCAGAAGAGCATGTTTAACCATTGGATAGCGGGCCATCACTACTACTTAGCAGTCAAAAGAAGTCAAATAGTGGTCAAATTTTGGGAGCTGATTCAGGACTAATTAGGAGTCTTTTTGGTAGCGGGTCAGTACAACCGCTAGGCAGTTAACACTACTATTTGATGTGTTTACTAGGGGTGGCAACCGGGGTCGTGCCTGACATAGCTCGGTACATCCTGGCTTAGGCATGGGCGTGCCGTGCGGCATGCTTGCTCAGGTGCAGGCCCGAGCATGCCACACTGACATAGCCCGTCGAGCACATGTCGTGCCCATGCCTGCACGTAGCGGCCCTGGTTTTTTAATTTTTTAAAAATTAGAATTTTTGTTAATAACGTTAGTTTAGTTAGTTAGTTAACTTAGTTTAGTTAGTTCTAACAAATAAAAATGATTATGAAAATAAAATTTTATTATATAGAATCTCATTACATTAACAAATTAACTCTATAAATCTCTTTGAAAATTATACAAAGCCCGAAAAGAGGGGAGACGATCCTAACCGTCACTCTCAACTTGTTCTTAGTATTTTTTCTAAGAGAATTATGAGTTTTGAAAATATTACATGAAAAAATTACAATTGTAGAATTCGAAATGAAAAATAATACAATGTGAGAAGGAAAAAAAACGAAGGCTTGATGGTAGAAGCCTTTAATTTTTAATCTTTATTGGGTGAGTTCTTTTACTCTAATTCATTTAATTCTTTCTTGATTTTTTTTGTTCAGTGTCCAGCCAGTTCTTTAAGCAAACACACATTTCTAATATATTTCTAGTATTGAGCTCCTCCACTCCATTAGCACTCTCTCACCTACACTAAAACAGACTTCGATACTACTGTAAACACCAGAGAGGTTAATATATTATGTGTCATGTTAGAAAGTATAGAATATATTTTCTCCTATGATTTCTACGAGGCTAAAATATCAAAATCTTCAAACGGTCAAGTGAATAATTATTTGTGTTGGCCCTTTCTAAATAGTAGTGAAGTTCATTGAAAAAGTATTAGTTTGCCTAGTTTTTTTACGGTTAAATACATATGACACTATTTTCTATTTTCTTGAATAGTGGATTGGTTTATATTTAGTGATTTATCACTATACATATCTTCATATGTATGGTACATAAGATCTAAATATGTTTTAATGTCATTAACTAATTATTGAACATTATTTGTATAACCCATATTTGTATGAAATATGTCTATTAAAATTTTCATTCCATCTAATTTACATCGTGGTTTTATAACAGTTGCAAAATATAATAAGTATGGAAAATTTTTAAAATATTTACTAAATTTAATTTCCCATAGGCTTTACAATATCTTCAAGAAATGAGTTATTCTTATTTTCATTAGTAACCGAACTAATTTCGGTTAAATAATAAAGTGCAATGTGTATGGTTAGATAATACATGCTCGAAAGTCCTCTAGTTGCATCTTCAAATTTTCTTAAAAAATTACAAATACAATGCAAATAATTCCATTTATTAACATCTAAAGTACATAATTCTAATTCTATTTCATTAAATAAATTTACTACATCGTTGGGAGCTTTCTACTAAAAAAAATTTGCAAACCTCCAGCATCCCCCTAACGGCTATATTTTTTAAAAAAATTAGCCATGTCGTCCGTGCCCGAGACGAAGGCCCGAGCACTCAGGGCGGCATGTTGGACTACGCCCAGCAAGTGCTAGGCTGAGCATGCCCTACGAGCTGCCCGACCATTTGCCACCCCGAGTGTTTACATGGATTCTGAAGTTGAAATTTCTCCAAATCAGTTTATATTTGTTTAGGATTGTTGATGTAATTGGATTGGATCAAAACTATTAGGATTTTTTATCCTACATGTATCACAAGTCGTGCCAAAACTCATAAAGAACCGGTCCAAGTAATTGACCGTAATTGCAAATCAAGTCTGATAAAGATCGACACGACTAATGCGATGGATACGAATGATTTTACAAAGCTATAACTACAATTCCATAATAGAGTCAACTACAAAGTCGTAGAGCTATAGATCCTCTTATGAATGTCGCTATTAGCTCAATCAAAATTTGGATGTGAGAGATAGCATTATTTTACTGAAGAGTAGCTCTGTTAGAAATATTGAGAAACCTAGAGTTATGGGTGACCTCATGGGTGGCTGAGCGATGGGTGACCACTGAGCCAAACCAAGCCTACCTATCAGTAAAACTACTGATGACCCTGCCAATGACTCCACCAGTGGCTCATATCGAGAACAGTAGTTTTTGATAGAATTTCAGTGTTACGCTTGGTTAAAATTGTTATTTGGACCAATGGATTAATATTGGATGGCTTAGATTAAAATAATAGATGAAATTTATCTGGAAAGAGGACTAATATATAATATTCCATAGATTTGAGATCTGAGAGATCTTCTCAACAAGAAAAAGGATATTTTTATTGTTCAAGGAGGAGCTTCTATTCATAGTTTTGAAGATTTACATTCGTCAACATCTTTGGTATATAGGTGAGTTCATATGATGCTTAAGTGATAATTTTTACTCGTTTGCATTTTCACAAATTTCTATACCTAGACATATGCTTGTGAGAGGATAGTCTTTATTAGGTTTGATCATAACTAAGTGCAGCGCTATATCTGTGGTTGTCTAGCAAAAAAGTCAAATATTAGATTATTGATTTAGTCGTGGTTGTCTAGCTATTGTAATCAAATCGATATAATTGATTTTTAATCATAGTGAAGTTTTTTTTTTTGTGGTTTTTCCCATTTGGATTTTCCACATTGAAAAATCTCTATGTCTACCTTTTTTTTGTGATATGAGATTTATTTTGTACTTGCATGATTCATTAATTGTTCTTGATAATTGTTGGTTGATAACCATTGTATAACAATATTTCTATAGTTTGCTTACTTTTCAAAAACCATCCATGTATTTATAAATAGTCAAAGAGTTTAACTTTGGAAAAGATACTTGGACCTTATTTTTAATTGGATTGGAGCTAGGAATTTGGAATTCTTCATCTTGCTGCAATCTATCTTGCAAAATTCCAGGTTTTCATTATTCAAGTTTTAATAATTTATTAGTTTTATTTAGTTTCTATGTAGAGCTTTCTTATAAAATTGTTTAATATTAATTATACCATGCATAACTAATTATTCTATATTGCTAGAGTTTACATGAAGTTAGAAATTTAAGATTGATTTATATAAAATGATCTCTCTCTTTTTATGCATAACTTGTTAGGATTAATTGACTTATTGAATTTGACTAATTATATTTGAAAATTTACAAACCTTGATGGTGTATTCTTAATAATCAAGAAATTAGGAGAACTTAATATATGATGCTTGTTAATTAGCTTTGGGATTAACTAAAAAAAGTGATCTAAGAAATAATCTAAATACATTTTAGTCTTTAATTAATTAAAATTTCATTATCATTTTATTCTTTGTATGATTGCATTGACATTTTCTGCTTTAAAACAAAGATTGATTAATATAGAATGAAGATTGCAATTTGATTATTACTTGACCCTGCATAGTTAGATTTATGAGAGAGATAAACTAATCATGATCATGACATATTTTTAATAGATCCCAAAAAACTTTTAGATTTTGCTTTTCGATAATTTATTAAATCTGTACAATAAAACAACTCTTGTTCTCTAACTAATTTATAAGATGGATTTTAAAATGAAGAAAGATGTGTGTGGATTCGACCTAAAGTTGGTACAACTAGATGTTGTACACTTGCAATCCTAATAAATTCCCATCAAGTAATCTACAGGAAAATTATTAAAGGATGAAAGAAAGAGAATAAGTAATTATGATTTGGTTAAGTTCAACTAAAATGGGTCTCTAGCATATAACACAGATGGAATAACGAAAGTCTTAGTAGCTCTTAATAGTAATGATTAGATCTATAAATCTCTCAAAATGCTCTCTACCTCTCATGACTTCAATCAATCTCTCGTCCCTAATCAAACTAGAGGTAAGTAAGGAACCCGTAACTAAGAATCGTTTAGCCACAGAATAGGTTGTCCTACCTTGTGATAAGCCAATCGGCATGCCATAGTTTATTTCCACATTGAATTTCAACTAGCAATATTTATTTGTGAAAATATGTCTATTTAAATATGGTCCACACTAAAATTAAAAAAAAAATAAATCAAATCTAGTCAAATTTTATTGTCCATATTGACTATTTAATTATAAGATTTGCTAAGCCAGAAATTATCTCCAATATCTTGTATCTTCCTCCTTTAGAACAGGGGATATTTACAGTTGTCAGTGGGTGGTTAATAATTGGAGTTATAACTAAATTCGAACCATTTGGTTTTCTTATTATATTGGATTCACTAGCCTTGGAGGCTTATTCTAGAAAGATTAAAACATAGTGTCGGTTCTTCATAATTATATCGAGATAGATTTGGAATAGTAATTTAATCGTAAGTAGTTGATATCATGTGGGGGACACACGTTGCAGTCTCCGAATTTAATTTGGATTCAGCCAGTTTGATTTGAATTTTATTTGGATTAAGCCAGTTTGATTTGGATCATGGGATCTTTTGGACTTTATAAAGTTATTGCGTTTTCCCAAGTGGACTTCTCGCTTATGACTATTTTGCCTGTGATAGGGCCCTTCATTTTATGGAATAACGCAGGACGGAGACAAAATTAGGATTAGAATTTTAAAAATTAGAATTTTTTTTAGAGAAATTAGGAAAAAAAAATAAATTGGAAAAAAAATTACAGAATTTGAAAATCCACTCAGGCAAATCTACACCCACTCTCCATGAGAAAACATTTAATTCTGCGAAATCCACGCCAGAAATTTCTCAAGAAATTTTCAAATATTATTCATCTTTTTAATACTTCATACAAAACTCATATATATATATATATATATATATATATATATATATATATATATAGAAAAAACCTAACAAACCAAATCCTAATAGAATTCAAAATCCTAATAAAATCAGAATTCTAATAAAATCAAATTCATAATAAGATCTAAATCTAATCAAATCTAATATATTTCCAAATCAAATTCTGATCTCCGTCACCCTCTCTACTGAGATTCACACGGCAAGTTTCATGACCATCTTACAGAAGCAGACAAACAGCTATACTCAAGAAGCACTTTGATTCCATACGAGGACTGATATCAGAACCTCAGAATTTATTCTCTGATAACACAAAAAAAAAAAAAAAAAACCTATTTACAGTATTACACAGCACAGCAAAGCAAATTGCCTTCTGTTTCTTGGAAACCTAAGCCCGTTCAAACAATAACCACACACTTGAAAGCTTTTAACTCAACCTTAATTACCCCTTACACACATGATTAAGAGCCAACAGGTGGAGCTTTCTTCTTACTGCTCTCCTTCTTTATTCTGGAAAGCAACTTTTTCAGAAAACTCGATCCCCCCTTCTGTCCCTTTCGTACAAGCACAAGCCTTCCGGCATCATTCTCACCTCTTTTCTTGTTGAAGTCATCTTGAACATATGATGGCTGCTCGATGCCAACTGTCGCACTACTTGCACTTTGGCCTGCATTGGCATGGAGCTTCCATCCATATAGTAAGCCTACATTTGGATTATTCACAGATTTCGAGAATGATAGTGGTTGTTTTATTTCGGTGCAAATAATTTCTTTTGTCTTCGGAGATTTGAGATGTTTTGATGTGGCTTCATCCTCAGCTTGCATCTGCTCAAGTAAGTTGATTCTGGTAGCCAGAGTGGGAGATATCACTTTGTCGAAAAGAGCTGCATCATTTGGAGCAGCCAAAGCTTTAAACTGTTTCCCAAGGTTTAATATGGTTGCCTGACACTCTGCAAGCTTTTCAGAAGCTGCAGCGATCTCCAAATCCTGCAGAATCATGTAAAATTTTTATTTTCAGTTGGGAGAATACAATCATCTTTTGATCACAATAAGTAGTGCTTATGTACTATAAAGCAATTTTGTCTTTTGAACAGTAGAAATAAAGAACTAAACTATCACTAGTTATTGCAGCAATAACAGAGTGGCCTATCAGCTTGAACTTATAGATAAAACGGTTATCTACTATCAAACTAAAACTGCTGTTCACCCACAAATACCTTGTACTACCATAATCATCAATAGTTGCAATGGAAGACTCATAAAGGTATCTCAGAAGCACTTGGACATTTGAAGTGAAGTTGTGTCAGATATGTCTAGTACAGACACATGCAAGACTTTGCCCGACACATGATGAACTTGTTGGACCAGTATAAATTTCGAAGATAAAAAAGATCATGTGCCAGGGCCATGTCAGATTTAAAGGAGTTCTAAAGATTGCGTGTTGGATGCGTCAAAGGTGATGAATGTCTTAAATTAACATAGGCTATGAATGCCTTCATTGCCTTGAATAAATGTAAAATAACCTTTCCAAATTGTACAGGACGTCATGGGCTAGTACAAGGTCGGGTATCGATTATACTATGAGGAATGTCTTTTTGTAGTTCCAATTTAAATCTGCCAAAACTCTAGTCCTGATAACAATATAGGCAATCAGAAACTGACTGATACCAAGATTTCAAATCTTGTTGAAGATACTCTCTCTACACTTGCCTTTCTCTACTCTAGATCTTCGTCAACTCCCTCTATTCTAAACCCATCCTTACTTGAATCTACATTAATTTCGGATCTGTGTCAGCTTTATCACTGGATCTACCTCAATTCCGAATCCTCTTTGGAGAGGTTCATGTGATCAGCTTCTAATAAGCTCTCCACGTTAGTCCACTCACAGTATTAGAATAACTTCATTAGAAGAACTTCATGTAAGTTCTTTATCAACCTCCATTATGAACGCTCTATGTTGGTCCATTTAGTCAGCCTCCATGATCCAGTTCATAGTCTCACCTTCAAGCTCTCTCATCCACTATGAGCTTAGGACGATCTTAAATATAGAAGTATTAGGACTCTTCTGATTTTAAGATTACTCTCCAAGTATATTTTGTATTCATATTAGGACTTGATGCCGAAATGGCGCATTGGTTTTGATCAGATCTTGCACTCAGTGAGATGTATAATATAGAAACCTGTTTGTTTAGGTAGTTGAGAGTGGCACAAAGGCCAAAGAAGGAGATCACAGGGGGTTGGTGCATGGTAATGCCCCTCCGACGCTCAAGTCAGATATGCTGAAGTAGGATGCAACTAGAACACGAGGGTTTCTAGCACTCCTGGTTTTTGTTGCTAGTTTGGGTATAATCTTGCCTAAATGATTCACGAGCATGGGGTATTTATACTGAGCTACACAACCTTGAATGGTTATGATTAAGCAATATGATCTACATTACAAGGGGCTTACTAAGTCCATTAGATATTGTCTTAGTCAGCATAGTAGTTTCTTTAGTATCAAGTCTCTATGCTAGGAATCAGGATATGTTATATGAATCGTTTCCAGAGCTATCATGACATTTGTTGTTAGAAGTTATGATCATCTCATGATTAGGTCTCGTACAAAGAGTGTGATAGAAGGTTCCTTTGAACCGGTACAACAAATATCTCGTTGGCTTAAGCGAGTTCTTATCTGACCTCAACTTGTCATCATAGACCCTCACGCTGAGTCACTCATGATTCACTTGTTGTTTCGTATCTCCAACCACCATATGCTCCACTTGCAGCAACTCACGTGCTAGGGAAGTGGTTTTGACCCTCTTTGACCCTATAGTAATAGCTCACATGCTCTGGGCATGAGGAGCCTTCTCTATTAGATGATTCCCATGCAAGGCACACATCTCAACTTGCTCCGCATGCTTGGGTAGCTCATGATCATCGGGATGAGCTTGGTCTCTTATCAGATTTGCGATTTCTTAGACATGGGCCTATTAGATCCTGTGGGCTTCAATGCCAGGGGCCCTCACATTAGTAGTTCCCACTTGCCTCACATGAGGAGCATGTGAGGTAAGTGTTGTCGAGTTGTTTAGTTCCTATTCACATCTCCGAATTTTTCATGAGTAATAGCCTAGCTAGGGCCCAACTTCGAGCTGTCATTTTGCCTAGTTGATCTCCATGCATATCTTCTACATTAACTGTAGGAAATCCCCATTATGGCATGTCGGAGCCCATGCACCATGGCCATTCAGAAGTGACGACATCAATTTTTTTGGCCTCTCTACTTCTGGAAGTTGAAATATGCTTTGTCCAGGATATACAACGTAGGTGGCTTCCTCAAACATGTGACTTTGCATTTAATATTCCTCTATCTCTATCTCATGAGATTTTCACTCTTTCAACCTCCATATCTATCTCCCTATTCACTGTAATGGCACCCAGGAGTAGAATGATGAGTCTTAAATGAAGTAGAGCTTTGACAGCTTGAATAACATGACTTAAGCAAGCAAAGAAGTGGTAGCAGAGGAATGCCAGGAACTTAAGCAAGCAAAGAAGTGGTAGCAGAGGAATGCCCTCCTGGCATTCCAGTCATGACCCTGCTGCACATCCTTGACTAGGGAAGAGCTTATTGGACTTTGAGCTCTGTCACCCCCAAGGAGGCAGTAGAGTGGAAGTAGAACTACCAGATCCCAAACACTGCCTGGATTGTGGTTACTTCATCACAACCGGTTACTTCATCACAACCGGTGACCAATCCTATGGAAAAGTGTATGATAGTTTATAGGTAATAATTGGAGGTTGGGCCTATGCCTTCTCTTCACTATGTTTGTCACTCGATTCTTCTAGGACATAGGATGCACAGTATTTCAGCTCCCACCAACTCTCTATGCTATAGTTCTGGTTGATCGAGCTTTCACCATGGATCATCATCCAAGCAAGACCTAAGTAGCCGAAGTTCGTCTCTAATCTAGGATATTCTAAAGGTCCTTGGAAGGAGAGATTTGTATTCATTCATGATCTCTCCAACAAGATTGTTTACAAAGTGTATTATATCCTAATTGATAATGAAGGAGAGCAAGGCAATGAGAGACCTTACCCCAGTGCTCAAGGAGTTGCAGGTCAATCTGCATGAAGACCGTAAGAAGTTGAAGGCATTGTGCGACCAGAGGGGTGACTAATTCTGAGGCCGAGGATGAAAGCTATAAAGTGGAGCATGCTAGCACAATGTTTTCATTTTGGAACAATACTATTGGACTAAACCAATTAGATCAACATACCTTCCAGGCTTTAAAGCTGAGGTGCAAAAATTGAGAGATGAGCTAGGGACAATGTACGTACATGGCCAATATACATCACAATATAGTATATACATGGCCAACCAATATACAAAAACTTCAACTAATATACAAACATAGTAAAATTATATATAGAAAGGCAAGTATTTATAATACCCAGTTGACTAGAGCTATAATAATCTAACAGAAACAATGACTGTGCGATCATTCCTTTGAAGCATGAGGTTCCCAACCTTGCAGGCTTGAGCTCTAACCCGAGTAATGTAGTATCGACTAACTTCTATTGAAAAGTAGTGATCCATTACTCCACATCTCCTTAAACCTATGCAACGAGGTCAAAGGTTATGGCGGAACACCATATTATTTGTCTCCAGGTTCTAGTGCTCAAAATTGTAAGAGTGGGTGCCTACCTATGCAAGAATGATAATTTTAGTACCATAGGCCAACATGAAACAAGTCTCTCTTTCGTCAACCAAGATGTGGTCTTACATGTCCGAACACCACGAGGACGCTCTTAAAAGGAACCTCCCTTCATTCGTGCAACATATTGTGCAATCCATATTATGCAGTCCAATTTATTACTTCTGACTACCATTGCTCATTAGGTAGGTGTCTAAACTCTAAAGTAAAGTGATGCTTGATCCACCACTTCCTACTAAACAACTTAAACTTTGTCCTAGTGCATTGCAACCTATTGCCAATATAAGAGCTTTAAACACTCCAAATCGGCTGAAGATCAACTTCCATGCAAAGTCTTGATTTTGGTAGTTTAAATAGTCATTAATGTTTCAGTTTCTACCCACTTAGCAAATTAGTCGATCTCTACCTAATGAGTATTGAATGTTGCAAATTTATCCCATATATTATTTATCTTATGTTCATAAATAAGTGCTACTCAAGTACTTTAATGTCTTTTGTAGGAAACTTGAAGTTTGCAGCGAAAAAAGAAGAAAGGAACTTAAGTGTAAAGAAAATGGAGACCTTAACATGAAGATTGAGAAAGATAAGAGTAATTCAGTGCATAATTTTAGATTTAATCTAGATAAAAAAAATGTCTTAGAATAAATATTGAAATACACCGGAACAGAATAAATATTGAAATACACCGAAACGCATAACACCAGAGCAGCTATTTTGACTGCTAGGTGGCAGCAATGCCGCTAATCGTCGATCAAACTTAGTCAAATCATGGTTAACTTTGAGTGTTAATTTAGAATCGGTTTTGGATCTTTTGTTATCAATTAAACACCGCTACCTAGTTATGCCACCATAAATCCAAAGTTGAATTTTTCCAAAAAATTGTAACTTAAATTAGGTTTTCTGATGTGATTGGATCAAATCAAACCAATCCATGTACCTATAATTATTTCTAGAGTTTAATATTGTCAATATAGTATAATTAATTTTTGAAAGATTGGAGCTAGGGTTTGAAGCTATCATTTTCTTCCTTACTGATTTCCATTGTTGTACTTTAAGGTTTCTTTAATAACAATTTGATCTTTATATTTATCTTAATTGCTTTTATGTCTTTCTTTCGTATATATTTATGTATTTTAATTGATTCAATGTCTCGATAACTTTCTTTTAGATTTCTAGGATTATAGAGGATGATAGATTATGTTGATTGACCTATGTGAAATAATTCTCCCTTTTGATTCACGGAACTTTTAAAACTAATTATTCATACTGAATTAAAATTAATCGCTTTGGAAATCTAAAACACTGGATGACTTATTCTCAGTCAACAAATTGTCAACAAATTGAGATAATTTGATAACTTATTCTTGTTAAATTAGATTTAGCATTATTTTTTAATTTATCTAATATATGCTCTATAGATGTGTTTTATTTCAATTAATTGAAAGTTTTTTAACGATCTATATTTTGATTGAATTCTTTGATATTTCATGGTTAGGAATAAGGATTGCTTGATTTAAAATAAAAATCTAATTTTTATTATGCTACTTGAACGTGTGTGATAAAAATATAAGAAAGAGTTATGAATCGCGGTGATACCCTACATCTAGTGGATTCGATAATCCTAGATTTTGTCTTTTTCAGTAGTTAATTAAAACTCTTCAAATAAACCACTTTCCACTTTAATCGATTTGTTAGATAATTTTTAAAGTGAGGTACCAATTCCACCATGTGGGATCAACCTGTAAAATGTTGTAACTGGCTAAAATGTTGTAACTGGCACTGTGCTTAAATAATAAATTCATATCAAGTTTGGTGCTGCTAGTAGGAAGGATGGTGTTTTTTTGCTCTAGATTTGTTTTCCAGATTGACATTCATGTTGAGTGTGTAGGTTTTCGTACACAAAGATCTAGGTTTATAAGAAAGTTGTTGGTAGCAATAGGTGTCCATTGTAAAAAGCAGAGACTAGGATTCCAAGGTTTGACTACTATCTAGCAATGTTGACCACCAAGTAGGAGCTCCCAGTTAGTTTCTACTCCCAAATTTTTTCCTGTTTCTTTATCTAGTTGTCCTGGTAAAAATAATTTTAAAAAACCACTTTCAAGTAGAATATTTTTCTCTTTTACCACCCCTTTCCTCTTCTATCCCTTCTATTTTCATCATTGTTGCGTCCAAGTCTGTATATGCCCTCTTGGATTCATGACTCTTCAAGTCGGCTTGCAATTTTTTATTCATCTGATTTAATCATGGTCAAAGAATTTCCTATACTCCAATGTTAGTGTGATTTAACCCCTTCATGTCTCGAGTAATAACTATGAGTTTACGCCTCAGTACGTTGACATGCTTCCAATGTTCACTAGTTTAGAATTTGAAGATGCCTATGAGTTTATTAGTGAATTTCAAGAGGTACGTGTAATGCTCAAAAGTCAGTATCTTAGTGAGGATACAATTAACCTCAGGTTTATCCCTTTTGCTCTGAAGGACTACACTAAAAGTGGTTATATTCATTGTCTCCTAATTCAATTACCACTTGGGATGAATTCATCATTGTTTTTCTTCGAAAGTTCTACCATAATCATAAGATGGCAAAAATTTGTAACGAGATCAATAATTTCTGTCAATTAGGGGGTGAATCATTGTTGAAATAGTTCGACAAGATTTACAGATCTGTTGGCTTTATGATACCATCACGTTTTAGAGTAATAAAGGTCGTGTCAAATCGTTTATGCAGGATTAGACTATACTTCCAAAACTCTATTAAAGTCCACGTGCCAAGGAAATTTTATGCTAATGAATAATGAGGAAGCGTGGAAATTTCTTGTCAGTTTTGCTGAGAAAATCATACCGTGGGAAAGTAGCATTGTTGACATTTATTGAAAACTCCTACGATCCCATCATTTTGGGCAAGTAGAAACCTTATGCAAACCCTTATATGCTAATGATCAACCACTATGTGCTCCTCAGCAAGAGTGAATCTCTCTTGGTACATATGCTACCCCTTAGGGGGGAAGCCACTATAAGTAGGGGTCAATAAACCCTTATATGCTGAGGAGAAACCTTACGCAAGTAGAAACCTTACGCAAGTAGAAAGTAGAAACCTTACGCACAAGTAGAAACCTTACGCAAGCCCTTATATGCTAATGATCAATACGTACAAGTAGAAACCTTAAAACATGTACAAGTAGAATTAGAAACCTTACGCAAGTAGAAACCTTATGGTGCTTCCAATACGTACAAGTAGAAACCGTACGCAAGCCCTTATATGCTAATGATCAACCACCATGTGCTCCTCAGCAAGAGTGAATCTCTCTTGGTACATATGCTGCCCCATAGGGGGGAAGCCACTATAAGTAGGGGTCAATAAACCCCCCCCCCACTTTAGTAGCTTCTCGCTGTCAAGCACGTATTGGAAGGACCGCGTGACTTTCTTTATTTGAGCTTGTTAGTAGGTTCCTTCTCTACAAGAAATTTTTCATCTCAAGTCGTGCATAGGATGAATCAATTTCCACCATATCGACCTCTTTACCCGTAGGGATACTACGGATATCTATGACTCCCATTGTATTGAGCCCTCCAGATCTCAGGATGATACTGAAGTAAGCTTAGAGAAGGGCACTTGCTATTCGAATTTGATTTCGTGGCATTAGTATGACCTCCACATCTCTATAATGTCACATAATTTCATGAGTATTCATCCATTACGCTGCCATGGTCTAGTATTAGCTTCATATTCACCCTTTATCTAGCTTGTTATAAGTTGGGAGTCACTATATATATTGCTTTTCCTACCCCAAGAGCATGAGCAAGAGAAAGGCCTATTATCAACGCCTTGTACTCAACTTCGTTACTAATAGCATGAAAGTTAAATCGAAGAGCATATTGCAACTTATATGTCTAGGCGAAATATTAGAACTCCTACTCCACTCCTGTTCTTGCACGAGGATCCACATACATAGACAATCCAATATGGTCATCTTTTTCATTTAGGGTGACTTCCTCCGATAGATCAACGAAATGGTGCATTCAGTGACAAACTCTACAAGGAATTACCTTGTATACTAGATCGAGGTTAGCACTCTGGATAAGTACTCAATGAGCTCAACTCCCCATTTGAGAAGCCTACTAGATGCTTCGAGCTTCTCCAAGACTTCTTATGGAGGTTGGTCCATCAGAACATAATAGGATGAGATTGAAAGTAATGTTTGAGTTCATGAGCTATAGTAATCAAAGAAAAAAGGAAACTTGACTTTTCTGTAGCTCCTGAAACCCTTGAGGCATTGGTTGACGTAGTATATGGGCTTCTCAACTCCTTTATCCTTTGAAACGAGTAATGAGCTCAGCACGCTAGGGATCAGTGCTAGGTATAATAGAATGTCACTCATGAGATGGGTCAATTGAACAACAAAAGGAATGTGAGATATAGCTAATAAAAGGCATATTCATAGTCCTCAATCCACTAGAACTTTTCCACTTTCCTCATGATTCGGAAGAAGGTAGAGTTTGCTTTGTTGATTGGGAGAGAAAACATATCAAAGTTGTCCATTCTGTAAGGCATTGCACTTGATTTACCTTTTTAGGAGACCTCATTTCTTGAGTTGCTATGATCTTATTGGGGTTCACTTCACTGCCCTGAGTGATGATCATGAAACCTGACCCAAGAAATAGAGCTTACTTCTTTCTTTCCATGTTGATGACAAAGTGAGGCTTGAACAGGTTAGATAGCTGGTCAAAGTGGTGACCGAGTGCATAGAGAATCCCTATAGACACATCATTGCCGAAGGGGTGAGAGTTGTAACAAAAACTCGATACATGATCATATCCATGATGTTGTATAGTGACATTATGAGCTTGGAGGGTAGGAGGTGGGCGATAGGATCACCTTTTTCATCATACTTATTAAGTGGAGGGAGCTTGACCATGTCAGATGATTCCTCCATGATGTCATGGAAGAAAGGATCATCCCCAATCTCCTCATCCTAGTCAACGTAGTGTTAGGGATCGAATACCCCAATACGATCTCGCAAAACTCCACAAGATCAATATGTCGAGCTCATCGAGATAGAAAAACAATAAACAAAAGAACATACGATATTAACATAGTTCAGCTGACCAAATTCAACCTACGTTTATAGGGCAACAAGAAAAAGATTCATTATGAGCAAAAAAGTTACAAGAAGAGATCAAATCATCTCTTTAGCTCTCGCATCTTCATAATAAAAAAGCTCTCTCTCTCTATTAATAACTCACATCTTTCATATCACATGCAAAAGATATAGTGCTCCTATCATAATAGCACTATCATCATCTAAATGGTGTTTCAAACCAATTAGAATATTGGTTATCTAATCCAAATCCAACTGGGACTCATTGTGATCTCCGATCATATCTGGATACTCAACGAATGCGAGACAAATCCAATAATATCCACCATGGCTCATATCCGATGAGCTGTGCAACTTAGAGAAACTCCGTTGTTCTCGCCGTCCACTTCGCACACATCCACCGCACATGCACCGTGCAACTACAGGAAACAACTCGTACAATTATCACCATCTCTATACTTGAGAACTCATGGTCACTAAACCATACTCTCCTCCGAGCACTTATGATCACTAAACTATATTTCCCGAACACTCACAACTATTACACCACGCTCTTCACCGAAGACTCATAATTGCTATGTTGTGCTCCATTTAATACTCATGATTACTATACAATGCTCTTCACCAAGCGTTCATAATATCGTGCTCTATTGAACACCCACGACTACTACACGCTCTTCACCGTGCACCCATAACCACTGTACCATAATCCACCTTGGTCAAAACACCAAAACCACTTTAGCACTCACAATCACTTCTCATATCATGCATCAAACAAACATGCTAGCTACACCATACTCCACTTTAACCAAAGAACCATAATTATCTTCAGAGGCAAACATAGGTGATTATACATTATCATGTGGTACACCATGTCCCAATTTACCGCATCCATCACTATGAAACACTATACCGTACCTCAAAATTAGACAATTACCCAACTATCGACCATCGATTATCTCGGTCACTATCAACCCCTTGACTATTATCGATCACCGCTGATATGCATAAAACCAGCTTCAAACAGTGGATTTTGCCCAATCCACATCCACCACTGTGTTAGGAATGCTAAAAAAATATAGCATTCACCTCCTGAAATACCATAATCGGACATCAATTTCTCGATTCATACTTCAATCAACCACAGTTGTCGATCTGCGCTTCAAACTCCCACATTAGTTTTTAGCCAATTCTTTTGGTGCTTGCTATTCTGAAGCCACAAGCAAATCAAACAAATGTTCACATGACACATCATGTAAAATAAATCGGGTGCTTAGTGTTTGCCTCAACATCTAATCCAATTAAAAAAGAAATTCCAAATCTATTATTCTTCAGAAAACCGTGCCTCTAGCCAAGCCTATCGCCAACCACCACTCCGTTCTAGCCAACCCTATGCACCGCCGCGTGCCGTCCGCCCGGACATGCTAGCCCGCATTGTCCGCCTGTGCGCCGCAACTTGCTATGGGCGGTTGTTATGTGGCCTACAGCACGCACAAGCACGCCACCACATCTGCACACGGCCTGCCAGCCGGGCACAACGGCGTCGACGCGCCGCTGGGCACGCTCGAGTGCTACCGCCCCTCGTTCTATATCCCACATGTCGCTGCCACCCCCCCCCCCCCCCACGCTGCATCATGTGCGCGCTAGCCATCGGCCGGTTGCCCATCGGTCACCCGTCTCCTGTCGATTGATTGTTGTTCACTGAGGTGGCCATCCCAGGCGTTTTTTATCCTCTTACTGTAGTTACTCTTGATGCCTCCGCCAATTGTCCTTGACGACTTGACATCAAATTCTTTATCTCGCATTCTCGATTCCGGATCCATAACTTCGGCTATGATACAAATTGCTAGGGATCGAACCCCCAAACCGATCTAGCAAACTCCACGAGATCAATGCGTCAAGATCACCGAGATAGAAAAACAATAAAAAAAAGAATGCAAGAGATTAACATGGTTCGGTCAACCAAATTCGACTTATATCCACGAGACAACAAGAGAGATTCATTACGAGGAAAAAGAAGATTACATGAAGAGATTAACTCATCATCTACTACATCTCTCATAATAGCAAAATCCCTCTCCCTTCATCGGTAGCTCACATCTCTTATATCACATATAAAATATATATATAGTGCTCATATCATAATAATACTATCATCATCCAATTAGTGTTTCAAACTATTAGAATACTAGTTATATAACCCAACTCCAACTGAGATTCATTATGATCATCGGTCACATCAGGATACTCAACGGATGCGAAACAAAAACCCAACACGTAGTATATCTTTCTAGCCACCTTGTCTGTTGAAAGACCCTTCCACTGCACCAAAACTCCGAAGTTGTGGTGAGAGTTGAGGAAAATTTAACATGCCTCACAGGTTGAAGGCCCATTTTGGGCAGAAACCTAGGCTTTATACAGCGATATAATTTTTTTTTTAAAACCCAAATTAAATGTGCACCCGGCAAAAATTGAACATGGATTGCTCTGATACCATAACCTTTGTCATCTCTATCTCCTTTCTGGTGACTCTGTCTATTGGTTCGTCGTCGCCTCCTGTGCCAGATATCCTATTTGCTGCTCTGTCGCTGAAATCTAGTGTCATTTTCGACTCCTGCTCTGTCGTCATCGCCATGTTCAAAGGTGCATCCTTTATCATCTCTATCTCCTCTTCTGGTGACTGTCTATTGGGTCGTCGTTGCCTCCAGTACTAGAGATCCTATTTGTTGCTCTTTCACTGAAATCTAGTGTCATTTTCGGCTCCTGCTCCGTCGTCATCGTCATGTTCAAAGGTGCAGCCCTTGTCATCTCTGTCTCCTCTTCCGGTGACTGTCTGTTGTTTCGTCGCCACCTCCTATACTAGAGATCCTGTTTGCTGCTCTGTTGTCGAAATATACTGTCATTTTCGACTCTTGCTCTGTCACCATTGTCATCTTCAATGATGTAGCTTTTGCCATCTCTATCTCCTCCTTCGGTAACTCCGTCTATTGCTCCGTCGCCATCTCCTGTGCTAGAGATCCTATTTGCTGCTCATTCACCTGGTTGTCATCATTATCTCGTCTTCAAACTCAAGTTGGCATCTTCCATCTTGAGTTCGTGGGAGGATATTAGAATGTCTCACTAATTTAGAATATCTTCCTAAATTAGTATATTTGACAAATCCTCTAATTTATTAGTATATCTCAGAATATCTTCCTAAATTAGTATATTTGTCAAATATCTCTAATTAGACTGATTATATTGATTTAGAATTATATGCAATTAGGATCAAATTATATATTCTCTTATTTTTACTTTTTATATTCGCCTCCTTCATCTATAAAAGGATGGTCATTATAACGTTTTATATATACATCAGAATACAAACTTATTCTTCACTCTCATAGTTCTTAGTTTTATCATGGTAGTTGAAAGTTCCTTCCAATACACCAAAACTCCGAAATTATAGTGAGCGTTAAGGAAAATTATTTTGTATTTAAATACGCCCCCACAGATTGAATGTCCATTTTTGGGCAGAAATCTGGACTTTACACAGCAGTATAATTTTTTTTAAAACCCGCAATTAAATGCGCGTCCAGCAGGAATTGAATCTGGATTGCTCTAATATCATGTTAAAAGTCTCTTCCATTACACCAAAACTCCGAAGTTATAGGATGCATTTGCTCCATCAACTCAGTTTTGGTGTAGTTGGAAGGGACTTTCAATATTGTCCAAAGCTTTCCTCACCCCATTCAGTTTCTCATGGAGGTCATCCTTCCTCTTAGTGAAGGATGGACGAACAGGAACTCTTTTGATACTTTTTCTTTGGTTGACTGCAAGTGCCCTTCTTGGTTGATCTTGAGGGATTCGTTGTGGCATGGTTTTTCATTTTATAGGGTGCATTTGCTCCATCAACTCCTTCATTATTGTTGTTAATCACTTCACGATTTTTCATATCTCATTCATCTCTTTTCTTGTGACAGGATCATTACTATTGTCTTCCAGAATGACTATGGCTGGTGGTCAGATTTGCCTCACATAGAACTCTCCCCCTCTTAATGAGAGCTTTCAGGAGGCAGGTCAACTAGTCATCGATCCTTTTTCCTTTGGATCCTAAGGGAGGTTCAAGTGAACATACATTATTTTGACTCAAGTTGATATTTTGGAAACCTAGGATGAGATGTCAGCTAGATTCTGGTGTATACCACCCACAATGCAATAGGGGTTCCCACATACGACACCCATTGATGTCAAACCAACCAACTAGTTTGGATTATGCTTCACACAATATGATTTGTGGCGTAAGAAGTAGCTCGCTTAGATAGTTGATAGCGACAAACCTACAAAGGCAAAAGAAAAACACCTGGGGTTGGTGTCTCAGTGTCAATCCTCCGATGCTCAAGTCAAATACGTAAAAGTAGGGAGTGACTAGTGCGGCTAGGGTTTCTAGCTCTCTAGGGTTTTGTGGCTATTTTGTGTAAGAACTTATCTATCCTAATATTCATGAGTTTGGGGTGCTTATAGCTTAGTTGCATGACCTTGGATGGCTGTGATTAAGTGGTGCATCTGCACTAGGCAGGGCTTGTTGTCCTTCGTGGGATCTTAGTTTAGTCAGTAAAGTAGTTCCTTTTATGGTGTTTCAGGAGGTGAATGCTATATTTTTTAGCATTCCTAACACAGTGGTGGATGTGGATTGGGCAAAATCCACTGTTTGAAACTGGTTTTATGCATATCGGCGGTGATCGATAATAGTCAAGGGGTTGATAGTGACCGAGCTAATCGATGGTCGATAGTTGGATAATTGTCTAATTTTGAGGTACGGTATAGTGTTTCATAGTGATGGATGCGGTAAATTGGGACATGGTGTACCACATGATAATGTATAATCACCTATGTTTGCACTGGGAAGGGCTTGTTGTCCTTCGTTGGATCTTAGTTTAGTCAGTAGAGTAGTTCCTTTGGTTGTAGGTCTCCATCTTGGCGAGCAAGATAGGACATCCAAATCCTTCCTAGAGTTACCGCTAGAGCTATTATTAGCGGTTTTGATTATCTCATGATTATATCTTATGTGCAGAGCATGACAAAAGCTTCCATTGAACCTACAATCAGCTAATGTGTCATTGATATAGGAGAGTTCTTAATCATCGACTTGTTATTGTAGAGCCTCATGAATGATTTACATGTTGTCCGTGTGTTTTTGACCTCCTTATTCTCCTCTTGAGGCAGCTCAATGCTAAGGAAGTAGCTTCGACCCTCTCTAACCCCATAACAGGAACTTATGAGCCAGAGACATGAGGAGTCTCTCTAGTTGATGAGGCCCGCGCATGGCACACATTCTCGACATGCTCAGACTTGCTCATGAGCATTGGCGAGACCTTGGCCTCTAATCAGGTTTGCAGTTTCCTAGGCCTGGGCTCATTAGATCGTATTGGCTTCAATGCTGGTGGGCCCCAATATTAGGGTTTTATCATAAATAATAGCTATACATGGTAATAGGCTCTCTTTATGTATTATCTTTCAACTAATCAATAGAGTTATTCTTTGTCCCTCAATCCTAATAGTTTCTAATCCTCTTCTTTTAGTACAATAAAATATCCTATTTACCTTCTCTATTACGAGAAAAAATCTGTCCCCTAGGCCATAAGTTTCCACGCGTTGCCTAGTGTCAGAACGTCTGAGAAGGAAAATGAGTGTCTAGGTAACATGGCTTATATTATGACATAACTAAAGAATATTAATGACTCAAAAACCTGACATCAGACTGCACTTACTGATCTGAGTTGCCTTTCCTCTTGGAGCTTGTCATGCCTTGGCGCTTCCTTTGTGGCCACACTGTACAAATAGAGGTTGAAATAGTAACAATAAAATTTTCCTCTGTTAATCCGAAAGGTAAGAGTAGAAGGGTACAAGAAGTCATACCTTTCAAGCTGAAGCTGCAGCTCCAGACATGTTGCCTCCAATTCTTCGCAATGATTGCTTTTGTCCTCCAGTTCTACTTCAAGAGAGGAGAACTTTTGCCGGGCTTCACTCAGCTCAGCATTGACAACTGTAAGCTGGGTACCAAGATCCTCAGTAATTAATTTCTGGTTTTCAATCTGATCTTCTATCGACGTATTTGAATACTTCAGAGTCATCAGTTCAGCCTGTAAGCTGGAAATAGTTTCATCTGACTCCTTCAGTTGGGTACTCAAGGCATAATTCTTGGCATTTGCTAATTCTAGCCTCTCCTCCAAATCTTTCTTACTAGATTCTATATCTCTGATCACTAATCTCAGTCTCATGTTTTCATCTTTAAGTTTGGACTCAGTTTCATCTACCTGTGACTTACATAGGCCATTTGACATAGTTGATAAGGACGAAATGTATGCATTTCTTGACTTGAGGACCTCAGGTTCCATCATCATTCTAGTTACAGCTTTAAATTCACTATCTCCATGTGACTCATCCAAGCTGAAAACCTTCTTGATTGACTCCTCCGCGTTGGATGATGCATCATGAAGGGGAAAACGGTGGTTGATTAACCATTCAAGAGTAGAGGCTAGTTCATAAGCGAATTCCTTGAATGCAACCTTTCCATGGAGCATATCATTGCAGACAACCGTGAAATGTTGTAGAACAGCACAAAACTCAGAAACTTCCCATTGAAAGATATCATGCCCGCTAGGTGAGAAGGATCGATGCTGTATAGCAGTACTTCCACATTCTCCAGATAACATTTGTCGAGCAATGTTACTTGTAAAAGATCTCTGTATGATTCCCTCAATGAGTTCGATCACTTTGCACAGGGGCTTTTCCAAATCCGGCCTAAACTGTTGCTTATTTGGTTCATTTGGAAGAATGGATGTACTATCCAGTGAGTTGGAAGATATATGCTGCAGACCTAAAGCAACACTAACCTCATTCAGAATAACATCTAGACTTTTATTCGTACTATGATGTTTCTGCATGACCACCCATAAGATTTCCTGAAGCCATCTGGGATGCTTATCAAAAGATTTGTAGAGCGCCTGCAATCCATTATTTGTTCCACTTGGATTAGATAGAGTATTAATTGGGACCATCTCCTTACCAGTTGAATTAGATGAAACCAATTCCAAGTCAATTCCTTTAGGAGTCAAAGAAGGTGTCCTTTCTCCTGAACGTTCATCAACAAAACCTACAGCAAGTTTTTCCATCTCAATGAAATCATCCATCAAACTGAGTTCTGAAACTCCTGCAGTTGTAGTTGGTGTTGTTGTTTTACTGTTTCTGAAGTGCTCTAGTTCAGAAATTAATGCAGAAGCCCATGATTCGGCAGAGCTAATAGTATCGTCATTACCACCACCTTCAGAGATTAACGCAAGAGGCAAGTCATTTGAGAAGCTGCTCCTTGTTAGCTCTAGAGAAATCCGTCTTTTCCAGAATTCCTCATGCTGTGCCTCAGCCTGAGACAATTTGGAAGCTATTCGTGCAAACATTATTCTCGATGACTGAAGTTCATTATTCTTCTTTACTAATTTGTCTTTGAGTATTTTGTTTTCATCTTCAACTGCATGCAGTCTTTCTATAAGAGAAGCAACTTTTTTACTGGATGAATCACAATCACTTCCAGGCGAAAAATCCCTTGACATCATGGTAACCGGTGCAAGCATTGGCTTTTTCCTCATCACATCAACAGTGCTATCACCTAGAACCTCAATCTCACTTCTCATTTTAGCTACAGCAGCAGGGCCTGGAAGCCGCTTCCGGACCATCAAACGTAATCTTTGACACTCAGATTCTAGCTTAGCGATCTTCCTTGCACTTGCAAGGTTTTGCTTGTTGGCAGCATCAGCTGATTTGAGATGGAAATCTCGGTCTTGATTCCTAATATCAATTTCCTTCTGTAGCATACAAACCTCATACATGAGAGAAGCATTATCTTTCTCTGAGGCATCAAGCCTTGCCACTAGTGCAGTAAAGCTCAATTCAGCCTGGGATTTGGATTTGGTCAAATCTTCTATCATCTTCTCTTGAACCTCAAGGGTCCTGCTCATGTTACTATGCTCGACACCTAATTTAACAAGGCTGTCATTTTTCTCTTCTAAGCTCTTTTCCAATGCTCGCACTTTTTGTTGTAGTCTTGACATCTTTGTAGCAGCATCATTTATAGAGTGTTGGTGTTCATCTCTAACAACATGCAACTGCTGCATGCACTCGCTCAGAGTTGCATCTATGCTGGCTATCCTTTCTTCAGCAGCAGCTTTCTGAAGTACTGCATTTGCCAATTCTTTCTCAAGAGACTCTGCTTCTGTCTCTGCCTTTTCCCAACCTAATAATATACATGAACAAAAAGGTGAAGATTATAACCAACGGCCTACCGAATAAGAAAGTTAAATCAATAAGTTTCTGTACGGGATAAGCAATAGAAGGAAAGGATAACCTGCAATTGCTTCTTCAGCCACCTTCTTTTGTTTAGCTAAAAGACCATCTTTGGCATTAGACTCACTGAGAACAGAAGAAAGTTGTTCCTTTAGGTCTTCTAAAGATCTCTCCAGTTCTAAAGTCTTTTCTTTCTGTATACAACAATTCAAGCAAAGCATCAGAAAGGCTCCTAGAAATTACAATAAGAAATATCATAAGATAAAAGTGATTTTTTTGGTATCTTTAAACATGATACTCAATGATATATGTACATATCTGTGGCATTTGCATCAAATATCATTTTTCTTTTACGACACATGAATGTATTCCACCCTTTTCCCTCTAAGTGGAGATCTAAAAAGTATGGATACACTACTGGGAATGCCATATCCGTATTGCATGTGTCCGACAAACACGTCAAAAATTATGCTGAACATACCACATGGCATATGTCCAATAAAATAAAGGAAAAAATATCATGTCATTACTGTGTCTTACTTCTTATAGGTTGTGTCTAAAAAACGAGTTAAATTGTCAAATTAAAAATAAACATTATTAAATTAGTAGCATTTATCTATACCTAGTTAGCTTTATAAACTTATACTTTAATGTTTTCTTGTGGATATGAGTTTTACTTGGTTTCTATGTCAGAAAAAAATATTTTTTATATACAAACTCTATGCTGAACCATGACCTGCTGTTATCACCATATTTTCTTTTTATCTCTTTACATATTGAGGGGGGAAAGAGAGATGGATACATGGTTGATGACGATGTTTGTCCTTCGTAAAGAAATGAAGCGACACCAACCCATTGTCAGTACTTTTGTTTTGGACATTTTTAGTAAAATTATTATGCTAATAATAGAAAAATAAATATTAATATTTATAATTATTATGTGTCTTTGATGTCACCATGTCCTCATTTTTTCATAAATGTCATGTCTAGTATTTATATCTGTATTTGGGTCTTTATCCGATCCTATCCATGCTTCCTAGGTGGAGAAAGTTTCATTTGGAATTTTTGGTTCCTAGGCCTGAACCTATCGCCTCTCCCTCACAAGCAAGCACCTTTATACCATGGTAAAAATGCAAGTTCCTTCCTGGGATTCATCTTTGAAGCAGCATTCTTACATATCTTCAATCTAAACTCTAATCTATTTTCTCATTACAAATCTTTGCACATCAGAATTATTTACTACGTAGGATTCCCAAAAGAATCCAAGTAACAAAATACTTTTTTTAAAGAAAATATGTCCCACAATATATTTAAAGGTTGTTTTGCTTGATAATTACTGAAACAAATAAAAGATGAGAAAAGGTAGTGATTTTATAAAGTCAAATTACAAGAAAATTAAAAGAGAGTTCAGTTCTTCTAAAAATTATATGAATACAAAGTTCAATTGTTACAATCAACAATAACAACTACTACTAAGCCTTTTATCCCTAGTACTTGGGAGTAAGCTACACGAATCAAATGAGAATCATGTTGGATTGATCACATAGATAATCCTTTTCCACTCATTCCTATCGAGTAATATGTCTTTATTTAAGCCTTTAGCATGCATATCTTTTTGTATCACTTTCATCCATATTATCTTCCATCCTCCCTTCGTTCTTTTAACTTGTCATACGTTCATAACCTCCGCTCGTCAAACTGGTATATCTGTAGATGTACATCATGCATGACCAAGCCATCATAGTTGATTTTCTCACATCTTTTCTTATATGGAGACTACATATATCTTAGTAAGAATATCCTTATTTCTTACTTTCTCTCTCTTAGAGTCACCGCACATCCAACGAAGTATACAAATCTCTGCTACATATATCTTCCATGAATGACATCTTTATAACCTAGTATTTCGGGTCATATAACAAAGTTAACCTAATAGCAGTTCTACAAAATTTCCTTTGTCTTGATAGAATGTTATGGTTGTCAAAATTGCTCGATAGAAATATTCTTTCCTTTGAATTTGGAAACCTATGATGATGGATACCTAACCATAGCGACTCTTTTGCCCGTTATTGTTCTGACAACCTTGACACAAAGATTGACGAGGAAGATCACCAAAGAAAGAAGAAAGAAGTCTTACTTGCTTGAGGCTTGATATTAAAATAGCAAGAATCCTCCAAGGCGATATGTGCCTTCTCCATGAGGAGTTTGATAGAAAACCTCTCTCCTTTGTATGTAGCAAGGGAGACTTGATAGAGAGAAAGCAAAGATCTTGTTGAAGTGAAGATCTTACTCTAGAAAAAGATAAAAACGATTCTCTTACGAGTTCTTCAAGAATTTCTTGATTCTTGGAATTGCAGAAACCTTCGAAACCCTTTGAATTTTGGAATCATAGGATTTTTATAGAGATCATAGATTTTCAAATCTTTCTATTAACTTTGGTCTTTGGATCAATCTTAGTCCTTATCTTAACCATCGAAGGAGTCCTATAGATAGGATTACGGACGATTTTGTCATGTCATCACTTATGCACTGGAAAGCCCGCACTAGGCTTCTAGCCTAGTGCACCATCAATTGCCACCATAGATGGCTAAACCACCATGGTGGCGCCATCAAAGGCATGTAACAAAGGCAGCTCACATGTAGGCCCCATTGATTGCGGGATTCTGCTATCAATGGCAAGGCTCGCCATCGATGGGCCTGTAGCTCAGCAGGCAATCCATCTTCAAAGCATTGTAACTTTTGATATCGATGTCCGATTAAGGTAATTCAAAACCTGTGGAAAGAGGACTCAGAGTTCTTCAACTCTACCAAACAGAGATTTTTCTAGTTTAGCTTGGATCATGTTCAAAACTGAGTTTGAAATCAATGTTGTTGCACAAGCTTCATTGAACTTGATTTCCATGATGGTAGATCCACCCACAATATCCAATCTTCATTTTTTCAGTGTCAATGAAGGTTATTTCTATATATTGAAAAAAAAACATATAATTGTAATCCATGTAGCTTTTTGGTAATACCCATAGACGTGTTATTACTAAATTACTACTTACAACTCACACATCCATTACAAATTATCTTTAAGGTTGTACAGTCTTATCCTAATATCCTCAGTGGTACTTTGAACATAAGAACAAAAGTGCTTAACGTGTTGGATTCCCAATAGGATACAATCAACAATTACCTTTTTAAATGGAAAAATATCCCACAATAAAATGAAGATTATTTCTATAAGGAAAAAATATACATTTACAATCCATATGGCTTTCCAATATACCTATAAAAGTTCTCTAAGTAAATTTACTAATTTTATACATTTGCAATCCATATGGCGAAGTCTCCCAAACAACATTGTGGATAGTTTAACTTGGAAAGCCCCAAAAGCACCATTAATAAACACAAATGTAGATCGTGATGACCATCAAAGCCTTTATGACATTTCATTTCAATGAATCGTTTTTCTTTTAACCCTTTTATGGGTTTTGCATCTATACCATCTTAAAATTAGCATTTTGCCTATTTGCCCCTTCAAAGTTTCTAATTGTGTCGTTGCCAAAAATTGTCAACTAAGTCAGCCTAGTCAATTCAAAAATCAAATAACAATCTTGTTTCAAGACAGGCTCCATCCAGGATCAGGTGTATTGAGAGTTGGTTGCCAAAAGACAAAATCTTGGGTTAATAATCTACAAGGTAATTGTTAGCTTTGTTAGGATTTTTGATCCTAAATGTGTGGAAAATTGTACCAAAATCTCATGAAGAAGAGCGTAATAAAAAAAATCAAGTTTTATAAAGATTGATACGGCAGATACGACTACTAACATAGATACAACATGAATCATATGATGTCACTACAAAAGTGAAGAGCATAAAAATACCTTCGTAACAAAACCAAAATCAGCCAAAACGAAATTCGCATTAAGAAGATATCGCCATTTCAGTAGAGTGGAATAAGGGTTGGATCTAGGGTACTCCAGACACAATGGTGGCTCCACCGATGAGCTTACTGGTGGCTCATAATATGAGTAGAGCCATTGCTGAAGGCACCACGGTTTTACGTCCACTGACCAATCCGAGAGAATCCACTAGTAAAGCCACCAATGACCCCACATGTGACCTTACCACTGGCTCGGGTCAGCAACAACAAGCAGATCGTGTTTTTGACGGAATTAAGTGTTTTGCATGGTTCAAATTGCTATTTGAACTATGAGATTAATCTTTAATGGCTGGGGTTTAAAGAAATAGATGGACTTCATTTGTAAAGGGGAAGATTTGAGGAGAGTGTCTCAATGAAAATAAAATTTAAAAAAAAAAAAGATTTTATGAAGGAATCCTTGTTCATGGTTTGGGGAGATCAAATTAATTCATATCTCCGGAGTCCAACCTACTGATGAATACTTGTGGTCTGATTGTGATACTTATGCTCTTTTGTAATTTTTCATATATTTAATTTTTTTTATCTACATCTTAAGTGGTGAGTCATGATAAGTATTGCTAATAGAGTCATATTGCCGCAACGGATTCGGTCTACCCAAACAGGTCCAAAACCGGCCCAAACCAGTTATGAGATATAATCTATAAAAGGGGGTGTGCGGCTAGGGCTTGTAATTGGCCTGAGTTTTCTTGTTTGTGCGGTTCTTTTGTAGGGCGGCTGAAACAAGAGAAACAGAAAAGGAGGGGCTTCCTTCTTTTGGTTAAAAATTATTTGTGCTTGGCCGAATAGTAGACCAAAGCACTTAAAATAAAAAAGGGAGCAGCTACTATTTTGTTCGACCAGAGAGAAAAATAATTTGCTGCGGGATAGCGGCTCTTTGTGCTGCTGTGTTTTTTGGCTGAAGTTGTTTTTCTGTTTTCAGTTGAAGGGTTTCGGCCGAAGAAGAAAAATAGGCAGCGGTTTTTTCCTTTGGTGGCGGCCGAAGCAAAAGAAAGGGAAATCCTTGTAACAACGGCCGAAGCAAAAGAAAGGGAAATCCTTGTAACAAGATATTAGGGTTTGATCTCAAATTCTTGTGTGATTTCATTGCAAATTCTCTTGTGGTTGAGAACTAGAGTGTTGTAATCTCTTTTGATATAGTGAAAGCTTTCGATCGTGTCCCCATTGATGTAGACACATTACCGAACCACGCTAAATCTGCGTGTTGTCTCTGTTATTTTTCTCTTCGGTTAACTATTAAATTTCGTTGGTTGTTGCATTGGTATTATTCCTATATTTTTACTAACAATTGTTATCAGAGCCCTGTTTCGGGTCAGATTTCGCTCAGATCGGTTTTTGATTTTGAGTGGGAGTTATGGCGGAAGATAAGAAGGGTAGAATTGAAAATTTTAATGGCACAGATTTCCAATGGTGAAAGTTGCAGATGAAAAATTATTTATATCAAAAAAATTTACATCAACCACTGTTTGGAGAAAAACCAGAAAAGATGACAGATGAAAAGTGAGAATTGTTGGACATGAGGGTTTTGGCGCAGATTCGATTGTGCTTGACAAAGCAGATTGTGTTCAACGTCTCCAGGGAGAAAACCACTTCAGGTTTGATATCAGCATTGGATAATTTTATGAGAAGTCGTCTGCTTCAAATAGACTGTTTCTAATAAAAAAGTTGTTTAACTTGAGAATGCCTTACGATAGTTCAGTTATTAATCATTTGAACGAATTTAACAGATTATAGGCACAACTTGAATCCTTAGATTTTGTCTTTGCTAATGATATTAAAACTTTGATGTTTATGTGTTTGTTACCGGATAGTTGGAGTAATGTTGTTATGGCCATTAGCAATACTTCCAATACTACTCTTAAATTTGATGATATTGTGAGTACAATCATGAATGATAAATTGATAAAAAAGAGCATGTGTGAGAGCACAATTTCTACAAGTATTGCTCTTTCTGTTGATAGTGACAGAAAGAAGGAAAGGGGTAGAATTTTAAGCAGGGAGTCGAAGCAAAAATCGAGATCAAAATTTAAGAGAAAATTCAAGAAAAAATTAGTGTGTTGGAAATGTAAGACAGAGGGTCATATGAAGAAAAATTGTCCATATAAAGACAAGGAGGGAGCGAATGTGGTGAATCCAAGTAAGAAGTATAATGACTTGTGCTTGTCTGCTATACAGAATTAAGGTCAGATCTGTGGTTTGTGGATTCAGGGGTTTCGTTCCATTGTACTGCTCGCAGAGAATGGTTTGATAATTATGTCCAAGGTAAATTTGGGCATGTGACTATTGGTAATGGGAAGAAATACAAGATTGTCAGTAAGGGGTTAATTCAGTTGAAATTGCACAATGGTAGAAAGTTGCTTTTACAAGAGGTCAGGCACATACCAGATTTGAAGAAGAATTTGATATCTATTAATAAGCTGGATGGCGAGGGTTATCAAATCTCATTTGAGAAGAAACAGTGGAATATCAGCAAACGAGCAATGGTAATGGTCATGGGTGAGAAAATAGAAACTCTATATTTACTCTCAAGCTCGGTGGATCACGTTGTTTCTTTTACCACCGTGAAGAATGAGAAGGCTACCTTATAGCATCAGAGGCTTGGTCACTTGAGTGAGAGCGGCATAAGGGTATTGCAATCTAGAGACAGATATGAAATATGCTAACTTTGATTTCTGTGAGAACTGTGTATTTAGAAAGAATAAAAGAGTTAACTTTATGAAGGATGGTAAGGAGAAGAAAGTCGAGAGATTGGAGTTGGTGTATACAAATGTATGGGGGTCTTCTTGGACAAAGTCTCTTGGAGGTAATTCTTATTTTGTTATTTTCATAGATGATGCAAGAAGGAAAATATGGGCATTTACACTTAAGCAGAAATCCGATGTCTTCAAAATTTTCAAGGTATGGAAAGCTCTTATTAAAAATGAAACAAATTTGAAGGTGAAATGTCTATTGTCAGACAATGGTGGGGAATTTTGCAATAAAGAGTTCGATGAGTATTGCTCTACCAACGGGATCAGGAGAGTAAAGACTGTACTGAGAACACCGTAGCAGAATGGTGTGGCTGAGAGGATGAATAGAACCATTTTAGAGCGAGCTCGGAGTGTGAGACTACATGTAGGTTTGCCTTTGCAATTTTGGGGAACCGCTGTAGATACGACAGTCTATCTGATCAATAAGAGTCCAGGTAGTGTTTTAGATGGAGGAATTACAGAGGTGTGGTCTAGTAAGACTGTGAATTATTCATTCTTAAAAGTATTTAGTTGTATAGCATATGCGCATGTAGATCATGAGATGAGAAAGAAGTTTGATTCTAAATCTCAGAAGTGTGCATTCATTGGATACTGTGATGATGAATATGGTTATCGCTTGTGGAATTATGAGCATAACAAGGTGATTCGTAGCAGAGATGTAGTATTCATTAAGGGCAATATGTATAAAAACCGAATGGAGAGTAAAAGTGAGAAAACAGTTGAGAAAGAGTACTTAAAACTGAATGAGCCATAGGATGGGATGGATTCCATGGATAAAAGAAAGGAACAAATACCTACATCTGAAGGAGAAGAAATAGCTACAACTGAGAATATACAAATTTCAGATGAGACCGAATAGAAGAGAGAGTCACTAACTGAAGCAAATGGTTCCAGTTCTTCATCAGAGAGTGTTCTCACTTTGAGGAGGAGCACTAGGATAAGGAAGCCAACTCAAAAACTTTGTTTTTCTTTATATCATATTTTGTATACTGATGCAGGTGAAGCAGAGAGTTACCAAGAGGCTATGCAGGATAAGTTTCGTCTTAACTGAGAGCAAGCCATGCATGATAAAATATTTTCTTTGGAGGAGAATTACATATGAAAATTGGTGAAGCGACCAGTAAAAATGAAAATATTGCATAACAAATAGGTATATATGGCAAAACATGAGACAGGAGGGACACAAAGATACAAGGCTAGACTTATGGTGAAGGGATACGGTCAGAGAAAATGTATTGACTTCAATGAAATATTTGCACCAGTTGTGAAAATGACTTCTATCATAACAATATTGAATATTGTGGTTGTAAAAGGATTGTATTTAGAGCAATTTGATGTGAAAACTGCTCTCCTTCATGGTGATTTGGAAGAGGAAATATACATAAAACAGCCGGAGAGATATGAAGTTAAAGGAAAAGAGAATTGGAGATGTCGACTGAAAAAGAGCTTGTATGGGTTGAAACAGGCACCGAGGCAATGGTACTTGAAATTCAACAAGTTTATATTGGATTCGGATTTTTCCAGATACAGTTCAGATTATTGTGTATATCTACAAAAGTTTAAGGACGGTAAGTTTATTATACTTACTTTGTATGTAAATGATATGCTTGTGGCAGGTTTATAAATGAAGAAAATCAATGATCTGAAGAGGAAGTTGGCAGGAAAATTATTTATGAAGGACATGGGTGAGGCGAACAACTTTTTGGGATGCAAATTACCCGAGATAAGAAAAGCAAGAAATTGTAGTTATCTCAGGAGGGGTACATCAAGAAGGTGTTGGAAAGATTCAATATGGAGAATGCAAAACTGGTAACTACAGTTCTTGGTGATCAGTTTAAACTGTCAAAAGAGCAAAGTGCTAAGACATATGAGGAGATGACACATAAAAAATGTGCCTTATTCATCAGCTATTAGGAGTCTCATGTATGCAATGGTGAGTACAAAATTAGATATTGCACATGCAGTAAAAGTAGTGAGTAGATTCATGAAGAACCCTGGAAAATTACATTGGCAAGCAGTGTAGTGGATTTTCAGGTATTTGAAAGGTACTTTAAAATATTGTTTGTGTTTTGGGAGTGATAATATTGTTGTGCAAGGTTTTGTGGATTCGAACCATGCGGGTGATAGAAACAATGACAGGAGCACAACAGGTTATGTCTTTACTGTAGGAGGGATAGCGGTAAGCTGGATTTTAATATTACAATCAATTGTTATTTTATTTTCGATAGAAGTTGAGTATGTGACAGCTGCAGAAGCAAAGAGTTTATTTGGTTGCAGCGATTGATAAGTGAATTGGATTTTGGAGTGGATTTCAAGTTGTTTGACTGAGTGCAATTCATCGTGCTAAGAACTCGGCGTATCATTCATGGAGTAAATATATTTACTTGAGATATCACTTCATTGGATTCTTATTGGACGATGGTCAATTGAAATTGGAGAAGATTGAGGGTAGTAAGAATTCTGCAATATGTTGACAAAACCGATTGATGGGAAAAAGTTGAGCAAGGTGCATTTGTGTTGAATGTTGAAATTGGGACTTTAAATGATCGAGGTAAAAGATTTGGACGCTAAGATTATCATGTATAGAGATTATAATTTTTGCAATAGGTCTCTAAGTGGGAGATTATTGCTAATGGAGCTCTATTGCCGAACGGATTCGATCTGCCCAAACGGGTCCAAAACCGGCCCAAACCCTTTATGAGATATAATGTATAAAATGGGGTGTGTGGCTAGGGCTTGTAATTGGCCTGAGTTTTCTTCTTTGTGCAGTTCTTTTGTAGGGCGGTTGAAACAAGAGAAACAGAAAAAGGTGGGGCTTCCTTCTTTTGGTTAAAAATTATTTGTGCTTGGCTGAATAGTAGACCGAAGCAATTAAAATAAAAAAGGGGGCGGCTACTGTTTTATTTGGCCAGAGAGAAATAATTTGCTGCGGGGTGGCAGCTCTTTGTGTTGCTGTGTTTTTTGGCCGAAGTTTTTTTCTTTTTTCGGTTGAAGGTTTCGGCCAAAGCAGAAAAATAGGCAGCAGTTTTTTCCTTTGGTGGCGGCCGAAGCAAAAGAGAGGGAAGCAAAAGAGAGGGAAATCACTGTAACAAGAGGTTAGGGTTTAATCTCAAATTCTTATATGATTTCATTGCAAATTCTCTTGTGGTTGAGAACTAGAGTGTTGTAATCTCTTTTGATATAGTGGAAGCTTTCGATCGTGTTCCCGTGGATGTAGGCACATTGCCGAACCACGTTAAATCTGCATGTTCTCTGTCTCTGTTATTTTTCTCTTCGGTTAACTATTAGATTCCGTTGGTTGTTACATTGGTATTATTCCTATATTTTTACTAACAATAAGAATTTGAGTAGTTTGAGTATAGAGCTTTTCTATGGTTGTCTAGTAAAAAAGTTAGATTTTAGACTAATTGATAGGCCATGGTGTGTCTACCAAATGTATTTTGAATTTTGTGTAATTGACTCTCTATATCATACTGTATCATCTTTCATGGTTTTTTTCCATTTGGTTTTCATGTTAAAAGATTGTCAGTGTTAATCTGTGTAATTGCTTGAGATACTTATTGTGTTTTGATTAATTGTTTTTTAATAAATGGTGCTTGATATCCATTGTATAAGTTGTACTTCTGTAGTTTGTTTGCTTTTTCAATTGGTATTAGAGAGGGTAAACTCTAGTTTGAGTAAGATTTAGTTATTTCGATAGAGATACCTAGAGAAGGACAATCTACTAATAGTCCACCATTGTTAGGACATAATTATTCCTATTAGAAAGCTAAAATGAGAGCGTTCGTTGTGCCCTTAAAGGCATGGCCATCAATTTGTAACCGTTGAAAACCCTAAGTAAAGATAAGAAATTGAAGCCAAAAAGGGATTTGATGCCTACTAAATAAGAACTTGTTCAGTGGAACTTCAAAATCCTATATACGATCTTCAATGGGGTGAATGCAACCGAGTTTAGAAGAATAAGTAATTGCGAGAGTGCGAGAGAAGCATGAGACATTAAAAAAAACACGAGTAAACAACAACTGTCAAAGTATCTAAAATTCAAAATTGACAAAGGATTTTGAAAACCTAACTATGAAAGATGTGAGTTCTTCGATGACTTACGGTAAATTGAATATTATTGTGAACACATCGTTTAATCTGAGAGAGAAAATGTCTTACTCTAAAATCTTATTAGATCTCTTTCAAAAAGATTTCAACCAAAACTCACCATCATAAAAGAAAGTAAGGATATAGATACATTAAAATTGAATAATTTTGTAGGAAATCTTACAAACTTATAAGGCAAATCACCATAAGAAAAAGAAGTTTAAGAGCATTGCATTGGTAAAACTAAAAGTATTAAAATAGATACTGATTCTGAAATTAACCAAAGCTTTACCAAACATTACAAGAAACATTCTTTAAAAAAAAAAAAAAAGTTGGCTAATGATTCAACCACCTCTAACAACTCCATTCCCAAAAATAAAACTCAAGCCAACAAAGTAAAAACTAAAAGTGATACAAGAGCCTTAATAAAAAACCAACAAGAGTTTAGTGTTATAAATGTTCTACGCGTGGCCATTATGCTCATGAGACATGAGTTCTGCTTAGTTAAATATATTTAACTTCAGTTCCTTTATTAATTAATATGTTTAATTATCATTAGTTCTTTAGTAATACAATTATCTAGTGGAATAGAAGTATGGAGGCACCAATTGCAATTTTTTCTAATCTTTTTGGCATACTTTTATTATATTTTAGAAATAATTCATTCATAATCATATTGTTGTATATTGCCTCAACATCTTTCATACTTTGCATATATAATCTCCTTGGATTCTCCTTATACATTATATAAGCTTCTATCACAGAAATTAATATTGTACTTTCACCATTTACTATATAAATATTAATAACATTAAGAGATTAAACATTAATCTAGCATATTTAGTGAACACTAAACAGAAATTTATCCACATTTAAATTTCAGATGCATTCTCATGGATATAGGTACAATTTTAATATGTTTTGAAGGGTCTTAAAGGGTATACATGCACGTTTAATATCCTTTAAAGGTTATATGCATAATTAGAAACTTTTTAGAGGTAAATGAGAAAAAAACTAACTTTTAGAAGGTAAATATGTAAAATCACATATACAAAAAACAAATCATTTTTAAAGTAGTCCATAGGTTAAGATGATAGCCTCCATTATGAAGGAAAGGAATGTTGGTAAATAAAAATATAACCCTCAACCCTCATCATTAGAGTTATGGTATAGTAGAAAGGAGTTGAATATAGAACCAAACCAAACATGTTCAAATACAACCATGCATCCATTTAATTGTGAATTTTAAAAATTTGAATTGCACTTGAAAAATAAAGCAAACTACATAAGTGTGGATTCTTAAATGGATAACCAAATTAAACACCAATTATTAAAAGCAATTAATCAATCAAAGCACAAAAAATATCTCAAGCAATCAAATAGATTAACACAAAGAATTTTTAACATGGAAAACTCTAACTGGAAAAAACCAGAAAAGATACTACAATATGACATAGAGTTAATTACACAAGATTCGACACACAGTCACAAGATACATCACGATTGATCAAATAGTCAAAAATTTAACTCTTCTGCTAAGCGCCCACAGAAAGAGCCCTACACACAAATTATCTCTATAACGACCCACCACTCAAGATGCAAATATACAAATATCGAATTGTAAAGATTACAAACAAGTAGGCGTTACCACGCCCATAGCACAAGTACTCATATGTAGATTGGAGATATTGACTATCATTGATCTTCACAAATCTTGAACAACAATCGCTTTCGTCTTTCTCTAATAAAAATCACTTTTTTAATTATGTTGAGAAGCTCAACTCTGATTTCAAATCTTTAAAGTATTTATAGATTAATTTCCTTTCCAAATAAGCTTCATCTATATCTCTTAAGCCCAGCCATCCAAGATCAATCAAGAGGTTCAAATAGCAATTTGAAACCAAGCGACATTCAAAATTCATCAAAAACTTGACTTGCCCGCTACTGCCGAGCTAGGTCACTGGTGATGTCACCGGTGGTTTTACCATGGGTAGGCCATCGGTGGCTATAGAAATGGCTAAGCTCTAGCTGGCTCAATTTATGAGCCAATAGTGTGGCCACCAGTGGGCTCACCGGTTGGCCTAGATTATCGCATACTATCCCTTCATCCCTCTACTAAAATGGCAATATCTTCTTCATGCAAATTCCATTTGGGTGATCTTGATGTCATTGCAGAGATTGTTTTAAGCTCTACACTTATGTAGTTGACACAATCATAAAATTCACGTTGTAGCTCCAGCCATACTCGTTGTATCCTTCGTATCGGTCTTTATCAATCTTGATTTTCGATTCCGCTCAAATACTTGAACGGATTCTTCACAAGTTTTGACATGAATTGCCACATATGTAGGATCAAGAATTGTAACACGCTACATAAAGCCTGGTCGGCCTAAAAAATTACTACACCTGCAAGGGCAA
The DNA here is from genome assembly GCA_036321105.1 of Dracaena cambodiana. Taxonomy (NCBI): domain Eukaryota; kingdom Viridiplantae; phylum Streptophyta; class Magnoliopsida; order Asparagales; family Asparagaceae; genus Dracaena; species Dracaena cambodiana. The sequence continues at coordinate 8,549,486 of JAYEPQ010000017.1, forward strand.
GTTAATGTATAAAAATAAACCGACAACCCTTATGATAGCTTCAAAGTTTTAACGTAAAGGGGCATTAAGAGAAGCCCCACATGGTGCGAAAGAGAGCTCCTTTTGGTCATACTAAATTGCACACTCAACCTTCTCGAATTGCTTGTAACCACTATATGCAATTTCTATATGTCATATCTCCACGAACTGCTAGTCGGACATAGCAGCCTATGTACGTCATGACAGGAGTTGTTGAGCAGGCACGTCTTTTTTGTGCATCCCTGTAAATTTATTCAAAAATCCCCTCATACTGATAATGATAGGATCTGAACTCATGGCTAACTATGAGGAAGAGGAGTGGTTATGTCGAATGAGCCAAGCTCGGTTGACAAAGTCTGTAAATACAGTTCCTTCTCAAGTTTTGAAATACACATTCGTGGAACACAAAGTTCACAGCTCAAACACCATCAAGTTACACGACCATAAAAGCTCACTATCACGCTATGCTACCATCACGATGACCACTGTAATCTGTAATGCGTTACACCACAACATTCACGGAATATTTCAACCGTCAATTTTGTATTCTTCTTGCTCTAACAGACTGACATTTTTCCCACTAGAATGATTGTGTCAATCGTTATAGTTATCTGACTTGCCACGTCCTTTGGTGCTCGTCTCTTGTGAGTAAACACTCATTTATTTGCATAGGTACTACTACTACTTGTTATAATTGATTCTGTACAGACAAACTTATTTCAAAATTGTATATAAGGTATCCACCAAAAAGAACACAAGAAGTCGCATGGGTTGGAATCAACTGCATTGCACGGGAGGGATTATATCTATGCATGGATAACATATTGCATGCACAAAGTTGCCTTTCCATGCAGCTCCTATCCTTTCATCATAACCCAAACAAATGGACAAAAGAGATTTTATCTTATGCCTTATAATAGTCTTTGATACTTAAACGTAAGTCCCACACTATGCCTGACATGTAGACAACATCAACACTTACAGGACACCTATCTAAAATGTGACTAAAAGACTGTCAAAACTATGTCATCTTTTAAACAATTTTAAAGATATCGTGATGGAAACCATGAAGCCATGTGTCACTTAAACTTTGGACATAGGAAGGATACTATGCTCACAAAACCTAAAACACCTTGCTAATACGTGATGGGTTTGGTTTGGTTTAGTTTAGTAAATTGATTAGAAGCTATGGATTTAAATATTTAATATTTTTTTTCCACACTGCATTTGATAAAATAAATCCTGATCAGTGTGATGTGTGTGTGTGCGTTATCTATATACAGACCTCAACTTTGCCTAGTTATTGTCTAGCAACAGATGAAAAACCTGGTCTCATCGGCCCTCAGATTCAACCACTATCTTTTTCTATTCCTTTCAGATGTTTGTGTATTGTATATATTAACATACGAATATCTATCTCAACAATATTGACCCAAAAAATATAGCTATGTGTAAAATATACTCAAGGTCAACAGATAAGATGCACTGAGCTAAATCTTTTAAGAAAATGTAACAAAGAATTCATATCAAATAACTACTCTGAATTGATATCCATATAAGTGGATTAATCATCTAAAATAACAAGTAGAATCTGTAGTAATAACAAAAATCTCCTCGTCTGACGGTACTGTAGCCATTTCAAAATGGTAATAGTATGTCTATTAATGGAATCAAGAAACTTGACACTCTAAATAGAATATAACAGAGGTAAATTGATTTGAATCCTCAATTACCATGTCCTGTTAAACTATAAACATAATTTCCTCAACCCTCACAATAACTTTCTAGCACAGTGCTGGGCAGGGATTTTGAGATGGTGCAAGAGACATGCACGTGTGTTTCAATGTAGACTAAAAATTTTAAGGAATAATTACCAATGTGCAACATCTCAGATTTCAGACCACAAAAAAGGCACTTAAATGAGGGAATGTTAGAAAAAAAAATTTAATTTCTTCAACCCTCATGACAAGTCCCAATATTTTGCTGCACATATCAACTGGAGTTGAAAGTTCATTTATAAACTATTTATAGTAATTTTCCACCAGAAATGAAATTTATAATAATAAAAAGAAATACTAGTTTAAGTTACGGAATACAATATAGGGAAAGATAAATGTCAACATTATTAATCTGGTAAACTTTCATACAAAGAAATGATGAATCTAAAATAGAACTCCTAATAAATGTTTTCTCCATCACAAATGCTCAATACAGTATGAAGAGAAAAGTAAGAGAGCTACAGGTTTCCCATTTCAGAATAAAGGGTTGGCTTACATATTCAACTGTCTTATATACATTTCTGCCCACGCATGATTGTACTAGCTACTAGTATCAGTATACCAGATAATCAACTAGAAGATAGTAAAGTTCAACATATTACCTCTTTTTCATTTTGTGCCAACGAGATATCAGTTTTCTCATCTGTGGTGATAGTCTTCTCCGAAGATTTTCTCCTCCAAATCCATGCTTTATGTTCCATGCTCAAAGCTGACTGTTGCTAATAACTTTCTAGAAAAGCTACAAACTGTTAGGGAATTATAAAAGGAAATGACCAATGAGGAATCAGAATGAACATAATAGTCTTTAGAGCAAAAAACTAATTGGAAAGTTTTATACTCCACTAAAATGATGTGGGTCGATCAGCCAAATGCGGATGGAGAAAAATCATTGAAGTATTGGTTCATTGATTTCAACAGTTAGGTTTTACAAAATGATTCCAGCACATCCTGGAACATATAAAACAGAGTTCATATGGAAAAGTTACAAGTTCAACAATTCTACTGATATCCAGTTTGCTGCACAGTCTATATGACCAAAAGCTTGTTTCCCTCACATGGACAGAGCCACACATAGCTGAGGTAGGTCAAGTGCCCTACCAGAGTTTCTTAAAATCTTTAGAAGGGAATTGCTTACAATTTAGAATTTTAATCGTGCCTCCCACTAACCCAACATCCAGCTAAGTACTGTGCCTTCCTGATTTGATATCCTGGCCCCATCCCTGTTTGTTCACATCTCTTTCATCCAGATACAGAATGAGGAAAAATAGAACTAAAGCTAGTAAGCACTTCATAAAAGAGTTAGAAACTTTCGTAACTTGAAAAATTAAGATCTCAGTATGGTGCTAGTTGTTGCTAATGGAGCCCATTACCGTAGCGGGTTTCGGTTTACCGAAACGGGTCCAAAACCGGCCCAAACCCATTATGATACAATATAAATATGGGGTGTTGTGCTAGGGTTTTGGGCGAGTCGAAAAAGGAGCCGAAATTAAAGAAAAAGCCAATTAAAAGAAATTTGAGGTGGCTACCTCTGTTCTTTGGCCAAGGGTTTTCTCTGTGTGACGGCTAGTGGTGTTGGAATTATTTTGGTGAAATAATTTAGTAAGCTACTGTTGCTGCTGTTGTTTTGGTTTCGGCCAGAGAACAGAGAATAGGGCGGCTTCCTTTTACGGAGGAATTGCGGCGGCTCCTGCTACAATTATTTTTGGCCAAAGGTGAATTTTTCGCCAGAGGTGTTTTAGCGGTTTCCTTTGAAATTTTCGGCGGTCGAAGCAAAGAGGTAAATCACTGTAACAAGAGGTTAGGGTTTGATCTCAAAATCTTGTGTGATTTCTTTGTGTTTTCTCTTGTGGTTAAGAACTAGAGTATTGTAATTCTCTTTTGATATAGTGGAAATTTTTCGATCGTGTCCCCGTGGACGTAGGCATATTGTCGAACCACGTTAAATCTGTGTGTTCTCTGTCTCTGCTATTTTTCTCTTCGGTTAACTATTTGATTCCGCTGGTTGTTGCATTAGTATTATTCCGCTATCTTTTGCGAACACTAGTTTCATGTTTTATTTATTATTGATTTAATGTTTTCTTATGCAACTGCTTTATCTATTATTGGGCTCATTATACAATACTCGTTGTTATCTTGTCACCTTAAGAAAGTATGTGGAAGAAAATGGAAGCATAGATTCATATCCTCTTTTCCTCCTCCTCCACTAGCTCAACAAAACTTCCCCCCCTCTTTATCATATTTATGCGACATTCCTCCTTTACTAGGGTTTGTCAGTTCACTGCTTGGGGCCACAGTGCCCAAGAGGAGACTAGTAGATAGGATCTTTATTATCCCACTCCTCTCTTTTACTAGGCATCTTCAGTTCATATAGCTCGTGGCCACAGTGCCCAAGAGGACAATGTATATAGGACATGCATGCCTAGGCTCAATGTATGTCTCCTGGAGCAGTGACTACACTCCTACTCCAAGGCCAATGAGATCCATCTATCTTTATATTTGAATTAACTTTGACTGCTTAATTTTTAGATTAAAAAACTGAGAGCTTTTTGCTGTGACTAACGTATCATACGTTGGCGAAGAAATCAACAATTTGTTCAACGTTTTAGTTTGAAAATGTTAAGATTTTTAGGCAGGGACAGCACACCTACTCAGAGGCCAGTGAGTTTCTTCTTCTTTTTTTATTTGAATGACTTTTGACTCTTTTTTTTAATTTGGAATACAAGTCAGCCCTGATGTTTTTGCAATGACTAAAATGTAACAGGTTGGTAAAGAAATCAACAATAAAAAACTTCAAAACTTATATTCTCATAATTTTACAATGAATATTTTAAGGTGTACTTTTCTTTTCACTCACACCAGAGGCATATTCTTGCTAGGGAGAATATGTAGGGCCCACTTGAGAACATGATAGGTCTAAATACAAAACTGAGAACCAGTCAGACCCAAAAACTTAAATTGATAGATAGAAAATCCAATTTTGTATTTAAATCCATAAACTTTCTTTGTCCTATCAGATATAGAACTATACTCACATATAAACATCTAACAATCTCCCCTTCATTATAAGTATACCGCAACCATCCACGGGAACTACCATCCGTAAGATCTCAATTTTGGTCTAAACCATCCACGTGGTGCACCGTGGGAAACTAGACCCAAACTTACTTGCGCCACCCGACCACTTCGGGCTTCACACCGGCTTCACTCTCCTTAAACCACAACTTTGTATTTAAACCTATAAATTTTCTTTGTCCTATCCAATATGAGACTATACTCACATATGAACACCTAACAATCTCCCCCCTCATTGTGAGTATACCGCAACCATGTACGGGAACTACCATTTGTAGGATCTCAACTTTGATCTAAACCATCCACGTGGTGCACCGTGGGAAACTAGACCCAAACTTACTTGCGCCATCCAACCACTTTAGACTTCACACCGACTTCACTCTCCTTGGGCCATTACCTGGACCCTTGATTCGACGACAATCTGGATCGAACCTGAGCTCTGATACCACTTGTTGGGGAGAAACTCGGGCCCACCCGGGAGCATGATAGGCCTAAAGACAAAACTCAGAACCAATCACACCCAAAAACTTAAACTGATAAGTAAAAACCCCAACTTTGTATTTAAACTCAAACTTTTTTTGTCCTATCTAATATGGGACTATACTCACATATGAATACCTAACAATCTCCCCTTTCATTGTGAGTATACCGCAACCATTTACGAAAGCTACCATCAGTAGGATCTCAATTTTGGTCTAAACCATCCACTTGGTGCATCATAGAAAACCAGACCCAAACTTACTTGCACCACCCAACCACTTTGGTCTCCACACAGGCTTCGCTTGGGCCACTACCTGGACCCTTGACCCGACGACAATCTGGCCCGAACCTGGGCTCTGATACCACTTGTTGGGGAGAAACGTCGGGCCCACCTAGGAGCATGATGGACCTAAACACAATACTTAGAACCAATCAAACCCAAAAACTTAACCTGATAGGTAGAGACTCCAATTTTGTATTTAAACTCATCTTCTTTGTCCTATCTGATATGGGACTATACTCACATATGAACACCTAACAATCTCCCCCTTCGTTATTAGTATACCGCAACCATCTACAGGAACTACCATCCGTAGGATCCACAACCTGGACCCTTGATCCGACAACAAGCTAGTCTGGGCTTTGATACTACTTGTTGGGGGGAAACGTCGGGCCCACCTGGGAGCATGATGGGCCTAAACACAAAGCTAAGAACCAATCAGACCCATAAACTTAAACTAATAGATAGAAGTCCCAACTTTGTAATTAAACCCATAAACTTTGTTTGTCCTATCTGATGTGGGACTATACTCACATATGAACAACTAACAATTCATAGGTTTAGTCAGTAATTATTTTTCCCATTCCAATGATCAAGTTCCTATCAAATATCAGGGAGCTCTTGGATCAACCCTAGTTAGGATCACATATCACATGAAGGTATGACTGAAAAACGACATAGAAGTCTATAGAAAAGTTTCTAAAAGTTGGTGGGTTCACAATGTGATAATGAATCAGAGAGTTTTTTTCATGTAGGACAAATGGAATTTAGGGTGAAAAGATAGAATTGGCAAAGAACATAGGATTCAGACTTTATACCCTGGTGAATCGCTCACCCTCGCACGAGTCGCTCAAGAAGAGATTCAATAGCAAACCAACATACAACAAACAAAGATTTCAAAAAGGTTCAATATCTCATTATTCAGAAGAAATACGCATACAAGTAATATTTACAGAAAAACTAATTACATGTACAACACGTGTAAATAAAATAAAACCAACTAGAAGTAGAATCCTAATAGAATACAACTTAACTAAAATAAAATAAAAAATATATTAAAATTAATCTAAATCAAATTTGGTCCCCATCAATTCCCCCTAGCTTATATTCATCTCAAATAAATGTAACGACAATAAGCATCTATCATATCAGGGTTGTAAGCTGAACTGATCAATGAAGCATTTCATATCCAGCCATGACAGTGGCTGGAACTAACATGGACTTGTCTACTCTGAGTCAAGATGGCGGAACTTCCAAGATGAGTCAGTTGAAGTGGATGGTAATTTGGAAAGATATGTGTATTATGAAGCATCAGATCTTTCCCTATAAAAACTAGATTAATGCTCCAATCCCATGGGATCTCCAATTAATAGATGGTGAAAATAGTCCTCCTAGGAACTCCAGAAGGATATGTAGAGAGTGTGTAACTTCTTCATAGCTCCTAAAAGAAACCTCTTGGTGTGGATCTTAACATCACCTTATCTTCAACTGTAAAATCACACAAGACACTAGATGGATATGCAGCAAATTTTAGTCATCATTGCAAACTGCTATTTATCTATGAGTCTCATCATATAAATCAAGCAAATTCAATGCATAAACTCACTATATGCAACTATAATGAAACTGAATGAGCTATATAAGTTTCCTAGAAGGATGTTCATCAGAGACCACTATTCGTACAACAATACCACGACTGATGAAAATCACATGAAGATCAGGAAAGAACTCCACACACTCACTGAAAGAAAAACACTAGGAATAACCTAATGAAGTAAACCAAAAAACTGCAATGCCTTGCTAGATGATGAAATCCTATGAGTAACCATAATAGACTCAATCTATGTATCCTGACTCTCGCGAAAGAATCCAAGCTCAGAAGTATGTGTGTATCTCACAATCATTAAGAAGGGTCTCTAATGGCTTACTATGGAAATTAATACAAGTAGAAATTATCTCATACTCAATCCCTTCCTCTATTTTAGGTGCGGTAAGTGAACACCTAACAAACTGAACGGGCTTAGTAGACATACATGCTTTGTATCACTAATATCATCCTCATAAATATATAGATGTCATTCAAATATGAACATCCTGTTAAGTGTGGCCTTTAGTCCCACATTGCTTAGGAAGAGGAAATGAAGGAGGGGAGAGGGCTATAAATTGAGCCCTCTCCTCTCATCCAAAAACACACCCAAAACATACAAATACCCAAAATACTACTTTTATATTTGTATTTGTATTCTCCACAAATAGTGAAATTTTTGATCCTTCTCCGACCGTGGACGTAGGTCACATTGACCGAACCACGTAAGTTTTTGTGCCTCTTGTCTTATTCAGTTATTTTCTTTATTGTCTTTGTTATATTGTATTTGCAACTATTAGTTCTTGTGGGGCCTGCTGCCCAACAAACTGGTATCAGAGCCAGATTTTTTTTTTTTTTTTTGAGGTGCTTATTGTATGCTCTGTGGCTGCCACTAAACGTGGATCCTCCACATCAGAAAATAAGTACTTTCTGTTAGCGGGGATCAGCATCACTATTCTCTTGTGGGGCCCATTGTCACTATTCACCTCTTGTGGGGCCCACGTCACTATTCATCAAATGTCATATTTCATAGCCATCATGACAGTAACAAAGATCTCAATTGAAAAGTTTGATCGGAGTGTCAACTTCGGTATGTGGCAACTCAAAAAGGAAGCCATCCTTATACAGGATGGATGTGAGTTAGCACTTGAAGGAGAGGAGAATAAGGCACCGGAGATGACGGCGAAAGAATTTGCAGATCTAAATAAAAGGGCTAGATCTGCTATTATTTTGAATCTCTCTAACGAGATTTTGCAGGAAGTCGCCAATGAGAGGACAGCCAAAGGTATGTGGGATCGGTTGAAAACCATGTACATGAAGAAGACGGTGGAGAATCGACTTTATTTGAAACAAAAGTTGTATATGTTGAGGATGATAGAAGGTACATCTATACTCTCTCATCTTGATAAATTTGATTCTATTATTATGAATTTGGATAATGTAGATGCTAAGATTGAGAATGAAGATCAAACCATTTTATTGTTATGTTCCCTTCCCCAGTCCTTTAAACATTTTCGGGATACTATGATTTATGGGAAAGATTCAGTCTCATATGATAGTATTAAATCTGCATTAAAATCTAAAGAGCAGATTGATAGGGACATTACAGGGGAGACTAGTGGTAGTCAAGCAGAGGGATTATTTGTTCATGGTAGATCTGAAAATAGAGACCCTAGTAGTAGCAAATCCAAAGGAAGGTCAAAATCCAGACATAGCAATTTGATTTGTAATTATTGTAAGAAAAAGGGGCACATTAAGGCTAACTGCTATAAATTGAAAAATAAGGAGAAAAATGTACAAAATAGCAGTGTCACCGCTGAAGCTAGTATAGCAGCAAATGAGAATGAAGGAACTATATTTGTAGCAACAGATAATAAAGTCAAGTCTAATAATGAGTGGATCTTAGATTCGGGTTGTTCTTACCACATGAGTCCCAGTAGGGAATGCTTCTCCACATATGAACCTGTTGATGGTGGAGTTATTTTGATGGGCAACCATGCTGCCTGTAAAGTTGTTGGTAGAGGTACAGTTCAAATCAAGATGTATGATGGCATTGTCCGAAACTCACTGATGTTAGACATGTTCCAGATTTGAAAAAAAATCTCATCTCTTTAGGCACTCTTGATGTTCTTGGGTGTAGATATTCAGCTGAAGGTGGAGTTTTAAAAATTTGTAAAGATGCTCTTGTACTGATGAAAGCTAAAAAGTCTGGAAGTTTGTATATTTTGCAGGGATCTACTGTCACAGGTACTGCAAAGGTCTCTACATCCTCAGATGTTGACATTACCAGATTGTCGCACATGCGGTTGGGACACATGGGTGACAAAGGCTTAATGCTGTTAAGCAAGAAAGGCCTATTTTGTGGTCAAAGTACTGGTAAGATGGACTTTTATGAGCATTATATTTTTGGGAAGCAGAAAAGGGTTAGTTTCAATTCTCCCGCTGTCCATAAAACAAAAGGTACTTTGGACTATATTCATTCTGATCTTTGGGGGCCATCTCGTGTTCCTTCTAAGGATGGTGCCAGGTATATGTTAACTTTTATTGATGATTATTCAAGAAAGGTTTGGGTGTATTTTGTTAAGAATAAAAGTGATGTTTTCTTGACCTTTAAACAATGGAAGGTTTTGATTGAAAAGCAGATAGGAAAACACATTAAGCGGCTGCGGACAGATAATGGTTTGGAATTCTGTAGTACAGATTTCAATGAGTTTTGCAAGAATGAAGGAATTGCTCGGCATCACACTGTCAGGATGACGCCTCAACAGAATGGTGTGGCCGAGCGCATGAACCGAACTCTTTTGGAACGAGCTCGGTGTATGATCTCAAATGCTGGATTGACAAATGATTTCTGCGCAGAAGCCATTGCTACGGCGTGCTACATTGTCAACCGTGCTCCAAGTGCTTCTATTGATTTCAAGACTCCAGAGGAAGTTTGGTCAGGTACTCCTGCTGATTACTCTAATTTAAGAATATTTGGGTGTTCTGCTTATATGCATGTTAATGAGGGAAAGTTAGAGCCTAGGGCTAAAAAATGTATTTTCCTCGGTTATGCTTCTGGAGTGAAAGGATACAGATTATGGTGTCCTGATTCCAAATCACCTAAATTTGTAATTAGCAGAGATGTTACATTTGATGAATCATCTATGTTGTATCCTAGAAAAGAGTCTTGTCATCCTTGTAATTCAGAAAAGGATGATAGTACTCAGAAGCAGGTGGAGTTGGAGATTGGAAATGCAAGTCCTTCACAAAGAGTCTCTACGAGTCAAAGAGATCAAGTTAATGAACCAGATCTTGATGAACCAGTAGAGGAATATTCCATAACCAGAGACAGACCAAGAAGAGAGATTCGACCACCATAAAGGTATGAAGATGTTGTTGCATATGCTTTATCAGTGGCACAGGAAACAGGTGGAGACGGTGAACCTTCCACCTATTTGGAGGCAATTCAGAGTGCTGATTCAGAAAAGTGGCTGGTGGCTATGAATGAAGAAATGGAATCTCTCCACAAGAATTGTACTTGGGATCTTGTGAAGCCGCCGAAGGGAAAGAAAACAGTTGGCTGTAAATGGGTCTTCAAGAAGAAAGAAGGTACTTCAGGTGTTGAAGATGCAAGATATAAGGCACGATTGGTCGAAAAGGGCTACAGTCAGGAACGAGGTGTTGACTTTAATGATATTTTCTCACCCGTTGTGAAGCATAGCTCTATTCGTGTATTGCTTGCATTGGTTGCCATGTTTGATTTGGAGTTAGAACAGCTTGACGTAAAGACAGCTTTCCTACATGGTGAATTAGATGAACAGATCTATATGAAACAACCTGAAGGTTTTGAAGTTGAAGGAAAAGAAGACCATGTTTGTTTGTTGAAGAAATCCTTGTATGGACTGAAGCAATCTCCAAGACAGTGGTATAAGAGGTTTGATTCATTTATGTTGGGTCATGGTTTCTCCAGGAGCAGGTATGATAGTTGTGTTTACTTCCGGGAGTTAGATGATTCATTCATTTACTTGTTATATGTTGATGATATGCTCATTGCGGCCAAGAATATTGTAGAAATTAACAATTTGAAGGCCTTATTGAATAGTGAATTTGAAATGAAAGATTTAGGAGCAGCGAAGAAAATTCTTGGCATGGAGATCAGACGGGATAGAGGAGTTGGCAAGTTATACCTGACCCAAGAAAATTACCTCAAGAAGGTTTTGGAGAGATTTGGCATGAAAGATGCCAAACCGGTTAGTACTCCTCTTACTAGCCATTTTAGACTATGTGCTGCTCAATCACCAAAGTCAAAGGAAGAGGAAGATTATATGGCACGAGTTCCTTATTTTAGTGTCGTTGGCAGTATGATGTATGCAATGGTATGTACTCGTCCCGATATATCACAAGCAGTTAGTGTTGTTAGCAGATATATGGCCAATCCTGGCAAAGAACACTGGCAGGCTGTGAAGTGGATTCTCAGATACTAAAAGGTACGTCAATCACTTGTTTGGAGTTTGGACGTTGCAATAACACCTTGGTTGGTTTTGTAGATTCAGACTATGCCGGTGATCTCGACAAACGAAGGTCTCTCACAGGTTATGTATTTTGCATTGGAGGTTGTGCTATCAGCTGAAAAGCTACTCTACAACATGTAGTAGCTTTGTCCACTATTGAGGCAGAATATATGGCAGTTACAGAGGCTATTAAAGAAGCTTTGTGGTTGAGAGGGAGGTTTGTTTGGCGAGTTATCTCTACAACAAGGGGTTATTACCATTTACTGTGATAGTCAAAGTGCAATTCACTTGACTAAAAATCAGATGTATCATGAGAGGACGAAGCATATTGATGTGAAGTATCACTTCATTCGTGATATCATTGCTGAGAAGAAGGTCCTTATTCAGAAAATCAGTACTAAGGACAATCGTGCCGATATGTTTACGAAGGCTCTTCCTATTTATAAGTTCAAGCAGTGCTTGGACTTGATTGGCATTCAGAGGTGGTGATTCAGCCCGTTGGGGCATTGCCGGAGAAGATGGAGTAAGCCATAAATTGTTCGGGCCAAGGCCAAGGTGGAGATTTGTTAAGTGTGGCCTTTAGTCCCACATTGCTTAGGAAGAGGAAATGAAGGAGGGGAGAGGGCTATAAATTGAGCCCTCTCCTCTCATCCAAAAACACACCCAAAACATACAAATACCCAAAATACTACTTTTGTATTTGCATTTGTATTCTCCACAAATAGTGAAATTTTTATCCTTCTCCGGCCGTGGACGTAGGTCACATTGACCGAACCACGTAAGTTTTTGTGCCTTTTGTTTTATTCAGTTATTTTCTTTATTGTCTTTGTTATATTGTATTTGTAGCTATTAGTTCTTGTGGGGCCTGCTGCCCAACACATCCACATCAGAACTATCTTCTAAGGAACATGGACCTCATCGAGAATGAGTGTACTAAATTCTACTACTGCATCTATGTGAATATAGACAATTCTTAACAATTCTCGAATTATCAATATTATCATAGGCACAATATCAGTATGATGACTCATTAAGGGGCACTATAATCATAATGACTATATCGTTCTCACTTAGAACACTAGTTTGTGACTCTCAAAAACTATTTTATCCTTATATCTGAATGAAATGTCTCTTTAGTGGACGTCATGACATGTAAGAGCATCTCATGTTTAATATTGTTGGGCAGCAAGCCCCAAAAGAACTAATAGCTACAAATACAATATAACAAAGACAATAAAGAAAAATAACTGAATAAGACAAGAGGCACAAAAACTTACGTGGTTCGGTCAATGTGAACTACGTCCACGGTCGGAGAAGGATTAAAAAATTTCACTATTTGTGGAGAATACAAATACAAAAGTAGTATTTTGGATATTTGTATGTTTTTGGGTGTGTTTTTGGATGAGAGGAGAGGGCTCAATTTATAACCCTCTCCCCTTCATTTCCTCTTCCTAAGCAATGTGGGACTAAAGGCCACACTTAACAAATCTCCACCTTGGCCTTGGCCCGAACAATTTATGGCTTACTCCATCTTCTCCGGCAATGCCCCAACGGGCTGAATCACCACCTCTGAATGTCAATCAAGTCCAAGCACTGTTTGAACTTATAAACAGAAAGAGCCTTCGTAAACATATCGGCAGGATTGTCCTTAGTACTGATTTTCTGAATAAGGACCTTCTTCTCAGTAATGATATCACGAATAAAGTGATACTTCACATCAATATGCTTCGTTCTCTCATGATACATCTAATCTTTAGTCAAGTGAATTGCACTTTGACTATCACAGTAAATGGTAATAACTCCTTGCTGTAGAGATAACTCGCCGAACAAACCTCTCAACCACAAAGCTTCTTTAATAGCCTCTGTAACTGCCATATATTCTGCCTCAGTAGTGGACAAAGCCACTACATATTGTAGAGTAGCTTTCCAGCTGATAGCACAACCTCCAATGTAAAATACATAACCTGTGAGAGACCTTCGTTTGTCGAGATCACCGGCATAGTCTGAATCTACAAAACCAACCAACGTATTATTGCAATGTCCAAACTCCAAACAAGTGATTGACGTACCTTTTAAGTATCTGAGAATCCACTTCACAGCCTGCCAGTGTTCTTTGCCAGGATTGGCCATATATCTGCTAACAACACTAACTGCTTGTGATATATCGGGACGAGTACATACCATTGCATACATCATACTGCCAACGGCACTAGAATAAGGAACTCGTACCATATAATCTTCCTCTTCCTTTGACTTTGGTGATTGAGCAGCACATACTCTAAAATGGCTAGCAAGAGGAGTACTAACCGGTTTGGCATCTTTCATGCCAACTCTCTCCAAAACCTTCTTGAGGTAATTTTCTTGGGTCAGGTATAACTTGCCAACTCCTCTATCCCGTCTGATCTCCATGCCAAGAATCTTCTTCGCTGCTCCTAAATCTTTCATTTCAAATTCACTATTCAATAAGGCCTTCAAATTGTGAATTTCTACAATATTCTTGGCCACAATGAGCATATCATCAACATATAACAACAAGTAAATGAATGAATCATCTAACTCCCGGAAGTAAACACAACTATCATACCTGCTCCTGGAGAAACCATGACCCAACATAAATGAATCAAACCTCTTATACCACTGTCTTGGAGATTGCTTCAGTCCATACAAGAATTTCTTCAACAAACAAACATGGTCTTCTTTTCCTTCAACTTCAAAACCTTCAGGTTGTTTCATATAGATCTGTTCATCTAATTCACCATGTAGGAAAGCTGTCTTTACGTCAAGCTGTTCTAACTCCAAATCAAACATGGCAACCAATGCAAGCAATACACGAATAGAGCTATGTTTCACAACGGGTGAGAAAATATCATTAAAGTCAACACCTCGTACCTGACTGTAGCCCTTTGCGACCAATCGTGCTTTATATCTTGCATCTTCAACACCTGAAGTACCTTCTTTCTTCTTGAAGACCCATTTACAGCCAACTGTTTTCTTTCCCTTCGGCGGCTTCACAAGATCCCAAGTACAATTCTTGTGGAGAGATTCCATTTCTTCATTCATAGCCACCAGCCACTTTTCTGAATCAGCACTCTGAATTGCCTCCAAATAGGTGGAAGGTTCACCGTCTCCACCTGTTTCCTGTGCCACTGATAAAGCATATGCAACAACATCTTCATACCTTTGTGGTGGTCGAATCTCTCTTCTTGGTCTGTCTCTGGCTATGGAATATTCCTCTACTGGTTCATCAAGATCTGGTTCATCAACTTGATCTCTTTGACTCGTAGAGACTTTTTGTGAAGGACTTGCATTTCCAATCTCCAACTCCATCTGCTTCTGAGTACTATCATCATTTTCTGAATTACAAGGATGACAAGACTCTTTTCTAGGATACAACATAGATGATTCATCAAATGTAACATCTCTGCTAATTACAAATTTAGGTGATTTGGAATCAGGACACCATAATCTGTATCCTTTTACTCCAGAAGCATAACCGAGGAAAATACATTTTTTAGCCCTAGGCTCTAACTTTCCCTCATTAACATGCATATAAGCAGAACACCCAAATATTCTTAAATTAGAGTAATCAGCAGGAGTACCTGACCAAACTTCCTCTGGAGTCTTGAAATCAATAGAAACACTTGGAGCACGGTTGACAATGTAGCACGCCGTAGCAATGGCTTCTGTCCAGAAATCATTTGTCAATCCAGCATTTGAGATCATACACCGAGCTCGTTCCAAAAGAGTTCGGTTCATGCGCTCGGCCACACCATTCTGTTGAGGCGTCATCCTGACAGTGTGATGCCGAGCAATTCCTTCATTCTTGCAAAACTCATTGAAATCTGTACTACAGAATTCCAAACCATTATCTGTCCGCAGCCGCTTAATGTGTTTTCCTATCTGCTTTTCAATCAAAACCTTCCATTGTTTAAAAGTCAAGAAAACATCACTTTTATTCTTAACAAAATACACCCAAACCTTTCTTGAATAATCATCAATAAAAGTTAACATATACCTGGCACCATCCTTAGAAGGAACACAAGATGGCCCCCAAAGATCAGAATGAATATAGTCCAAAGTACCTTTTGTTTTATGGACAGCGGGAGAATTGAAGCTAACCCTTTTCTGCTTCCCAAAAATATAATGCTCACAAAAATCCATCTTACCAGTACTTTGACCACAAAATAGGCGTTTCTTGCTTAACAGCGTTAAGCCTTTGTCACCCATGTGTCCCAACCGCATGTGCCACAATCTGGTAATGTCAACATCTGAGGATGTAGAGACCTTTGCAGTACCTGTGACAGTAAATCCCTGCAAAATATACAAACTTCCAGACCTTTTAGCTTTCATCAGTACAAGAGTATCTTTACAAATTTTCAAAACTCCACCTTCAGCTGAATATCTACACCCAAGAACATCAAGAGTGCCTAAAGAGATGAGATTTTTTTTCAAATCTGGAACATGTCTAACATAAGTGAGTTTCGGACAATGCCATCATACATCTTGATTCGAACTGTACCTCTACCAACAACTTTACAGGCAACATGGTTGCCCATCAAAACAACTCCACCATCAACAGGTTCATATGTGGAGAAGCATTCCCTACTGGGACTCATGTGGTAAGAACAACCCGAATCTAAGATCCACTCATTATTAGACTTGACTTTATTATCTGTTGCTACAAATATAGTTCCTTCATTCTCATTTGCTGCTATACTAGCTTCAGCGGTGACACTGCTATTTTGTACATTTTTCTCCTTATTTTTCAATTTATAGCAGTTAGCCTTAATGTGCCCATTTTTCTTACAATAATTACAAATCAAATTGTTATGTCTGGATTTTGACCTTCCTTTGGATTTGCTACTACTAGGGTCTCTATTTTCAGATCTACCATGAACAAATAATCCCTCTGCTTGACTACCACTAGTCTCCCCTGTAATGTCCCTATCAATCTGCTCTTTAGATTTTAATGCAGATTTAATACTATCATATGAGACTGAATATTTCCCATAAATCATAGTATCCCGAAAATGTTTAAAGGACTGGGGAAGGGAACATAACAATAAAATGGTTTGATCTTCATTCTCAATCTTAGCATCTACATTATCCAAATTCATAATAATATAATCAAATTTATCAATATGAGAGAGTATAGATGTACCTTCTATCATCCTCAACATATACAACTTTTGTTTCAAATAAAGTCGATTCTCCACCGTCTTCTTCATGTACATGGTTTTCAACCGATCCCATATACCTTTGGCTGTCCTCTCATTGGCGACTTCCTGCAAAATCTCGTTAGAGAGATTCAAAATAATAGCAGATCTAGCCCTTTTATTTAGATCTGCAAATTCTTTCGCCGTCATCTCCGGTGCCTTATTCTCCTCTCCTTCAAGTGCTAACTCACATCCATCCTGTATAAGGATGGCTTCCATTTTGAGTTGCCACATACCGAAGTTGACACTCCGATCAAACTTTTCAATTGAGATCTTTGTTACTGTCATGATGGATATGAAATATGACACTTGATGAATAGTGACGTGGGCCCCACAAGAGGTGAATAGTGACAATCGGTCAATGTGATCTACGTCCACGGCCGGAGAAGGATCAAAAAATTTCACTATTTGTGGAGAATACAAATACAAAAGTAGTATTTTGGGTATTTGTATGTTTTTGGGTGTGTTTTTGGATGAGAGGAGAAGGCTCAATTTATAGCCCTCTCCCCCCCTTCATTTCCTCTTCCTAAGCAATGTGGGACTAAAGGCCACACTTAACAAATATCAGATCACAAACAATAATAGAACATATATATAGCAAGATGACTAATTTATCCAAAAAACACATTTAAGCACATGATCCTATGCTCTCATACATGTAAGTATTCATAAGTAAGTTTGAACAACGGAATTAAAGACTGGACTCTAATGGGAGAGAACAAAAATTTCTCCTTTAGTTTTTTCTTTCATATCATCTCTCTATAGGCTTTTCAATATGCTCTCTCTTGTTGTCGTTTTATAGTTGTCCAATTAAGCTTAACCGACCCTTGTAATTTTTACCTAGCAAACTTAAACTTCTGTTCACCAGATAATTCATAAAAATAATATAGTATTCCATATTCACTGTCTAATCACAAAACTACATAGGTGTAACTGTACCATAAAAATTGGGAGTCTCTACTTTGACTTTTCAGCAGATTTTTCCTCTATAATATCACACCAATTATAAGTATGACTATACCTATACTAATCTCTCTTGCTAGTGCTATAGCCATCACGACAGTCAAAATCCCTAGTGCAAGGTCATGATTACGTTTTCATCACTCAATATGTTTACATACTCAGAGGTTGTTTATAGCTTATGCTAATCACAATCATGTTTATAATGTAACCTAGAGGCTAGAATAGGGCTGAATATACAATGCAAAAGAAAACAAGTGGATGATGATACAAAATATTATCCCAATCACAACTAAGTGCATTAACTATATGATAAAAATAAAAATCCTATAAGGCTCATGCAAGGATATGCAATATTAAAACGATAAAAAAAAAAAAGAACAAGCAATGATGCAGTCCACTAGAAAGAAACAAATAACAATTTCACTATCAAATTATCTTTATCCAATAGTATTTACGAATAGCAATTGAAAACTTAGCTCTATTACGAATAGCAATTGAAAACTTAGCTCTATACGAATAGCAATTGAAAACTTTGCTCTATTAGAATTCACCTGAGGGGTTGAGTGCTTCACTCTCAAATGCAAACCATGTAAGAGTATTTAGATGATAGTTAACATTTAATGGCTGGAAACCTTGCATGAAAGTCCCGGAATAGTGTTAAATTAGAGTGGAAGAAGACTGGCTCGACAACGGCTTGAATTAGACTCAAAATAGGCAATGTATCTCTTTAAAAATCTTAGTATGTCTGTTAGTGCTAGCAGGTCATTTGAATTAGGATTTGGCTCGAGTCAACTTGAACGGCTCAGGTCCACCTATGAGTCGATTTGGGTAACTCAGAGATGGATTGTTGATGTGACGCTCCATTATTCGGAAGGTGGATAGCTGAGTCATTTGACATGATTAGCCTTAAATTAAACAATTGAGTGATATCATAGTGGAATAAGAGCAATAATAATTAACAAATAAATAAATATCTCAATTTAAAATACTATGATTTCCATTAAATAAATCCAAGGAAATATAGCTATATAATATATACCTAAAACAAATAAAATATGTCTAAAATGAAATTGATAAATATGTCGTAGGCACTTATTGCAACTCTAATAAAATTTTAAAATAAAGTCTATCAAATAAAACTACTTAAAAAATAATCAATCCTACACCTCCATCTGCTCTTGGAAATAAACTAGGTCTTGATCCGTTTTAAATGGTTCCACTTCTAAACGCACATTTATGTCTGGTCATGCAGAATAAGGGTCATGCTTAAAGAAATCGAAATAATAAAATGGACATCCAATATACCAGTGTCAATAAATCAATAAATCGATAAGGATTCCATTCAATCTTTAAGCACATGTCTATTTATAGTCATTTTAGTTTATCTTTCTTTTAATTATAGTATTTGGAAAATCAGAAGTGTGTAATAATGACAAAACTTAATTTATCCCTGTTGCACCAGGGAAAACAGTAAGAGTAATATCAATATTTTTATCGAAGCCTATACTAGACGCTTCCGAATGGGAAATAGTGAGAATATTAGTTAGAGTCTATCCAGAACCCTCATGTACGGGAAATAGTAGCAATATTGCTTAGAATCTATCCCGAATCCCCCTTTTGGAAAACAGTGGCACAGTTATATTTAGCCATCATTTTACATCAATCCCTAATTTCCCCCGAAATCCAATGTTCATTTAGTTCAGTTAAATCTTTCAATCAATTTAGTACAGTAAGTAAATTGGTGATGATAATTAGAATCAGTAACAGTTCAATAATAATCTATAAATACAATACAATAGTTAAATGAACTTATCACTGATCACACAATCTAAATCTCTTCAATAGTTTTACTATCAATCAGTCATATCATGTACCAGTTCACTGTAATTGAAATAATAAGTTTAATCTTGATTACAATAGTTCAGTCATTAGTTATGTCTCTACAAACGGTTACGAATTAATTTAAAGAGAGTATCTATTACTGTAGACCTGTGCTGAAAAGCTACCAAGTTACCGAGACCTAAACTGGTGGGTAGGCTCTAGTCTAGTCAGTGAATAAAGTTACCAGTGGAGCTTACAGTGGTCCAGTTCTGCCTGGCTTAGTTATTGAGCTTACTGGTAAGGTCACAAGTGAGCTGAATGGTGGGCCTAGGTTTTCCCGGATCTGATTTTTATACAATCGAAATTTTGCAATAAAGATCAAGTATTTACTCATTTTTCTAGTATTAAACTCATAAATCATCACTTTTACAATGTTCTAAAACATATAAAAATTCCAATTTTAATCATTAATCAATACAACTCTCTTTTATCACAATTCCTTCAATAAAAATCATATCATTTTAATTAAAACACAAGGTTTAATAATAGATTCATAAAAACAACACAAAATATGAAAATTAGAATCAATAGCATGCTGAAGTGAGTTAGAAACTCACCTAGTCTTCGTAGATGAGACATCTATGCATGCATGTGGAAAAAAGGGTCGAAAACTCCGAGAACAAGGTCCAAAAGGCTGAAATCCTCCTCTTCTCTCTTCTCCTTCTCTCTTTTCTTTTCTCTTCTTTTCCTTTTCTCTCGCTGGCAAGGGGAGGGCCAGCTAAAATGGTTGGGTGTATTTATAGAGATTAGGGGATAGTGGGTGTTATTATGTAGAGGAATCCTACTAGATTTGCTCCTCTAAGTAAAAGAAAAGTCTATTTGGTCAAAAATTTCTTAAATTCAAGTTAAATTAATTAATTAGATAAGATATTAAATCAGTTCAAATAAAATATATTTTATAATTCCTACTAATCATCTAGTGGCTTGGGCTTAGATTGGATTCTAAGAGGCTGGTGGATCAAGTCATGGTCTCCACTAATTAAATCAAAGCAATTAAATCTATCTATTTTCCTTTCTTTTCTAAAATCTAATCAATATTTTTTTAATGATTTGAAAAAAATTATGTATGAACAGTGGGTATTACAGTTAAACTCGTAAATAACATATAATGGAAGCAATTTTAGAGTTTGTGGTAGAAAATTTTGTTGGATTTGAGAAGAACAACAATGTAGGGTCTGAAAAAAGAAAAGAAAATTAACAAAAGAATATATTTTGGGTCTCACACCCAGGTGAATCTCTCATCTAGTCTCACACCAATCACTAAGAGATTCAACAACAAATCAACAAAATCAACATGCTAATAAACTAAGGTTTCCAAGAGATTCAATATCTAAATATTGTTGCTAATGGAGCCCATTGCCGCAGCGGGTTTCGGTTCACCGAAACGAGTACAAAACCGGTCCAAATTCGTTATGATATAATATATATATATATGGGATGTGGTGCTAGGGTTTTGGTTAAGCAGAAATAAAAAAAAGGTGGCGGCTGAAACTTTTGGCCAAAAAGAAATCAAGGGCCGAAGGAAAATTATTAGGGGTGCTGCTAATTACCTTTAGGCTTCAAAGGAATCAAAAAGGTGTGCTGCTCTCTTTGGTTACGGGTGAAGAGGTTCGGCTGAAGGAAGAAAAGGGGGCGGGTGGCTTCCCTTCGGAATTTGTTTGACGGCTGAAGCTGAAGTAATTAAAGGATTGAGGCTGAAGCATAAAACACAAGTAAGATCATCGTATTCTTTTTGTGAGGTAAAATTTGATTTTATATCTTGTATGATTTTATTGGTTTCTCTCTTGTGGTTGAGAAAGAGACCTGTAATCCTCTTTTGATATAGTGAAAGTTTTCGATCATGTCCCCGTGGACGTAGGCATATTGCTGAACCACGTTAAATCTGCGTGTTCTCTGTCTCTGCTATTTTTCTATTCGGTTAACTATTTGATTCCGCTGGTTGTTGCATTAGTATTATTTCGCTATTTTTTGCTAACAATTGGTATCAGAGTCCTGGTTCGGGTCAGATTTCACTCAGATCAGTGTTGATTTTGAGTGGAAGTTATGGCGGAAGATAGTAAGGGAAAAATTGAAAATTTGATGGGACAGATTTCCAATGGTGAAAGTTGTAGATGGAAATTATTT
The DNA here is from genome assembly GCA_036321105.1 of Dracaena cambodiana. NCBI lineage: Eukaryota > Viridiplantae > Streptophyta > Magnoliopsida > Asparagales > Asparagaceae > Dracaena > Dracaena cambodiana. The sequence goes on from JAYEPQ010000017.1 coordinate 8,571,376, forward strand.
ATATCAAAAAAATTTACATCAACCACTGTTTGGAGAAAAGGCAGAAAAGATGACAGATGAGGAGTGGGAATTGTTGGACAGGAGGGCTTTGGAGCAGATTCGATTGTGCCTGACAAAGCAGGTTGTGTTCAACGTCTTCAAGGAGAAAACCACTTCAGATTTGATGTCAGCGTTGGCTAAATTTTATTAGAAGCCGTCTGCTTCAAATAGACTGTTTCTAATGAAAAACTTGTTCAACTTGAGGATGCCTTCTGATAGTTCAGTTGTTAATCATTTGAACGAATTTAACATATTATGGGCACAATTTGAATCCTTAAATTTTGTTTTTGCTGATGACATTAAAGTTTTGATGTTTATGTGTTCGTTGCCGGATAGTTGGAGTAATGTTGTTATGGCCATCAGCAATTCTTCCAATACTGCTCTTAAATTTGATGTTGTTGTGAGTACAATCATGAATGATGAATTGATGAAAAAAAGCATGGGTGAGAGCATAGTTTCTACAAGTACTGCTCTGTCTGTTGATAATGACAGAAGGAAAGAAAGAGGTAGAAGTTTAAGCAGAGAGTCGAAGTAAAGAGGGAGATTAAAATCTAAGGGAAAATTCAAGAAAAAATTAGTGTGTTGGAAATGTAAGACAGAGGGTTATATGAAAAAAGATTGTATAAACAAAGACAAGGAAGGAGCGAATGTGGTGAATCCAAATAAAAAGTATGATGATTTTGCTTGTCTGCTCATACAGAATCAAGATCAGATCTGTGGTTTATGGATTCAGGGTCTTCATTCCATTGCACTGCTCGCAGAGAATGGTTTGAGAATTATATCCAAGGTGATTTTGGACATGTGACTGTTGGTAATGGGCAGGAATGCAAGATTGTCGGTAAGAAAACAATTCAGTTAAAGTTGCACAATGGTGGAAAGTTGCTTTTATAAGAGGTCAGGCACATACCAGATTTGAAGAAGAATTTGATATCTGTTAGCAAGCTGGATGGCGAGGGTTATCAAATCTCATTTGAGAAGAAACAGTGGAAGATCAGCAAAGGAGCAATGGTAGTGGTCAAGGGTGAGAGAGTGGGAACTCTATATTTACTCTCAAGCTCGGTGGATCACGTTGCTTTTTTAGCTACCGTGAAGAATGAGAAGGCTACCTTATGGCATCAGAGGCTCGGTCACTTAAGCGAAAGCAGCATGAGGGTATTGCAATCCAGAGGTATGTTGACAAATATGAAAGATGCTAATTTTGATTTCTGTGAGAACTGTGTGTTTGGAAAGAAGAAAAGAGTTAGCTTTATGAAAGATGGCAATGAGAAGAAAACCGAGAGATTGGAGTTGGTATATACAGATGTATGGGGGCCTTTTTCGGCGAAATCTTTTGGAGGTAATTCTTATTTTGTCACTTTCATAGATGATGCAAGCAGGAAAATATGGGTATTCGCACTTAAGCAGAAATTCAATGTCTTCAAGATCTTTAAGGTATGAAAAGTTCTTGTTGAGAATGAAACAGGTTTGAAGGTGAAATGTCTGTTGTCAGACAATAGTAGGGAATTTTGCAATAGAGAGTTCGATGACTATTGCTCTACCCACGGGATCAGGAGAGTAAAGACTGTACCGAGAATACCGCAGCAAAATGGCGTGGCTGAGAGGATGAATAGAACCATTTTGGAGCGAGCTCGGAGTATGAGACTACATGCATGTTTGTCTTTACAACTTTGGAGAGCCGCTATAGATACGGCAGTCTATCTGATCAACAGGAGTCCAGCTAGTGCTTTAGATGGAGGAATTCCAGAGGAGGTGTGGTCTGGTAGGACTGTGAATTATTCATTCTTAAAGATATTCGGTTGTATAGCATATGCACATGTGGATCATGAGATGAGAAAGAAGCTTGATTCTAAATCTCAGAAGTGTGCATTCATTGAATACGGTGGCGACGAATATGATTACCGCTTGTGGGATTATGAGCATGACAAGGTGATTCGTAGCAGAGATGTAGTATGCAATGAGGGTTGTATGTATAAAGACCGAATGGAAAATAAGAGTGAGAAAACAGTTGAGAAAGAGCACTTGGAGCTGGATGAGCCACAGGATGGGATGGATCTCATGGATAAAAAAAAGGAAGAAATACCTACATCTGAAGGGGAAGAAATTACTACACCTGAGAATACACAAGTTTCAGATGAGACCGAACTGGAGAGAGAGCCATTGACTGAAGTAGATAGTTCCAGTACTTAATCAGAGAGTGTTCCCACTTTGAGGAGGAGCATGAGAATAAGGAAGCCAACTCAAAAACTTTGTTTTCCATTATATCATGTTTTGTATACTGATGCGAGTGAAGCAGAGAGTTACCAAGAGGCTATGCAGGATAAATTTCGTCTTAAGTGGGAGCAAGCCATGCGTGATGAGATGTCTTCTTTGGAGGAGAATCACACATGGAAATTGGTGAAACGACCGGAAAAGATGAAAATATTGCATAAGTGGGTATACAGGGTAAAATATGAGGCAGGAGGGACACAAAGGTTCAAGAATAGACTTGTGGTGAAGGGATACGATCAGAAAAAAGGTATTGACTTTAATGAAATATTTACACATGTTATTAAAATGACTTCTATCAGAGCAATACTAAGTATTGTGGCTGTAAAAGGATTGTATTTAGAGCAACTCGATATGAAAACTGCTTTCCTTCATGGTGATTTGGAGAAGGAAATATACATGGAACAGCCGGAGAGATATGAAGTTAAAGGAAAGGAGAATTGGGTATGTTGACTGAAAAGGAGTTTGTATGGGTTGAAACAGGCGCCGAGGCAATGGTACTTGAAATTCGACAAGTTTATGTTGGATTCGGATTTTGCCAGAAGCAATTCAGATCATTGTGTATATCTACAAAAGTTTAAACATGGTAATTTTATTATACTTACTTTGTATGTAAATGATATACTTGTGGCAGGTACATGCATTAAGAAAATCAATGATCTGAAAAAGAAGTTGGCAGGAAAATTCTCTATGAAGGGCATGGGTGAGACTAAACAACTTTTTAGGATGCAAATTACCCGAGATAAGAAAAATAAGAAATTGTGGCTATCTTAGGAGGGGTACATCAAGAACGTGTTGGAGAGATTCAACATGGATAATGCAAAACCGGTAACTACAGCTCTTGGTGGTCAGTTCAAACTGTCAAAAGAGTAAGGTGCTAAGACAGATGAGACGAGACACATGGAGAATGTGCCTTATTCATCGGCCGTTGGGAGTTTCATGTATGCAATGGTGAGTATAAGACCAGATATTACACATGCAGTGGGAGTAGTGAGTAGATTCATGAAGAACCCTAGGAAGGAACATTGGCAAGCGGTGAAGTGGATTTTCAGGTATTTGAAAGGTACTTCAAAGTATTGTCTATGTTTTTGGGGTAATAACATTGATGTGCAAGATTTTGTAAATTCGGACCATACGGGTGATAGAGACAATGGCAGGAGCACCACAGGTTATGTCTTTACTGTAGGAGGGACAGCGGTAAGCTGGGTTTCAAGATTATAATCAATTGTTACTTTATCTTCGACAGAAACTGAGTATGTTGCAGCTACAGAAGCAAGTAAGGAGTTTATTTGGTTGCAGCGATTGATGAGTGAGTTGGGTTTTGATGGAGTAGATTGCAGGTTATTCAGTGACAGTCAGAGTGCAATTCATCTTGTTAAGAATTCAGCATATCATTAACGGATTAAACATATTCATCTGAGATATCACTTCATTAGATCCTTATTGGAGGATGGCTAATTGAAGTTGGAGAAGATTGAGGGCAGTAAGAATCCTGCAGATATGTTGACAAAACCAGTTGATAGGAAAAAAATTGAGTTATTGCTCAACTTTGGTGCATTTGTGTTGAATGCTGAAATTGGGACTTTAAACGATCGAGGTAAAAACTTTGGACACTAGGATTATCATGTACAGAGATTACAATCTTTGCAATTGGTCTCCAAGTGGGAGATTGTTGCTAATGGAGCCCATTGCCGCAACGGGTTTCGGTACATCGAAGCGGGTCCAAAACCGGTCCAAATCCGTTATGATATAATATATATATGGGGTGTGGTGCTAGGGTTTTGGTTAAGCAGAAATAAAAAAAAAAGGTAGCGGCTGAAACTTTTGGCCAAAAAGAAATCAAGGGCCGAAGGAAAATTATTAGGGGTGCTGCTAATTACCTTTAGGCTTCAAAGGAATCAAAAAGGTGTGCTGCTCTCTTTGGTTACGGGTGAAGAGGTTCGGCTGAAGGAAGAAAAGGGGGCGGGTGGCTTCCCTTCGGAATTTGTTTGACGGCTGCAGCTGAAGTAATTAAAGGATTGAGGCTGAAGCATAAAACACAAGTAAGATCATCGTATTCTTTTTGTGAGGTAAAATTTGATTTTGTATCTTGTGTGATTTTATTGATTTCTCTCTTGTGGTTGAGAAAGAGACTTGTAATCCTCTTTTGATATAGTGGAAGTTTTTCGATTGTGTCCCCATAGACGTAGGCATATTGCCGAACCACGTTAAATCTGCGTGTTCTCTGTCTCTGCTATTTTTCTTTTCGGTTAACTATTTGCTTCTACTGGTTATTGTATTAGTATTATTCCGCTATCTTTTGCTAACAAATATAAGCTAAAAAGTAATATTTATAGAAAAATTGCTTATGTCAACACATGCAGATAAATAAAAACCAACTAGAAGTAGAATACTAGTAAAAAATCAACCGAAATATAAAAGATAAAACTCTAATTTAAATAGAATCTAAAGCAAATTTGGTCCCCATCAATTTTGGAAGACAAGCCAGAACCAAGCTGCAATCCCTAGTTAGAACTCGTCATCGGTTGATTATGATTCAGAGCTGAACTAAGTGGAGACTTGATGCTTACCATTAAGCAGTATAATAAGTTTTCCAACATTATTTAGCACTTGTTCTTTATAATTTGTTTTCTTGGAAATTTTGATAGCCTCAACTTATCTAGCTTCCTACTACGAAAATATATTAATTGTGTCTCACCATTTCAACCAAAACTTGTTTACAAGAATATACATAAAGTAATTACATTAACTATATAAATTACACTAGATTTTAGATCTTCTCCATCATACCTAGTCCCACAGAGTTAGTATTAGTTGTATTGCATTATATACTGGTTGTGGGATTATTGTGCTTTCTTTGGTTCACATATCAACAATTGATAATAGAACTAACAACAGTCTCAATCAACATTGAGGGAAAAAAATCTCCTTGCAGCCCATAGGTTCACTAGAATCGGGAATTCCAATTATTCAACACCCCAATTAACGTCACCCTGAATGAGCACATTCATGAGCAACTTTTGCTATTGTCTAGTGGAGTTACCAGAATGGCCACATAAACAACTAAAACAACATAAAGGCCATATTGTGTCCTGATAAGCTTATATACATAATATGCCAAATTAACCCGAGGATATGCACGTCATGATCCGGTGTACAAAAACATCATGTTGTACACAAGTAGAATCCATGTCTCTATTTACCCCCACATTTTGCGTTATAGAAGCCCCAAAGCTAACAATCAAATATGTAGTTTTTGAGAGTTTAGAATAATGTAAAACTAGGGCAGATAATAATTTGTTCTAGTAGCTAATTTTAATTTCTTAGAAGCCTCTTTTGACTAAATCTTCTTTCTCCTACTAAGAAATTTCAATTGTCCCTCTGACTTTAAATATTACACTATCAATTTTATTAGAATATCTCACTAATTTATGATATTTGACAAATTCAGCATATTTGACAAATCCAGTATATTTGACAAATCCTCTAATATTTGATAAATCCTTTATTTATTAGCATATCTCATGATATCTTTCTAACTTAGTATATTTGACCAATCCCTCTAATTAGGCTGATTATGTGATTGAGGATTTTATGTAATTAGCATCAATTTATATATTCTTTTGTTTTTGCCTTTTATATTTGCCTTCTTCACCTATAAAAATATGGCCACTATATAGTTTATTCACATCTCAGAATAACAATGCTATTCTTCTCTCTCAGTTCATAGTTTCATCAATTTTAACTAAGTTGGCTCATAATAAATTGTGAATATCATTCTTACTCTGGAGAGGTGAATTTGATGAGGGAAGTAGAAAGAAAGTAATAATATTTCGTCGTCTGCAAACAAAGCTTACATTCACACAGCCACCAAGCAAATTCTAAATGCAAGTAGGAAAGGGAAAGAAACCTTCTCTCTAAAATGCTAAAATACTTGGTGAACCAAAATAAACACAAGTGAAAAGCTAATAACTAAAAAGCCTTTTTTTTTTTTGCCCTTTTCTTTGAATAGGCTAATAACTAAAAGTTAATGAGCCTAACTTAGATCCATTCTTCTTTAAACAAATCTGTTGTCTGTTTCTGTTTGTATCCTTCAGGATCTTGTAAGCTGATCTTAGTTTCTTTGACTATTAGTTGGGGGGAAAAAGAATCAGTGCACAACGTGATACAGATATAAACAAACAAACAAGCAAACAAATAAAAGCAATGTTACCCAACTGTAGAAGCTGAAGAGCCTTCCCAGTGATCCTTCAACGATCAGACCAGCATGAGTTTGCATGCAAACGAAGGAAAACAAACAACATTTCACACGGATATTTCCACCAAGTTGAGTAAACCATGCCGTGACTTGTAATTCCAAAAAAAACTTCAATATCAGAGGGGAATAAAAAGCCCTGTCTAATTAACCGCTGCAACCCAAGCATATTAAGGGGAAAAAAAAACAAAACAAAACCAGAGATAGTAAAAATAAAATCGGGTAAAGAAAGAAAGAGCAAAAGAAAATAGATATTTAGTTGCATCACCTAAAGATTTGATTTGTCTTGTATGCAGTGAGAAATGGGTGTAGCTGCTGACCACCTTCTCCAGCTCAATTATTGGGGAAGGGGAAATTGGGAGAGCTAGCAAGAGCTCCCCTTCTCTATAGCAAGCTAGCTAGCTCTCTGTTTCTCTGTCAGTCTGTCTCTCTCTCTCTCTCTCTCTCTCTCTGTTTCTCTGTCAGTCTGTCTCTCTCTCTCTCTCTCACTAGAGTGATGTCTTTGGATGCTGCCAGAGCCATGAGTGCGTTGGTTGGTGGGTCAGCACTCAGGATTGTTGACGGAAAAGAAAAGATAGTTAAAGCTAAACACTCAGTGACTAGCTTTGTGTGGGACTCTCTAAAATTCCAAATGATGGTGCTTCACATTGAAAGAGAGGGAGAGAGGGGAATGCGCGCATATTTTACTTAGTGAGCACTATTTTCTCCTATGTTGTAAATCACTTTTCTATAGGATGTGGTGCTCTCTAAGTAAATGTCGTGCGCATTTAGAATTTCCCGATAGAGACGGAGAGAGATGAGAGGAAACTGAGGCCTGAGGGTTAGCACAGGCAAGGGAATTTTATGATGTAGGGAAACTGGAGCGGTGTGCTTCGTTGCTGCCCAATACTTTGCTCATGAGGTTGCGGTCAACCGCACCGCTTGAAAGCACCGCCTCTTAAAGTTGTTATTCCGTCAAATTTATTTTTTTATTCACACTCTCATGCTTGCCTATCAAATGATCAAAGTGTTGCACCCACTTCATGCTCACTTCTAGGTGGGGTGTCAATGGGTCGGGTCGAGTGGATTTTTGAGACGAGACTTAGGAGGGTTAGGCTCCTCCACTAGGTCCAGACGGATTTAAGTTTTGTTAGTTCCACACTAACGAGATTTAGGGGGTGGCAAATGGACTGGGCGTGCCCGGGCATGTGCTCGACGGCTCGTTTGAGCCGTGCCGATAGGATCTCCGACTCAGGCCATGTCCAAGCCGGAATTGTCCGGGCCGTCGGTACTACTCGGCCTGCCTATTTATTTTTTTTTTAAAAATTAGCTGTTTATAGCCGTTAGGAAGTTGTTTGTAATTTTTTTTTTTTTTTTCACAGAGCACCCAAAAGCTATTTTTATAGTCATTGGAGGATTCTTGCAATTTTTTTGAAAAAAAAATTCCCCAATGGTCAAAATGGCCATTTGGGGGGTTGCAATTTTTTTTGTAAAAAAAAAAAAAAAAAAAAACTTTGTTTTCCTATAAATATCCCCCATCTCCTCCATTTCTATTATTCACACAAACAACTTCATTCTCTCAAAACTCTTCTCAATTCTTAACTCTCTCAAAAATTTCTAAAAATAAAATTCTTCCAAATAAATTTTACCATATTCGATCAACTTTCAAGCAAGCATTAAGTGATCAAGAAACCTCAAGCAAGTAAGTCTCAACACCAAAATTCAAGCACGCCTCAACTCTCAACTCTCAAGCGAACTTTTCTTCATTTTTCCGACTTCCTCCCTCTAGTACTCATCTCTCTATTATATCTCTCAAATGGTTCACCGCTCAAGAGGTATTTATAATTTGAAGTTTTTTATTCGGATTTTTCGAGACTTTTTGAAATAGATCCATATTCGTCTAGCACTTTTTGCTCTCAAGTCGCGAGTTCTTTTTCTCATTTTTTAACAAGTAAAGAATATCAAAATATTTACCAACTCTTAGAACACCCTCCTCAAGTACTTTTTTATGCCCGAAGAAAAACCAATCAAGGCAACCATACCCAAAACCCAAACAACCACATCCGGTAGAACTTCTAAATTGGATATATGGAAATATTTTGAAAAAATTATGGACAATGGTATTAGAAAAGCTAAGTGTAAATATTGTCAAAAAAATATACTCATTCCCTTTAGGTAGTGGAACGAGTCACTTTAAAAGACATCTAGATAAAACATACCCACCAAATGAACCACAACAAACACAAATAAATACCTGCGTAGTAACTTTAGAAATTTTTAAATATAATTCTATAAACACAAGAGAAAATTTAGCAACATTTATAATACATGCCGAACAACCTTTTTCTATGTCGAAAAACCAAAAATTAGAAAAATTTATATGAAAATCTTTTATTCCCAAATTTAAAAAAGTCCCACATTCTACATGTAAATCCAACGTAGTTAAAGTATATAAAAATAGGAGAGAAACTTTAATTGTTATTTTAACATCTTTAATTTTTAGAGTAGCAATAATCACAGATTATTATGAGGCCCTAAATAGTTATCATTATTTATGTATAACGGCCCACTATATAGATCAAAATTGGTGTATACAAAAAATAATACTTGGCTTAAGGAGATTTGAATTCCCTCATAATATACATAATTTATCACAAACCCTACTTAGTATTTTTTTCGGTATTTGGAATAGAAAGAAAAAAAAATTATTTCTTCCTATAATGCTTCCGAAAATACGGCCGCAATAAAAATTCTAAAAAATATTACTAAACTAATTTTAGATGGAATTTTTTTCACATTAAGTGTATTTATCACATACTTAATTTATGTGTACAAAATAGATCAAGAATAGTAAGTGATTCAATAACTAAATTTAGAAACAAAATATTATTTATTAAAAATAGTGGGCCAAAAAGACAACCATTTAAACAAATATGTAGGAATTTTAAAATCTCACCTAAAATTTTATCTCTAGATATAAAAACAAGATGGAATTCTATATATAAAATATTAAACATGGCAATTCAATATAAAGATGTAATAAACATGTTTGATGAAATGAAATTACCAATACGTAGTTTAGATATTAATGAATATCATCATTTGCATTGCATTTCTAAATTTTTAAGCAAATCTGAATTACAACTAGAGCACTATTAGGCACTTATTACTCAAACTACACATATTGCACTATATTATCTAATCGAAATTAGTTTAGTTTTTAATAAATATAGGAATCACCAAATATTAGAAGATATTGTTTAACACATGGAAACTAAATTTAATAAATATTAATTTAATAAATATTTTAGAAATGTTTCATACTTACTATATTTTGCAATTGTTATAAATCAATGTTATAAATTAGATGGACTTGAAATTTTAATAAATTTATTTTATAAAAATATGTGTTATGAATATAATGTTAGGAATGATATTAAAATTTATTTAGATATTATGTACCATATATATAAAGATATGTATGGTGATAAAACACAATCTACAAAAGAACCAACTGCTAGGAAAATCCGAAATCTAATAATATCATTTGTCTTTCACTGAAAAATGCTAGTCAATCTAGTACATATTTTAATAAACTAAATTATTATTTAAAAAGGGTCTACTGTGAAGATGATGTGACTCCTGAAAATTATGAAGCCTTTAATATTTTGGCCTGGTGGAAATCACAGAAAAAAAATATATTTTGTGCTTTCCAATATGGTTTGTGATTTACTAACTCTTTCGGTGTCTACTGTAGTATCGGAATCTGCTTTTAGTGCAGGTGGTACATTGTTCACATAGTAGAGAAGTTAAATAGCAGCAGTCATATTGGAGATGTGTATTTGTTTGAACGACTGACTCAATATATAAGAAATAAAATAAGGATCGTCCAACGAAATAGAAGTAGAGAACTCACCAGAAAATGAATTAAAATAGACTTTTGTTTCTCTTTTCAAATTGTAATTTCTACATTTGAAAATTTTTTCATGAATTTTTAAAAAAATTTTCATATAATTTTTTAACTCATAAATTTCTTAGAAAAATACTAAAAACAAGTTGAGCGTGACGGTCAGGGTCTTCTCCCCACTCTTCGGGCATTGTATGATTTCTAAAGAGATTTATAGAGTAAATATGTCAGTATAATGAAATTTAATATAATAAAATTTTATTTTTACTATCATTTATTCTTATTAAAACTAATTAAATTAAGCTAACTATTCTTCTAAACTTACTTAATAATCAATTTAATATTTTCTTAAAAAATTTTAAAAAATGTGTTGGCACGTCTCGGCCAGGACACGACACGTGCCCGACGGGCTGAGCTCGGGTTTATGCCCGAATACGATCCACTTGCCACCCCTGACGAGACTCATCCCATTGGTTTCATGCGGGCCTAGACTGGGTCGGGTTGGGCATGGCATGGGCCCATGTCTGGCCCACCTATTCCCATGTTTATGGTAGGAGTTTTTGTAAATTTTATTTTGTAAAAACCTTGGTGGTATTTTGCATATTTGTATAAAAATCACAGGTTGTTTATGTTTTTTATTCATTTTCTCCACCCACAACCCTGTGAGTGTCTCATAAATCTTGTTCACAAAATTTTCTCTAATTCTCTCAACTCTCTCTAACTGTCATAATTTCTCTCAAATTGGTCTAAAAAATCTGTCAAGGTTCTCAACATTGTAAGACTTTCAACTCTCTTAATGGTTTCCTCTCCAATTAGTTTTTATTTTTATATTAGAAGAATTTCGTTCAGTTTACATGGTTGAGGTACCAATCTGATTTATTTTAGTTTTGATAATTAATTTTATAGTTCAAATAGTAAAATGGATGTGAATTCCTTTATTGCTAGTTCAAATTATCTATTTCTAATTTTCATATGTTTTTGACTTCCTAGGAGTATGAAACTAAAATAAAAAATTGTAAATCACACGCATGATATTGCATTCACTCAACCATAGAATTATTAGTATGCTTTTCAATTCATTAATTACATTATTTCTTCTCAACCTACTTATATATTTTTTTTCTTCTTATGTGATGCGACCTGATTTGTATGCACCAAAGTGTGAGGGATCAATAAATAATACTTGGGAGTTAATCAAAATCGTTCACTTGAGAATATTATACTGTTATTTTGTATTTAGACATTATACTATAGCTTACTAAAGAATTAAAAATGAAGAAAAATTGGTTTGATTGGGAAGTAATTAACTTAAAAGAAATCAGAGGAATGAATGCCCCAGATGAGTTAACGCCCCCAAAATCATATCACTGGATGATTATAATTATAATTATCTCAGTTGCATAGCTCATGTGATCTTATACAACTGGAATATATTTTTTTAGAAGCACAAAATTATAATAATATTGTTATTAGTTAATTCTCCCAAAATAATACTTATATGAATTTTAGGAATAATCTTAACAAGCAATATGGATGATAGAAATAACTATTTAAAATCTAAGTATATATCATGCCTAAAAAATCAATGATATATCAAAAATTAAGAAAAATTAAACCATAAAAAACTAAACCATCAAAGTCCCAAAATTATATATTCAAGCCTAAAAGAATAAGTAGGGAAACTAATATCAATATTATATAAATAAGTTGAGTACATAAACAATAAATTTATATCAAATCAGTGATCAAGGATTTGTCTTCTCATCTAAGACCAAAAAAGAATTAATTACTCATGTTTGATATAGTTTCAAATAAAAAGAAGAGAATCTTTTATTATCAACTATGAAAAAGAAAACAAGTACTAACAATCTTCAAAAATCTCTCAAAATAAAATAAAAACTCCCAAAAATCTCTCTCTCTCTCTCTCTCTCTCTCTCTCTCTCTCTCTCTATAATCTCTATATAATCATACGTACATATTTTCCTCAAATACAAGATATTTATAGCTCCCCATAGGGTTTTGTTACCTAAAACCTGAGTTCTATCTTGAAACTCTTTTTTTTCCCCTGATTCAGTGTATTTGCATATCATCCATAGCATTATCAATAGCTGTTTTCAGCTGTTTTGACAGCGTATCTCTGCTGAGTATTTATAGAGAAAATTTATAAGGAGTTGTTAATAGCCAAGTCTGGCCTATCGGCAATCCCTGACATGTTTGATTCTTTTGGTCTTTTGTGCACATGCATGCTTCTCATATCCTTTTCCTTGCATCCAAACCCTTGCAAAAATAAAACACTAGTTTAAACCAATAAAGCATTCAAGAGGAGAATTAGATTAATATGAATAAAAATTCACTAATTTCTCATATTATATCTCAAAATTCAATTACGAGTGCATGAAATAAATAAGAAATAATACATTTTCCACTCATAATCAGCATGATGCATCCACTATCTTTAAAACTTTTGAATATGATATTTAGAATCATTTTTTAAATAATATTTGAAGATGGTGTAAGAAAAACTAGATGTAAAGAATGTCAAAAATATATTCATTTCCTAAAACCAGTGAAACTGGTCATCTAAAAGGAATCATAGTAAGGCACAAAGGCAGATCCACAGACTTAGAGGGGTTGGTGGTGGTGGTGGTGGTGGTGGTGGTGGTGGTGGTGGTGGGTGGGGGACACAGTTTCCCCTGCCACACCCCTTTAAATATTTTTAAACAATCATATTTTAATCTTTAAAAATTTTCAAGATTGACCCCATCAAAATTCTCAATTTTATAACTCCGGTCTTCTAAATTTTTAGTTTTTAATTATGAAAATCGTGATTATGAAAAATGAATAATTCAATGATCGAGTGAAGATAATATCTTGTTCTTTTGGACTGAATAAGTTATTTTTTATTTTAAATTCCAAAAATTAATAATATAAATATTTGAATATGATATCTACATGTAATGTCTTAAATTTACATAGAAACTATATAATAGAAACATATATTTTAGTATTTTAATTCTATAAATCTATATATGAGTTATATAACAAAAATTGATAATTTTTGGACTGGGGGCTTCAACGCTGCAGCTCTGGTATAGACACTTCATCCTCCGTATATCGATATGTTGTTCGGATAGTTCGACTCTAAAAAACTTTGTCCCTCTGGTTCAAATGTCTGGGTCCATCCCTGGTAAGGCATACCCCATAATCATCCATAATCGACTCAAATTAGTACTCTCGGATCTCATTTTGGATAGTGATAATTTAGATTCATATATTGTTCAAGTTGAACAACCTTTTAATATGACCGAAAGTCCCATGCATAAAAGTACATATATAAAAACAAAAGCATTATCCTGAATTTAAAAAAGTTTTTACGCGCAGGTATAAATCAGATATTGTAAGATTTTTGAATAATAAAAACAAACTTTAATTAATATACTTTCTCCTTTGCTATATAGAATTTAATTATTATTAGAGATATTTTAACAATAATTATTATCTTTGTGTCACTACTCATTATATTGATTATGAAAGAATTTTGCAAAAACGAATTATTGGTTTAGAAAATTTGATTGTCCTTATATTTGTTCAAATCTGAGCCAGTCAATTGTGGTCATTATTAATACTTTTATAATTGACAAAAAAAATTCTATTTTATTGATTAGTGCTAATAAGAATATATAGCTATTGAATATTTGATAAGTTATTTAAAACTTGTTTTGGATGGAAAAATGTTTAATATTCATTGTGTTTGTCATATTATTAACTTATGTTTCTAAGATGGATTAAGAGTAATTAATAATTTTTCTTATAATACTTAAAAATATCTTATCTTTTTTAATAGTTAGCGGCCCTATAAAGTATACCATCAAATCACTTTGTGCTGGTATTCATTTAAATTTAAAGTTTTATCCCAATATTTGAAAACCAATTAGAACTCAACATAATTTATGTTAAGAGGTTGTATTTATTAACACGATGTAATAAAATTTTGTAGTGATATGAAATTATCATTGTGCCATATTTTTACTGAAGAATAAAAACTTATGTCATGTACTTGTTATTTTTTAGAAATATTTGAGACTGTAACAAGAACACTTTCTGAAACGTATTATCCAACAAATCATTAGCTACCAAAATTAGTTCATTTTTTTTTAGAAAGTGGAGATAATCCATTTCTTAAAGATATCCTTATGCTTATGCAAGATAAATTTACCAAGTCTTTCAAAGTCTTCCTTAGCTATTTTATTTTGGAGTCATTAGAAATGCTTGTGCCAAGTTGGCAGGCCTTTAACTCTGAGTTCAAGAATTTCATAAAGTATAGACTATAATAATAATGTTTGTGCTTTACTTTCTAATATTAAATCATGTTTATATATTATAGTCTCTTAACATGAAAATCTATATGGAAATAGCAACCTACCTTGTCATCCCAACCTACTTCATGTAAAGGACAAGCTTAAAAAATAAATTAAGTTCTTACTTATTATCAATATTACAAAATAGAAAACTCTCATACATCATTTGACAAATTTCACTATTACAATGATCGTACTGGAACCATTATAAATGAAAAAAAATGTATATGAGAATTTCAATATTTTAATCATAGGAAAAAACTTATTCATGTTTTCTCTCATTGTCCACAATATGCTAACTCAACTAGTGTCTACAGTAGTATCAAAGGCTACTTTTAGTGTAAGTGGTCAAGTTTTAACAGAGTAAAAAAATACAATAGTGACAAATATATTGGAGATGTACACCTGTTTGAAGGACTAACTAGATAGAGACTGAAAATCAAAGACCGAGTAGCTGATGCTAAGATAAAAGTCTTTCCAGATGATGAATGAAGATACTAAAAATAATTATAATCTGTTCATATTTTATTTTTTCTATTTTATTCACAAGACTCTAAGAATTAATCCGTGATCAAGTTGAGCGTGACAGTTACGATCATCTCCTCTCTCTCTTTGGGTCTCTTAGAATATTAAGATGAGTTTTTATAGAGTCAAATTGTATTATTTGTATAATATTATATGTAATAAAAAATAACCATTCTATGATTGATTATTACAAATTTTCGAATTTACAAAGCCAAATAGTGTTAATTTTGACTTATTTTATAATTTATAATTTTTTATAAATATTCAAGTGGAGCAGAGCACTTGCGATGCCTAGGGACAATCATGGCCCATTTTTATGCCAAACTCTTATTTTATCTGGCCCCTCATCTTTTGGTGTATATTTGATATTTGAAATCCACCATGATTTGTGCTCTGCTCCACTTGAATATTTTTGTGAAGGATAGTGGTTGATGTTTCTAACTCTTCTGATATTTATATGTCGTAAGTAGCTTGAACTACAATGCACACTAAAGCCAATAGTCGGGCAGGTTCTCTCCAAGAAAGGTATAAAAGCTGATCAATATGAATTTGATTAATCGCATATTTCATAAACTAAGTTATGACGTATGACCGTGGATTCTCATTCTAGAAGTTTGTCACAAAGTGGGATGGGAAGTTCTAGCCACAAATTGAAATTGAGAAGAGATCATGGACATGTAGAGATCACTTCCTCACGCTGCATGAGTATCAAGTAATTCATAAGTATATGCAATATGGAAATGCGACAGTCATCGGTTCCTTCGGAAGACGGTAAATTGTACTCTCATCATCATTTGCCATCCGAGTACATCCTTTCAGCCAAGAAGACCAAGATAACCATCAAAAATACATTCTAAAATTCCAATTATTAAACTAATTTCATACATCAATAGTTATGGCCGCAGCCGATGCTGACAAGATGGGCCAGAGCAGTTAAAACTGTCGTTGACAAAATCAATCTGCCAATGTTAAATGTCCCAAACAATATCTCATGGTTTGCTTATACAAGGGCCAAGAATACCCAAGTTGAATTAACGTTAGAAAAAGTTAATTCAGACGTTTCACTGTTTCTTCTGGTAATACAAGCAACTTCAGTCACCTGATATAATTCGATATTCATGCGTAATGCTCACGCTCAAGAAAAGAAAGAAAAATATAAAACTGAAGATTAAGTCAACAATCAAACGATATTAGAAAGGTACACTAGCATGCCAAAAAAATTAGTGCACCCTGAAACAAGTTCCCCACAGAACAAATAAACAAAAACCACATAAAAAACAATGACATGTCCAGTCATCATTTCGGCTAGCCTCCATTAGAACTCTATGATGTATGAAAAGCAGCAAGGCATTTAGAATGTAGAATCAAGAATTGTCACTCAGTGACAGTGAAGCCAATTGATGGTGAGGCGGATTCGGTGACTGCTGCTGCTGCTGAACGACATTTCTCAGGATCTCCATGGCCTCGGCCACTTTAGTTTTCAAAGACCCCGGAGACTCAAGCAGATGCAAGACCTCAGTCTGGTCCATCTCCAGGAGCATCCCAGTGACCTTGGCAGCATGATCAGGCTCTAGTTGAACCACTAGTGGGTAAAGATTTTCACCGAGCATCTAAACAGAAACCAGGCATTAGTTTTTACCAAATCTCCAGGGGGACAGTGTACCAGACAACATTAAAAATAAATGCTAGCTAAAGAAAGTACTCAATAGCAAACCCAAAAGCCAAAAATAAAAACTTGTAAGAGAAGGAACAGAATTTCTAATTCAGAAGGAAAAACATACCGTTCTCTGCTGATCAGGAGAAGCATTTGCAAGCGATGAAGCAAGAGCACTTAGGGGCTGTTGCTCCCTATCATGACCAACCATGGAGGAAAAGATGCCAGCCTGCATGGGAGCAGCAGGCATGTTGCGACCCTGAGGGTAACCATATGCACGTCCCCTGTTAGGCACCATCTACAACACAGATAATAATTGAGTCAAAATAGGAATCCACTACATGAACACACATAATGAGTTATAGTACAGTGTAAATAGGCCACAACTCATTTTGACGCAGGACGGAAGCGAAATTAGGGTTTGTGGTGGAGAATTAGGGAAGAAATTAGGATTTTTGGATAAATTAAGGAGTTTGAATCTCACATCTAAACGAATCACACGCCTACTCTCTCACGAATCACTTATGGAAAAGATTTGAGAAGAGTATGCTCTCAAT
This sequence comes from Dracaena cambodiana, assembly GCA_036321105.1. Taxonomy (NCBI): domain Eukaryota; kingdom Viridiplantae; phylum Streptophyta; class Magnoliopsida; order Asparagales; family Asparagaceae; genus Dracaena; species Dracaena cambodiana. Next base: position 8,588,915 of record JAYEPQ010000017.1, read on the forward strand.
TTTCATTCATCATCACTCTATATAAAATTAAGGTTTTACAATCCATATATATGGAAAATCCTAATATAACAAAATAATAACAAAATTTTTAAAATTTAACTAAATAATTAATCTAATCTAATCTAATCAACTAAATCTAATTTTATCTCTATCAATTATCACCCGTTTGGAAACATTCACCATCGACGAATAGCGACAAGAAGAAAACATTCACCATCGACGAATAGCGACAAGAAGAAAATCAAGCACGTCAGATGAACACAAAAAAGTATCTCGATACTCGAAAAACCTTTCCACTGTACCAAATATATATAAATTAGACATAGCCGAAACCAGATATCAACTATCTTGCTTTCCTATGGTGGTGGCACTTGTGGATGTAGAAAGTTGAAAATTTAATGCTACGAAGAACATTGTGCAGAAAGCAGGAGCTCAAGGATTATCTGGAATAAAACATCAAGGCACATGTGAACTCATAACAAATGAGCAAATCTCAAGGGCTAGTGGAATATCCGACTCTGAAAGAACAATAACAAACTCCTGTGAAAACCTAAAAGGATTCGTACACCAAATGTGAAGAACCTCTACGTTCCCAAAAGAGAATCTCGCAGGTTGAACCTTAATCAGTACATATCCAACTAGAAAACCTGCACTCTATTATATATATCTGCAATAGACTTGTATGATTGCTAAATACAATTTGCCTATAGAGATTCACACATAAACGATGCAGGAGGGATGCAAGTGAACCTATAGGTGGATTAGGCTTATCAACTATAGGACCGGAGTCTACAAGAAATATGAATCTAGACTCGATATAGGTTCATGGTTCTCATGCACAAAATGAAGCAATTTATCACCTTGTGTTAGAATTATTAACCCATTCTTTTCATTTTTTTAATGGACTCTTGAGTGGAGGAGTCAACATAATTTTCTTTCTATTAAACATAAATATATAAATGTTGGACTTTCCATATTTCTTAATATCTAGGTCAAATAACCAAGATCTACTGAGCAAAATATGTGCAGTTTCCATGTGTAGAGCATCACACCAAATATGACCACTGTAACTCGAAAATTGAATAGGTACAAGACAACGCTAAATAATAGCATGAAAACTTTTATTAACCCACGTGATATTGTACGGTTTAGGGTGTGGTTCAGCTTTGAGGCCAACCTATCAACAGCCGATTTAGAAATAATATTCACATAACTACCTCCATCTTCTATAACTTTATAACTCTCACTATTGTGTGTGATATAGGTGTGAAATAAGTTAGACCTACGCCAATTCTCATTTCTAGATACATTATATAAGCACCTAACATGTAAAAGTGTATTTATTAAGTCATTTTCAGCATCACTAAAATTTCCTTGAGATTCATAATTTTTTTTCTTCGATCTTATTATCATCTTCATTATGTACCTCGTCTATAAATAAATTTCTTGTGGGATATTGATAAACAAAGTGACCAAAACCATGATATGTAAAACACTGTTTTGTATCTGGCTTTGATAACTCACTAGTGATGGTTTTACCCTTTGTATTTTAGGAACAGTATTGGTGTTTGTAGCATTAGTGGCAGATTGTCGCTTGGGATACTCTACAGTTTTGAAAGTGGACCTTTTACTTGAAGGTATGTGCAAATGTCTCATAGTTGAAAGCACACTGAAATGCATGCTCAATAGAATTTAAAAAATGCGTAAGCACTTCACGCTTGAACTCAGCTTTGAGTCCAGTGCGAAATCATGAAAGGGTTAGACAACTACCTTCTTGAATATCATATCGCACTAAAATCTTATCGAATTTATACATATATTCAGCAAACTCATATTTTCCTATCTTATATTAGACAGCTGTTTAAGAAGGCGATAGAAAAATAACTCTTTCTAAGTTCTTTCATTCAAACCATATTTTAATTGGTTCTTGTCTCTCTTTTACTAACCGTCTCTCAACAGACATTCAATACATTTTAGCTAAGACCATTTTAGTTTTAGTTTAGCGAAACAACCCTTTGGACTTCTGGCATCCCATACCAATAAAAAAGATGGTCTATTCTGCTAACCAATCACAAAAAAACTGGGGGTTGTAAGGCCGTCAAAAGAAGAGACATCTATCTTGACCTTACATGTGATATCATCATGTGGATTTTCATCTTCAAAATTATTATTTTTTACAGTATTATGATGTCTACTCTCATTCCTTTGATTATTTTCAATGGGTTTTTGTTAATCAACTCGTATTTCTAAATTGTCTAGACGTGTATTAATTATATCTAAACTAGTTTGAAGTTTTTTAGTAGTATCCATAATTTCATTTAATTTATTCAATATTTCAGTAAGATCCATGACTTCTCTAAAAATTTTACCATTATAAAGCATACAATAACTAATATATGTGAAGTTGCAATCAAACATACAGATGATTATGCAAAATCCTTGACGCCAAAACTAAATATATGACTATATGATCAAAATAAGACGTTCTAACGGCTGATAATTGCTATATGCAAGGAAATGTGATTTTTATTTATGTAACAAATGCAACACACAAATAAACCTCGTAGCAAATTGTAGATAACAATAAAATCTTGAAGTCTATGCAAATAACAATAATTGAGTGCACAATTCACAGGCTGGATAAACGGTGCGATTAAAAATTATCTCAATATAGAGTAAATCACACTTGCGCATGAATTCCTCCGATGAATATTGGGAATTTTTGCACAAATTTTGAAGTTGAAATCCCAAGAAGCACCTCAACAATTAGTTCAAAATTATTTCTGCATGAATCAGGCTCGAACTGGGTGCAAATCGGGCTCGAAATGGTTTCAAAATCACCCAAAAATCCTTAACAGGTCTGTTCTCCTTAATGGGTATGTTGTTTTGCTTCCTGGATGAGGTTTTGCTATTAGTTGAACCCAAATCAGGTCCGAGTCAGATTTGTTTGCATAAACCCAAAATAGCATACTCATGAGGTTCCAGTTTGATCGGTGAGGGCTTCAAACGGAGGGTAGCGGCAAGAACGATGAAGAGGGAGAGGGGAAATCCCGTGAAGCTCGAAGACGAGGATGGGATGATGCGAACGGAGTAGTGGCGATCGTTGGTGGCTGCTAGAGATCAGGGAAGGCTAGTCGGGCTTCAACAATGGGGTGCTGGAGAGAACGATGATAGCAACTCGAAGTGAGGAAAAGGAATATTATTGGGTAGCAAGGCGAGGGCAGCATGGAGAGGGAGTTGAACACAGTGTTGGGATTTTGGAGAAGATTCTGCAATTAAAATCTGTAGCTGGAGATAATGTCTGTTGTGGGTGAAAGGAGGATGGGGAGGTGAAGAAGAGAGAAGCAGGGAAGGGGTTCTTTTTGCTTTTTTCTAATTTTTTTTTTACCTTCAATTCTCTCTTCTCTCTTTCTTCTCTATTCTATTTCTTTTCTTTTGTTTCACTGATTTTTCTCTCCTTTTTTTAAAACTTTTTCTGATTTTTTTAACTCTTTTTTTGCCATTTTATTCACTGTTTTTTTCTTCTTTTTTTTTTAGATTTAAAAAAGTTAAAGGAAACAAAAAGTGGAAGAAGTGGTGAAGATGAAAGGAGATGAAAGGAAAAGATTGAGGAAATAGGCTTTGATACCTGAAAATCTCTGATACCAATTTGATACAGAACAAAAGTAAAATTAGGATTTGTGGTGGAGAATTAGGAAAGAAATTAGGATTTATAGATAAATTGAGGGGATTGAATCTCACATCCAAGCGAATTACACACTCATTCTCTCACGAATCGCTCATAAAAAAGATTTGGTAAGAGGCAAATCACATGCTCTTAATTTTCATTTATCATCTCTGTTAACGCGCCACTTTCCATAAGTATGGAAAACTGGAACGTTCAGTGTCGAATGATAACTCGATAAACCGCAGTAATCATTACAGTCACATTACAGCGGAAATATGGGCAAAATATAAAAAATAAAAATAATTTCTTTCGTTAAAATAATATTTTTCCTTCTTACATAAACTTCAATAAAAATAATAATAAACTAGATAGGCCGTCGGTTTTGTAGCTCCGCCTGCTCCTGAAAATATATTGAGTCATATTTTGTCTCTGGCGGGTCTATCTGTACGTAATAATTTGCATCTGATCATGCATAATCATGTACAATATATACATATAGCAAAATATGTGAATACAATGATATTTTTAAAATATAAAAAGTCATGTACAATTAAAACGATAGAAAATCTTATTTTTAAACACATTATATGGCTTATCAATTTGTCTTTTAGTTAACATTTTTTAATTACGGTACTTAGAAATTTAGGAAAATATAAACTTGGCTAGATTGAACGCATCCCCGTGTATCCCCAGGAAAACGAAACAGTAAGTTGATCGGAGCCTATCCCGATCCTCCCAAAAATGAAAACAGTGGCAGTTTTGATCGGAGCCTATTCCGATTTCCCAAAAATAGGAAATAATGACGCAGTTACGTTCAACAATCAAATCATATAAATCCTCAATTTCCCCCATAAACCCAGTATATGTCAATTTCAGTATCAATTGTCAATTTCAGTATCAATCGATCATTTTAGTAAATTCAGTTTGGTATATGAATTGGTGATAATCATTAAGATTCAATATGCAATATTCAATAACAGTAACATTAAATAAAATATAACAGTATCGTAGTTAATGATATATCTCTAAATACATATTATATTAGTCGGTGTTTTCTTATGTATTGTTTTAGTGTTCATTGAGTTTCATGTACATAATTCAATCTTTAATCAAATAAAAAGAATATGCAGAAAATAAAGTATATTCATTAGAATATTTATAGTGAGTTATAGAACTCACTTTAGGATAAAATATAATTAGTAGCATATTTATATAGCATGTTTATAGTGAGTCAGAGGATTCACTTTAAAATAAAATATAATCAGTAGTATGTTTATAGTGAGTCAGAGGACTCACTTTAAAATAAAATATAATCAGTAGCATGTTTATAGTGACTCATCTGTTTCTGGGTGATATGTTGCGTTGAACTCTAATTTTTATCCCAGACTATCTTGAAGTTTCTTCCAAAACTAGAATGTCAAACGAGCATCTCGATCTGATACAATACTAATCGACACACCTCATAATTAAAACAATATGTACATGATGAGAGGAACATCGTAGACTATTCAGAGTTGGAGATCGGACCAGACCTCTCCTATCCAGAAGAATCAGTCGTCATAGTTAACCGTATAGAGAAGACTTTGAAAAACAAAGTAATTCCACTTGTGTTGGTTTCTTGGAATCGACATTCGAACCGGGAGACGACTTGGGAGCGAGAAGATGTTCAGGAGCGATTTCCGCACTTATTTGAGTAAATTTATAACTCTTTTATATCACTTGAGTTCAAAGAAATTTCGAGGATAAAATTTTTACTCAAGGAGGGTAGCATGTAACAACCACTTTTATTATGGTTAAATTTTTAACTTTTTGTTAAAAATAATACCTGGTTTAAAAAAAAGGATTATGATTCATATCTAATGGGATGAGGATTAAAAGAAAATGAGGTTGAATCTAAACCAACTCTTAGATTTATTCTTATCTACAAATTAGTTATTTAGGTCCCCAACTAACAAAACTCTATCTTTAATTATTTGATCTCCAATAATTAAATAAAAAAAATCCTCTCCTCTCTTCTGAAACACAGAGAAACACAGAACGTATGTGAGGAAGGGAGAAAGGAAGTAAGAAGAAAAGAGATGAAAGAAGAAATCCAGATAAAGGTGAGTTCTTTTGACTCACTTTAACATGCTATTATTTATATTTACTTTCATATTTACTGTTTTATTTAATTAAAAAAATAAATTTTGGATAGAAACTTTCTAGTACTATCTTGAAAAATAAAGGTCCATGCACATGTTATGATATGGTAAATTTTTGAAGGATTTGAGATCTTAGCTATAGTAAACTTCGATGACAAAGGGCTTGGCTGCTGCTGTTCATACAAAATTTCACTAAAAAAATAGAAAAAAAAAATTGTTGGTTTAGTTGAGAAATCAAAGCCAATCCACACCGTGAAGATGTTGGAATGATAAAGGTGAGTTTTGTGATGCATGATTGTGGAGTATGCTAAACTGAGTGGTATCTATTAAATCCAAATGAATTCAAGGGGTCAGTTCGATTTTGGAAAAATCTCAGGGGATTTCTGTAATATTCCAATAACTATTAGTGTATGATCCCATAATTTGTTTGTACTGGCAGTGCAACAAATTTCTTGCACTGCCAAAGAAAAAAATGAAAAAAAAGGTAGAGAGACAGCAACAACCCTCTTCTTCTCTCTACTGTTGAAGAGGTCTGAATTGAAGCGATTGAAGAAAAAAAAATGAAAAGTCAAAAAAAAAGACGGATCTGCTAAATTGTACAGAAAGGTCTGCTAACTGAATTGAAGAGGTCCAAATTGATTTCAGCTAATATACAAATATACTTCTGTATCTGGACATTATACAGATTGTTGCGTACTCATATATTCGTTTTCCTTGTAAATAAATGTCTGCTAACTTCTCAGACAGTGATGTTTTAGGATATTTATGATTTAAGAAGAAAAATGCTATTGATGCTCTGTAAATAATAATTTGCCTATTAGCTACTTGTGGATTTAATATAAAGGATGTCCGCACATTTATATTATTATCTATCATACTTCTTTTCAACAATATAATTTCTTTTTTTTCCTTTTTGCATTTTTGTGCATAAATAGTGTTAGCATGCTTTCTAATTAATTCTATATATATATATATATATATATATATATATATATATATATATATATATATATATCGCACATTTTAGTAATATTGTCCACAAAGACTTATCACCTATTCACTATCCTTTCTTGTGGTCGTTCTAAGCCAACACAAGGAAACTTTAATCACTAAAGAGAAAAAAAGAAAAGAAAAAAAAAACAGTGAAATGAGACATGATAAGACACTGACCGAATACAAGTTTTTATCATGTGATTGGAAATGATTATTAACTACTGTGTTGTACATTGTTCTTTTAATATACTGTTACTGCTTTTAAGTACTGGAATTTAATAATGACTACCAATCCATTGAACTAAACTTGAACAACCAATACTGAACTGATATACACTGGGTTTTGGGAGAAAATTTAGGATTTATATGAATTAGATGGCTGAACGTAACTGTGTCATTATTTTCCATTTTGGAAGGATCAGCATAGGCTCCGATCCGATCATAATTGTCACTGTTTCTCATTTTGGAAGGATCGAGATAGATTCCGATCACGATTGCCACTGTTTCCCATTTTGAGAGGATTGGGATAGGCTCCGATCAGTATTACTGCTTCGTTTTTCCAGAGTAGACGGGATGCGTTCAGACCTGCTATATTCATATTCTCCTAAATTTTCAAATACCATAATTAAAAGACGACAATTGAAAAAAAAAAAAACTAATAATAACCACGTAAAACGTTCAAATATGAGACTTTCCACCATTTATTTGCATATGACCATTCATGATATTGAGACATTGTTATTTTTGTGTTTTACTATTTATCACTGGATCATTTTACTGACAATCCTAGTTATGCATGACCAGATGCAAATATTTACCAAGAGGTAGATCCACCAGAAACAGTGAAGGATATGGCATACTTTAAAGAATAGGCCGATCTACAGGAGTGATGATTTTTTTTTAATTGACTACTATCATATTAGGAAAATATAATAAGTGCATATGGCACGTTATCTAGTTTTATTTGAGATATTTCCTTTGTTTAGAGAAAATTTATTGTAGTGACATTTTGTTGGATTTATTTAAAAGAAACTTATTATTACTTTGGTTAGAAAAAAAATATTGTTTATTGTTATTTGTTATTTATATTCTATTGTGTTGTGACTGTAATGTTGTGAGACTTGTCAAGTTGTCATTCGACACTGAACGCCTCAGCTATCCACACTATGAAAAGTAGGGGTGTTACAAGATAATCATGATCATCAGTAAAGCAATCCAGTGATAAATAGTAAAACAAAAAAATAACGATAATGTCTCAATATCATGAATAGTCATATGCAAATAAATGGTGGAAATTTAGTTTTTTTGAACATACTGGAATTTGAATGTTTTACGTGGTTATCATTAGTTTTTTTTCTTTTTCAATTGACGTCTTTTAATTATGGTATTTGGAAATTTAGGAAAATATGACATAACTAGTCTGAACGCATCCCCGCCTACCCCCGAGAAAACGGAACATTAATATTGATCGGAGCCTATCATGATCCTCCCAAAATGAGAAACAGTGGCAATCATGATTGGAGCCTATCCCGATCTTCCCAAAATGGGAAATAGTGGCAATTATGATTGGAGCCTATCCCGATCCTCTCAAAATGAAAAACAATGGCACAGTTACGCTCAGCCATCAAATTCACATAAACCCTAAATTTTCTCCCAAAACCAAGTGTATATCAATTCAGTATTGGTTGTTCAAATTTAGTTCAATAGATTGGTAGTCATTATTAAATTTCAATACTCAATAGCAGTAATGGTATCATTAAAAGAATAATGTACAACACAGTAATTAATAATTATTTCCAATCACATATAATAACAACTTGTATTCAGTCAATGTCTTATCATGTCTTGTTTCACTGTTTATTTTTTTCTTTTTTTTCTCTTTAGTGATTAAAGTTTCCTTGTGTTAGCTTAGAACAACCACAAGAAAGGATACTGAATAGGTGATAAGTCTTCGTGGACAATATTACTAAAATATGCAATATATATATATATAAATTGAATTAATTAGAAAGCATGCTAACACTATTTATGCACAAAAATACAAAAAGGAAAAAAAAAGAAATTATATTGTTGAAAAGAAGTGTGATAGATAATAATATAAATGTGCGGACATTCTTTATATTACATTCACAAGTAGCTAATAGGCAAAGTATTATTAACAGAGCATCAATAGCATTTTTCTTCTTAAATATTAAATCATAAATATCCTAAAACATCACTGTCCGAGAAGGTAGCAGACATTTATTTACAAGTGAAACAAATATATGAGTACACAACAATCTGTATAATATCCAGATACATAAGTATATTTGTATATTAGCTGAAATCAATTTGGACCTCTTGAATTTAGTTAGTAGACGTTTCTGTACAATTTAGCAGACCCCTCTTTTTTTTGACTTTTCATTTTATTTTTTTTTCCTTCAGTTGCTTCAATTCAGGCCTCTTTAACAGTAGAGAGAAGAAGAGGGTTGTTGCTGTCTCTCTGCCTTTTTTTCTTATTTTTTCTTTTTTTCCCTGGTAGTACAAGAAATTTGCTGCACTGCCAGTACAAACAAATTATAGGATCATATACTAATAGTTATGAAAATATTACAGAAACCCCCCCCTGAGATTTTCCCAAAATCAGACAGATCCCTTGAACTCATTTGGATTCAATGGATACCACCTCAGTTTAGCATACTCCACAATCATGCATCACAAAACTCACCTATCATTCCAACATCTCTATGGTGTGGATAGGACTAAATTGGCCTTGAATTCTCAACTAAAACCAACAATTTTTTTTTTCTATTTTTTTGTAGTGAAATTTTGTATGAACAGCGGCAACCAAGCCCTTTGTCATCAGAGTTTACTATAGCTAAGATCTCGAATCCAAGAAAAATTCTCCAAAAATTTACCATATCTTAACATGTGCATTGACCTTTATCTTTCTAGATAGTACTAGAAAGTTTCTATCCAAAATTTATATTTTTAATTAAATAAAACAATAAATATGAAAGTAAACATAAATAATAGCATGTTAAAGTGAGTAAAAAAAAAACTCACCTTTGCCTGAATTTCTTCTTTCCTCTATTTTCTTTTCTTCTTCCTTCCTTTCTCCCTTCATTACGTACGTTCTGTGTTTCTTTACATTTCAGAAGAGAGGAGAGGATTTTGTTTTTTATTTAATTACAAGAGATCAGTTAATTAAGGATAGAGTCATGTTAGTTGGGGACGTAAGTACCTAATTTGTAGATAAGAATGAATCTAAGAGTTGGTTTAGATTCAACCTTTTTTTCTTTTAAACCTCACCCCATTAGATACGAATCATAATCCTTTTTTTTTTAAAAACCAAATATTAATTAAAACAGAAAGTTAAAAATTTAAACATAATAAAAGTCATTGTTACAATCTCTTTATATAAAATTAGGATTTTACAATCCACATATATAGAAAATCCTAATGCAACAAGATAATAACAAATCTTTTAAAATCCAACTAAATAATTAATTTAATCTAATCAAATCTACTAAATCCAATCTTATCTCTATCCCATTTCCTGACCATGTCGAGCATATTAAGGTCCCTATTGGCAAGTGGAGTTGGGGGGATTTAAAGCCTATAACTCTACCCAAATAGCAAAAAAGCAGTGAGGTATTGGGGCCATGGGTAGAATTGGCACTTTTAAAAAAATATGCAATTACCTCACCACCTTTTGGTCCCCCAAGGCCTAAATCGTATACCTCCTCAAAAGGTCCTTTATTCTTGAGTATGGCCAGCATTTGAGGATGGCCAATGATGGTCCTTGCTTGACCGATTTCTTTGGATCCCGGTTTCGTCCTGCACCAATGAGGCATTCTGGCGAGCAAGTGCATGAGCCAACCGCAAAGACTACAAGCTAGGAGATGGGGAATTGATGAGATTAGCCAACATATCTTATACCTCTATTAATACTCCACTACTCCTACACCCAAAGTCCACTTACCAAACATAGCCAAAGAATATCAGAGCACTTGATGTTCATAGTGCCAAGTAGCCTCTCCCCTTCCCTGCCCCCAATACCAACACACCCACCACCCATAATAAATAAATAAATCCTAGATGCATACCCCAGCGGCACACCCCTCCCAAAACCCATCACACACATGCTAGAAGAAAGAACAAGACCATTCTAGCAAATACAAAATCACTCACTTATGCAGAAGAAAGAGAGAAGTAATAGTATCAGAGCTTACCCCTTTAAAGATAATTTACTTGTGCAATGCAAGTCTATCAGAATGATCACATATCCTCTTCAACTAATAACAAATTTGGTAGGAAAATACGAAGAAATTCAGGAAAACAACAATTGAGACCAACCTGGTGTGGGAGGAGATGCATGGGCTGCTGCATTAATTGCCCAGGACCCTGTCCCCCACGGCGAATTACAGGGCGTTGTGGCTGCTGCTGACCTTGCTGAACTAAAGGCACAAAAAAATTTGGCATAGGACCGCCTGCAGGCCTCATTCCAGGAACAATGTGTTGTTGGTAGCTGAATCCAGACTGTAAAAAGAGGAAAATTTACATTTGTCAATGGTCACTGGTCAAAAAATATTTTGAATGATCTAGTTAACAAATCAAGAGACCAATTTCTATGTATCTCCATCTCTAGCTCCAATACATTTTAGACAATAGATGATTTTGTAATCCACATATAAAATGCATTGCTATGTTCACTACACATTTATTTTTCTCATTATTTATTTGATACATAAGGTGAAACCCTACTCCTACCTATGGTTGCTACATTAATTTTGATGCATGAATAAAGTTACCAGCAGCAGGCTCACAGATGGCACACGAAGATATATGCAGGAACGCCCACAGATACACATCTACAAGCGCACATGCATACACACATAATATCAAATATACAGAAAGAGATATGTTAACAGGCACAGTACACAACAAATTTGTAAAAATGTAGGATATTAGGATATGGCTACACACAAAAGAAGTGGCATCTAACACGCTTATTGTTATTTTCTAAGCAGCACGGACACAATGTTCGAAATGCCGTGCCTCTGTTGGATACCGAATGCGGACACACCACACACACCAAAAACCATGTCAACCCGCCATATAGCGTTTAATAAAAAAAGAAAAAAAAATACTGTATATTGCCGTGTCTATGCTTCCTGCAGATTACCTAAAAGAAGAGTTAAATGTTATGGAAAAATTAAAAATAAATATTGTTAAATTAGTAACATCTATCAATAATTAGTCAATTTTATGAAATTATACTTTGATGTTTTTTTGGACATGAGTCTTGTTTAGTCTAAATGCCTAATAAATGATTTTTATTCGTTCATACTCTATACTAATCCATGATCCTCTGTCATCATCACCTTCTTTCTTATCATTTTGCCTATAAAGTGGGAGGGAGGGAAATAGATGTATTATTGTTGGCGAGACTTGTCTTTTCCGAAGGAATGAAAAGAGCAAACTCATATATTGCCAGTGCTTTCTTTTTTAATATTTAAATTAAATTATTATGTTAATAATAGAAGAATATATAACTATATTTATATTTTTTCTCGTGTCTTTGCAATGTCCAAATCCTCATTTCTTCACGAATGTTGTGTTCCGTATCAATATCGTATCCATATCTAAATCCATATATGTGCTTCTTAGATTATTTTGTCCACTACTTCTCAAGGTTCTACTGCTAAAAATAAACAGGTTTTGATATACAAATAAAATTAAAGATATAACTCAAGCATGGAAAGTAAATAAATGAGTATGAGAGATGTCCAGAAATTGTAGTGTCCTAGCTTTGATACATATTTTAAATATGAGAGCTAAGAAGTGCTTGACACATGTCCCAGGGTCCAAAAGTGTAGATGTCCAATACTGGCGTATGGCTTATAGTTGAAGTGCTTGTGCTGCAGCAATAACACATGAAGATATGTTCGGGCACACCCAACAATACACGTCCACAAATAGAAAGGCACACCCAACAATACACGTCCACAAATAGAAACCCACACAGTTGAAAGTCACTAGTAAACTTTGACAAATTTGATTCTTTCCACTTCTATTTACCAAGAGAAGAGATTATTTACCATAGATGTGTTTTAAGAGGATGCTAAAATTCCAAAGAAGCAATTGCAAACCCCTAAGGTGTCTCTAGGATGCTAAATATATATAAATGTATAAACAGGGGCTAGTGGGACACACTAGCCAAATTTGCTAATTTCAGCAAAGGCCATACCTTCCTCTACCTTTAGTTCCACGAGCACTCATCATGTTGATCTCACTCATGCTAAAAAAAATCTGGGTTGATTTGTCCATCCATTGGTTGATAAAAATTTATGTTTCATAACTTTCTACTCATTCAATTGAATCGACTTGGAAATTATCCCATCCTTCGTCTCATCAAGACATCAACTAATACTATGTCATGAGCAAACATGTACCATGTAAGTTCATCCTCCATATGCCTACTATTAATGTGAAAAAATAAGGATAATGTTAGACCTTGATATAATCTTATTAATGGTTCTATCTTCCCACCAATTGTTCTTATCCTAGTTTCTGCTCTATCATGCATATTGTGAATATACCTACTAGATACTTGTTTCTTCTGCAAGACCCACCACAATATCTCCCTACAGACCGCACAATAAGATTTTTCTAAATTGATAAAAAAGTATATGCAATTCTCTCACTTCTTCTCCTCATATCCCTCCCAACAAATTGTCATAGTAGAAAAATAGCTTCCATAACCAACCTCTCAAGCATAAAACCAGTTGGTTTTCAGACACCAATGTTTCCATCCTTCGTCTTTGCGCTCAATTATCTCTCGTAAAGTTTTATTTTCTAGTCCACAAGTTTGATGCCACAATTCTATGAATAACTTTTTATATCTCCTTTATTCTTATATATAGGTATTAAAGTGCTAATCCATTCATCGAACAATTACTTTGTCACGCCCCGCTCCCGATATACGGTATACGAGCACGTGTAACAGTTACCGGCAACATATTCAGTTTGAATATGTTAAAACCTCAATAAATTTGCCACAATAATACTCAGTAATTACGATAAAAAAATTCAACAAAAATTTGACTTTTCATTTATTGGAACAAAATTTAGATACAATTGAAACAAAATATAATAAAATTAAACAAAAGGAAGCAGGGAATCTCTAATCCGTTATTGAGTTTCAATCTGATTTTTAAAGTACACCAGATCCTGTGTCAGTTTTGACGTGTCTATTGGTAAATCTGGGCATGCACACCCAGATCATCAGATTGCGACCAAAATAAAATACGCAACAAGAATATGAAATATAACGGTTATGTCCAAACATAATAATAATACAAGTTTTAGAAAATATGTAATAAAATATATGTAATAATGATGTCAATTGATTTAGATTATTTTAACTTCATTTTAGTGAAATCAACTTTATAACAGAGATATTTTTATCTAGGATGTCATGTAATTGGAAAAATCTAACTGATGGGATACTACAATTTCGATTGTTTCCTGTACAGACCCAGAAAATGGTCACAAGATTGTCCGGTGCTGAGTCGGACCTGCCGTTAGGCAAATAGGAATTATAGTCAGGTATGATCCATCAAATCATCACGCACTCATAGTGTGCGAAATATTTAGTTATACAACTTAACAAGTTTACAGCCGAAACAGAATATATTTCCATCATTCAGTTTCTCCCCCAACCCAGTGTCATTTAGGTATAGTACAGTATATTGATTATATCAGGTACAATATTTCAATTGAATTTTATTAATTTGTTAACAACATGATTTATAGAGTCCGTTCAGTTTATACTTTATTCAATAAATCACAATTGGTTATATCAAGAATTTACTGATTTGAAATATCATACACATATCAGCCAGACCAGTGTATGGATGCTGAGAGCTTTTCCGTGCATTGCATGTTCCTTAATTAGAGAACCAGCATACAAAACTTTTCTAAACACCGATATAAAATGATATCACAAACGGTATTTTTCCGTGATTATAACTTTTATGTGATTTATCAAATATTGTATATATAATATTCTAAAATTTAACTATATTATGTAATTTAAATTTAATGACAATTGACAATAGATTTTTTATGACAACAAATATAATAAGTAATTGATAAATTTCTACAAAATAACAAATAAATTTACACAAAAAAAATAGTATGATTGAAACAGGAGGTATATAAAATAGCATGATTAGTGAGTCCAAAAATGAACTCACCTGGATATTGTTTCCTGATATCGATCAACGAAGCAATCTAAACATTAAAAATATTCTAAAAATATCAAAAATAGATTAATATAAATTTGGATGATTTTTATAGATTTTTCAGTATTTTTATAACGTACTCAAATTGATTTTAAAGTTAAACAGGTCTAAAATTAGAAAATAGGTTTGGCTCCATTTTATTGGGTTTATAAAATGATGGATATTATTCTTAAGTCATTAGGGTTATTAGATCATGAGTCAATTAGTCCTAAGACCTAATAGTTTAACCAAATAAGAAAAAAAGAGTTTATTACTAACCTTTTGACAAAACGGTGGGAATTCAAGATGTGGAAAGATGAGAAGAAATGTATTCATCTCGGGCAAAGTGGTAGCAGCTCCGGTGGTGGCGGCTCCGGTGGTGGCTCCTATGGTGGTCCGGCAAATTCAAAGGTGGCTTCGGCGTGTTGAGAGGAGAGAAATTTTAGAGAATTAGTGTAAGGTTGAATTTAGAAAAGAGATTAGGTTTATATAGTATTTGATTTAGAAATTATAGAATATGAAAGATTTTGGGAGTTATAAAATTTAAAGGGTTTGAGGTGTTATGGAATTTTAAGAGTTTGAGGGGTTATGAAATTTGAAAGGTTTTAGATTAATTTGGAGGGTTTAGGATATGAAAGGTTTTAGTTTAATTAGCGAGTTTAATTTTGAGAATTAAAGATGGGAGTTTCATTGTTTAAATAATGGAGAAGATGAAGAGTTTGGAGGTTGGAGAAAATGAAAAGTTTAGGAGTTATAGAAAATTAAAGATTTGAAAATTATAGAAAGTGAAAATTTATATTTATTATTTTATCATTTATTTTTGAATTATTTATGCATATAAAAAATAAAGGTAATTACATTCTATTCCTCTTAGAAAAATAATTTCGTCCTCAAAATTAAATAAACAAAGTAAGAATTTTTTTTTTTTGCTCTTATTATTAGAACAACTTCTTATTATTCTTGTTGAGCTCAAGCTCGATTTACAGATTAGGCGAATTTTCCCAAGAAAGGAAGGGAATTGGAATCAATGGAAGGTTATAAATTTTAATTTTAAGATAAAAATAGATATCTAAGAATAAATATTTAAATCTTATATAAGATGGAAATTTTTAGCGAGCAACGAATTTGGATATGAATCAAAATAGATTGGTCACTGACTTGAAACAATATACGAGATGTGAAAGAATCAAAGGAATGGAATTCAAATATTTCAAAAAGTATTATTATATAAGTGTGGCAAAATTTTAATATCAGGATCCAAATCAATTCAATTCACATGAACTGATTTAAGAAACCTGGACTTTGATACTACTAAAATACCTGTCATGTCCCGCTCCCGATATACGAGCACGTGTAACAGCTACTGACAACATATTCAGTTTGAATATGCTAAAATCTCAATAAATTTACCACAATAATACTCAGTAATTACGATAGAAAAATTCAACAAAACTTTGACTTTTCATTTATTGGAATAAAATTTAGATATAATTGAAACAAAATATAATAAAATTAAACAAAAAGAAACAGGGAATCTCTAATCTGTTATTGAGTTTCAATCTGATCTTTAAAGTACACCAGATTCTGCGTCAGTTTTGACGTGTCCATCAGTAAATCTGGGCATGCACACCCAGATCATCAGATTGCAACCAAAATAAAATAAGTAGAAAAAATGTGAAATAGAACGGTTATGTCCAAACATAATAATAATGTAAGTTTTAGAAAATATGAAATAAAATATTTGTAATAATGACGTCAATTGATTTAGATTATCTTAATTTTATTTTAGTGAAATTAACTTTATAACAGAGGTAATTTTTGTCTAGGATGTCATGTAACTGGAAAAATCTAACTGATGAGATACCACTGTTTCGATTGTTTCCTGTACAGACCCAGGAAATAATCACAGAATTATTCGGTGCTGAGTCGGACCTGCCATCAGGCAAATATTAATTATAGTCAGGTATGATCCAGCAAATCATCACGCACCCATGATATGCGAAATATTCAGTTGTACAACTTAACAAGTTTAGAGCCGAAACAGAGTATTTCCATCATTCAGTTTCTCTCCCAACCCAGTGTCATTTAGGTATAGTACAGTATATTGATTATATCAGGTACAATATTTCAATTGAATTTTGTTAATTTGTTAACAACATGATTTATAGAGTCCGTTCAGTTTATATTTTATTCAATAAATCACAATTGGTTATATCAAGAATTTACTGATTTGAAATATCATACAAATATCGGTCAGACCAGTGTATGGATGCTGGGAGGTTTTCCGTGCATTGCACGTTCCTTAATTAGAGGAGCATACAAAATAACTTTTCTAGACACCGATATAAAATGATATCACAAACGGTATTTTTCCGTAATTATAACTTTTATGTGATTTATCAAATATTGTATATATGATATTCTAAAATCTAACTATACTATGTAATTTAAATTTAATGACAATTGACAATAGATTTTTGATGACAAGAAACATAATAAATAATTGATAAATTTCTACAAAATAACAAATCAATTTACACAAAATAAATAGCATGATTGAAACAACATGTATATAAAATAGCATGATTAGTGAGTCCAAAAATGAACTCACCTAGATATTGTTTCCCGATATCGATCAACGAAGCAATCTACACATTAAAAATATTATAAAAATATCAAAAATAGATGAATATAAATTTGGCTGATTTTTATAGATTTTTCAGTATTTTTATAACGTACTCAAAATTAATTTTAAAGTTAAACAGGTCTGAAATTAGAAAATAGATTTGGCTCCATTTTATTGGGTTTATAAAATGATAGATATTATTCTTAAGTTGTTAGGGTTATTAGATAATGGGTCAGTTAATCCTAAGACCCAATAGTTTAACCCAATAAGAAAAAAAAAAGAGTTTATTACTAACCTTTTGACAAAACGGTAGGAATTCAAGATGTGGAAAGATGAGAAAAAATGTGTTAATCTCGGGCAAAGTGGTGCCAGCTCCGGTGGTGGCGGCTCTGGTGGTGGCTCCTATGGTGGTCCGGCAGCTTCGAAGGTGGCTTCGGCATGTTGAGAGGAGAGAAATTTTAGAGAATGAGTGTAAGGTTGAATTTAGAAAAGAGATTAGGTTTATATAGTATTGGATTTAAAAGTTATAAAATATGAAAGATTTTGGGAGTTATAGAATTTAAAGGGTTTGAGGTGTTATGGAATTTTAAGAGTTTTAGGGGTTTTGGAATTTGAAAGGTTTTAGATTAATTTGGAGGGTTTAGGATATGAAAGGTTTTAGTTTAATTAGGGAGTTTAATTTTGATAATTAAAGATAGGAGTTTCATTATTGAAATAATGGAGAAGATGAAAAGTTTGGAGGTTGGAGAAGATAAAGTTTAGGAACAGTGTTTTAAATACCGATCGATATACCGGTATATCGTTAAAATTGAAGAAACGAGACGATATGGAATTTTTTTTTTTACCGTTTTGGACCGGTATGGGCTGATATATCGACCACGTGGCGATATATCGGCCGGTATCGAGATGAGAAATATCGGCCGGTATTAGGTAACATCGGTTAATGGGTTTTGGATTTTGGTTACGGGTTAAACCCATTAACCCATTAAAATCCGACCCGTTAAGAAATAAAACGGGTCGGGAGGGAGAGAAAGGGTAAATTTCTTCGTTTTCTCTCTCTCTCTCTCCCGGCAATCCGAGCGATCAATCCCTCCCCGCAACCAAACCCTAACCCTAATTTCCCAATCCAACCCTAACTCTCTCTCGATTCTTCTCTCCCACTCTCTGGCTCTCTCTCGCGTTTTCTCCCCGCGATCGTTGGCCGATCGAACCGAACCCTAACCCTAAATTCCTAATCGAGCCCTAAATCTCTCTCGTTTTCTCTTTCTTCTCTGCTCTTCGATTGCTCTTCTCCCAGTATGGGAGTCTTCGAAGGGTTCTCGCCGTTCTCCGCCGACGCTCGCCGTTCAGTGGCCGCCGGCCAGGTAAGTCAAGTTTAATTTTTTCATGTTAATTAATATTTAGAGTTACAAATTTCTTCAATTTCTTTCATAATTGTGCTATTTAGGTTTAATTGATTGCGATTTATATTAGAATTTTTTTTGATGTAATTTGAGGCGAACACTTAAGTTGTAGTCTACAGAGTATTTCTGTTCATGAATAATTCAAGTGTTAATGGAATTTTCATTTTTCAGTTTGGAATTTTGGATTTGAGTATTTCGGCCAGTGGCAGTGACAGTGAGTCAATTCACTGTAGTCTACAGTGAATTAGAATCACTGATTCACACTAAATCAGTGATTCGATTCACTGATTCAGTGTGAATCAGTGAACCGAATCACTAACTGATTCACACTGAATCAGTGATTCGGTTCACTGATTCACACTGAATCAGTGAATCGAATCACTGATTCAGTGTGAATCAGTGGATCGAATTCACTGATTTTGTGTGTTTGTGTATATGAGTTTCATAGTAGATAAAATTTGTAAATTTGTATTAGTATTTAGTAAAGGAAGAAATAGATTATGTTAGATAAACTTTCATATGCTTACAAGTTACATTATAGCATGTGCAATTATAAGAATTAGTAGAATTACTGGATTGGATTATTGGATTACTGAACTGAATTACTGGACAAAGCAATTCGAGTAATTAGCTAATATAATTTGGATTAGAATGATTAGTAAAAGCTTGAATTCTTAATTACATTAAGCTAATAAAAATTAGTAATTTTATTTATGTTATTAACTTTATGTTTATTAACTTTATTTATATGATTATTTTTTAACTTAGATTATGTTTATTAACTTTATTTATATTAGTAAAAGCTTGAATTCTTAAATAGATTAAGTTAATATAAATTAAGTGCAATAATTATTTAGCTATTTAATTAATTAATTGTTTGTCTTTTTTTATAAATTTTGAGGTCAGAAATAGCTTGAAAAATGTCCTCTTCTGGTGCGTCCAATGTCCAAGAGAAGCGAGGAGGTAAAGATCCAGCTTGGGAATTGGGAAAAAGTATCCAATAAGTCCAATAAAGTGGAGTGTAATTTCTGTAAGAATGAATATGAGGAAGACATTACCCGCTTGAATGAACATTTAGGTCATGTCAGCGGGAATGTCAGAGGATGTCCCATAGTCTTTAGATGACGTGAAGCAGAAAACTCTGGTAATGCTAAATAAAACTAGAGAAGTAAAAAAAGGAAAAGTAACAGAACTTCAAAATTTGTTTAAAAAAGTTCGTGTTGGGGAAGATGAGGAGACAACTCGAGAGGAGTCATCTTCTCGCAAAACAACAGGTCAATTTTCTCGCAAAACAACTAGACCGATGGATCAATTTGCTATTTGATTGGTCGAGGAGGCAGTAGAAGCAGCTCAAAGGCAGCCTACCGTGCCATCAGCCTCCAGAAAAAAGGCCAGAGACGATGCAATTCGATACATTGCCAGGTTTTTTTATGAAGAAGGAGTTGCATTCAATATTGCTACGCGGCCATCTTTTATGCAGATGGTCCAAGCCATTGGCATGTATGGGCCAAATTTACAGACTCTTAGCCCATATGAGCTAAGCGAGACTTGCCTCCAGAGAGAGGTCGAGAAGACAAATGCAACTCTTGAATCATTTAAACGGAGTTGCAGAATAAATGGTTGCACTTTAATAACTGATGCGTGGTCGGATCGGAAAGAGAGAAGTTTAATGAATATCGCTGTACATTGTCCAGCCGGTACAGCCTTCTTATTGTCTCAAGATGCATCTTCTGACAAACACGATGGCAGTTATATCCACAAATTTGTGAAGAGGGGAATGAACGAGATTGGCGTGGAAAATTTTGTACATATTGTAACAGATAATGCCTCGAACAATATGGCTGCAGCAAACACATTGGCTCTGACGCATCCAAATATATTTTGGACACCTTGTGCAGCACATACAGTTAATTTAATGCTTGCGGATATTGGAAAGATTAAATATATCCGAACTGCAATTATGATGGGGAGATCAGTCTCCGTGTACATATACAGTCACACAAAATCTTTAGATATTATGAGGAAGGCAATTGGTGGTGAGCTAATAAAGCCGGGTACAACAAGGTTTGCCACGGCATTTCTCTCTTTATTATCAATCAGAGAGAAGGAACTGCCGCATATGTTTATTTCTGATAACTGGATGGATTGCACTCTGTCCAGAACAGATGCAGGCAAGAAGCTATTTATTTAAATTAATAAAAAATTTTATTTTATAATTTTAAATTATACGTTATTCATATTTTTTAATACATCTTTTTATGAATGTTTAGCTTGCAGAGATAATTGCTAACAACAAATTTTGGGACAACACAAACATTGCCCTAAAAGTATTTACTCCACTAGTGAAAGTTTTGCGTAGAGTTGATGGGGACAAGGTCTCTTCAATGAGCTTTCTGTATCGTGATCTAGAGACTGCTAAAGAGGAGATAAGAGATACTCTAGGAGGTGAAGAGAATAAATATCTTCCAATATGGAAGATTATTGATAGGAGATGGGAGGAAAAACTTAAGGGTCCTCTGCATAGAGCTGGATATTTCTTAAACCCTCTGTATTACTATGCGAAGCAACCTGAGATTGATACTGATGGGTCGTTCATGTCGGGCTTCGTTGACATGATGCACAGATTCTATCCAAATGATTATGATAGAAT
This sequence comes from Dracaena cambodiana, assembly GCA_036321105.1. Classification (NCBI taxonomy): domain Eukaryota; kingdom Viridiplantae; phylum Streptophyta; class Magnoliopsida; order Asparagales; family Asparagaceae; genus Dracaena; species Dracaena cambodiana. Next base: position 8,610,665 of record JAYEPQ010000017.1, read on the forward strand.
TGATAAGATTGCACAGTAGCTCCCAATGTATCAAAATCAAAATGGATCATTTGGAATGTCTTTTGCAAGGGCAACAGTAAAGAGAATCAGTAAAGAGAATCATTAATCCAGATATGCATTTCAATTTAAGAAATGCAAAATTCAATCTATTATTAATTAAAGAAACTATTAAATAGCTAATAACTATTTCTAAATATTCATTGTTAGCTCAATAGTGGCAATTCTACGGGACAGATGCTCCCGAATTGAGGATCACGGCAATGAGGATCTTGAGCCTGACAACCAATTTTTCGGGTTGTGAACGGAACTGGAGCACATTTGAGATGGTATTACAATTTTAACTTTTCTAATTAAATATTTCTTTTTCCCAAATAGATACGTTCTAAACGAACTTCATGTGATTATCTTTTATTTAGGTGCATACGAAGAAAAAAATGGACTAAGTTCCAAGAAATTGCATAACTTAGTCTTTGTCACATTCAATGTAAGGCTCAAGAACAAACTTTCAATCCCAAACAGAGATCCACTAGTAGCATACAATGAAGAGAAAAAGATCACCGAGTGGTTCATGCCTGGGAAAAAGAATGGTGATCCTTATGAGACTAGTGATGATGAAGTCTTTCCTGGAGTACAATTGACTTTTCGACAGGTGTCAATTGCTATGGGTGCTAATCCGAAGAAGAGAAATAGTGAAAGAGTTAAGGCATCTAAGTCCAAGAGTAGTAGAATTTCAAAGGGAAAAGCATCATCATCTTCAAAGTTTAAGCAGCGGCACGCATCCGATGATGATGATGAGGAAGAAGTTGACACATCATCATCAGAATCGTAATCAGATGATGAGGAAGGCATGTCATCAAATGAACCAATCGACTCTGAATCTAGCTAGAAAATATATTGTAAAGACTGATATTTAAAGTTTCTAGCATGTTTCAAATAAACTTATTTAAAGGACAATGTTGTAATTTTATAAATTATATCACTTATATATTATAGAAACACTTTTCTTTTATCTTGAAAACTTATATTTCTTAATTTTATGATTATATGTCGCTTTGTGCATATGCGAACGTTTTAAATGGTATCTGCAAATTCGTAAGTTGAATGTAAATAAGCCGATATAAGTACTATAAACTTATTTTATGAGTTTTATTATGTTCTATATAGCCAATTAATGATTATTCTTTAACTGGTATGACACCGATATGACACTCCGGTATTTAGGGTCATATCACGATATCCCGCCCGGTATCCGGTAACCGGTATGCAATTTGGCTAACCGGTATAGGACCGATATCCGATATTTAGAACACTGTTTAGGAGTTATAGAAGATTAAAGATTTGGAAATTATAAAAAGTGAAATTTTATATTTATTATTTTATCATTTATTTTTGAATTATTTATGCATATAAAAAATGAAGGTCATTACATACTTAGTACCAATAATTTTGTTCAATAACTTAGTTAACCATACTAAGCTCATATCTATTATCATATAAGGTAATTTTTAGCATTAGTATTGCTACACTATGTACAATGATGACCACAGTACTCTTATGGATGTATAGTCCTATGGGCATACATCGACAAACCTCTTCCCTACACTACAAACCTCTAGCTCTCACCCTACACTCCAAATTCAAGGTCCACTCTTAACCCGTAGAACAAGTTGCAAACTACAAAAGATACTACGACAGTATATTCCACTTGCATAGAAGCTACAAGTGCCATGTGATATGATTGGATTTCCAATAACATGTTTCAAGAATAATCTTAATATCATCATGTAAGAACTTTTGAAAGAATATATAGAATACTCTGAAGTAGAGAATATTATTTTACTATGAATATTACTTTCATTTTTTCATTTGATGTTTCAATATAAAAGATAATAGATATAAAGTATGTTGAAACTTTTATACTTTTCTCAAGATAAAAAAATTTCATCTGCACTTAATAGACCAGTACCTACTTATCCTACTTATCTACATCCTCCTCTACAACCTACGTAATTCCCTTATCTATTCCTCTATCACAACTCTTGAGATCAAACTAAACCATCATATTAAATTTATTTAGAATTAAAACCCTCGTGGTATAAGATGTTTAATATCCAAAGCCTGCCAAAATAAATAAAAGATCATAAAAAATAAAAAATTTATGTCCGAAGTGTTTGATGGCCAAGCATGGCACATTTCATTGATCCCAAAACATCATTCTTAGCTTATCCACTTCTCTATAACAGTATTACAATAAAGTTTGAAGGGGCTTACTACTACAGATCACTCCTCTCCTTCCATAAATAAAATTTAAAAATGATTGCCAGAGTCAAGTTTGAAGGAGTACCTCTTATTTGTGGATGGGTAAAGAGGTAAGGTTCACGTCCCTTTCATATTTTATAATCAGAAAACATTTCAGCAAAATAAAAGCTCTAAATAAGGTTAGATTTTAAGGGAGTTTAGAGCAATCTTAAGGAGAAATATTACTATTTTAAATAAGTTAGTGTTATTTATATCATTTTGAACTAGTTTTTGGCATGCCTTATGCATATGCAAACAAAACAAACATACAGCATAAACTCATTTTAGATTGGCCACGAAAAATATTAAATTACAAATGTACCAAAACGAACAAATTTTATTAAAAATGATAATCATAGCCTGTTTTATGATGAGTTTTTTCTTTTTTTTAGAACGGTCCATAGGCTTTCCTGATAGTCCTTGAACGGGGGAAAGGGAACTCACCATGTGGGAAAAAACTCCGATATAGGCTAAAAGAAATTCTTTATGTGAATTAGTGATTCATCACAAATGACTTGTAGCATCCATATGTAGTCTCCGTATGTCATAAGCACTATGATGCATCATGCATCCAGATGTAGCATCCAGATGTCCACATACCACTCTCAAGGCTAAAAGCCTCTACACTCATGATCTCAGGTCATCATGCAATATGTATTGGTTATGTCCCTCAAAATTTAATTAGAAATTCCCTCTCACATTAGCAAAGAGGAGATTGGAACCCACGACCTCTCATGAAGGAAGAAATGGTTGTCACATAATTTATGCTCCACCGACCCCCACATTCCTCTAGAGATCAAATTGCTCTTAACTTCATAATTTAGTGGCCCCGCATTATTCTTCAGATGAGTTAATCAGAAAATTTTACAAACAATGAATAATATTTATAATTTGCACATCCTTATTTTTTAATAAAATTATTTTGGTACTTTTGAAATATAATCTTTCCAGGGATGATCTAAAATATATTTACTTTAATGATGAAAATAACGCATTATGAAACATGTTATATTCATAATAACTGGAAATAACTCAGTGCACAGCAACAATACGTTTTTTATGTTATTTTACGTTATATTACAAACCGTTACGTTAAATTATGTTATGTTACATTATTTACAATTATTTTTTTAGTAATTTCTATATTGTTGTTGATTATTATTTTAATTATTAGTGAATTGCTGTAATTTTCTTTCTTAATTAGTTGTTGGCTTGTTTGGTAGCTTGTAGAATTGCTAACTTGCTAATTTGCAATTGTTTCCTTATTCATTTATTGTAATTCCTCTCCAGTTGCTAAAATATCTTATTCATTCTATTGAATTTTTAAGTGAACTGAAATCAACAATTACAAATTAAGATTAATTGAACATTATGAAACATTACAAAATATAAATTACAATAATAATAATAACTGGAATTGAAATAAAAAATTAAAATCTTGTTTTTTTATCTAGATGATGACAGGAGTTACGGTTGCAGGCTTAATATAATTGATGAATATAAATGTAAAAATTATTGTAAAACTTAATATAAAATAAGAATAGATTATGTATGACAAAATGGTTTTATATTGTTTTTTAGAAGTTTTAAATTTACTTTTCAATTTAAAAAATTATTTTATACAGTTTTATATTTATTTTTATTAAATAAATAGGAAATTACATAAATTAGAATAGATTATGTATGGTTTTATATTTTTTTTGAAATTTTAAATTTATTTTTCAATTTATAAAAATTATTTTATATAGTTTTATACAATGTTGAAAATAGCGTATTATAAAACCCATTATATTACGTTACAAAACCTAACTGAACCCCAGCATTACGTAAAAGTTGTAACTAACTAAGTGTACCGTAACAGTACGTTTTTTATATTATTTTATGTTATATTACGTAACATTACATTAAATTACGTTATGTTACGTTATTTACATTTATTTTTTTAGTAATTTCTATAATGTTGTTGATTATTATTTGATTATTAGCGAAAACAGTACATTTTTATGTTATTTTACGTTATATTACGTAATGCTACATCAAATTACGTTATGTTATGCTATTTATAATTATTTTTTTAGTAATTTCTATAATGTTGTTGATTATTAGCGAATTATTGTAGTTTTGTTACTTGATTAGATTTTGCCTTGTTTGATTGCTTGTGCAATTGCAAACTTGTTAATTTGTAATTGTTTTCTTATTCACTTGTTGTAATTGCTCTCCGTTTGCTGAAATATCCTATTGATTCTATAAAATTTTTAGTTGAACTAAAATCAATATACAAAAAAGATAAATTGAACAATATAAAATATAAATTACAATAATGATTATAATGGAATTGAAATAAAAAATTGAAATATTGTTTTCTTTTTTAGATATTGACTGAAATTACGGTTGTAGACTTAATATAATTTATGAAGATAAATGTGAAAATTATTGTAAAACTTAATATAAAATTAAAATAGATTATGTATTACAAAATAATTTTATATTCTTTTTTTAGATGTTTTAAATTTATTTTTCAATTTATAAAAATTATTTTATAAAGTATATAATATTTTTATTAAATAAATAGGAAATTGCATAATCTACGTTATGCGTTACGCAATATGCGACATAATGTAACAGAAGCAAAACATTACGTTACCGTTATCGCTATTTTAAACATTGGTTTTATATTTATTTTTATTAAATAAATAGGAAATTGCATAATATACGTTATGACAGAGACAAAACGTTATGTTACCATTATCGCTATTTTAAGCATTGATTTACTTATCTAATAAATGTGCATTGCAATGCCAAAAACTAGCTCAAAATAATGGAAATAACAATAACAAGAGTACTCAAAAGCTCTTTCACTTCCTCCATTCTCCATTACTATTTACACTTTGCCCACGACAACTTTTTCCAATGAAAAAGAGGAAAAATCTAGAAAATGAAAACGGCATAAAGGATGGTGTTTTGGGTTGCGCCATGCTTAGACATTAAGTGCTCGAGCACATAAAAGTTTATTTTTGTTTATAATCACATTTACTTCTTCTAAAAAGACCTGAGTTTTTCGACTTCTCATCACACTAGGACTACGATTCTCAAGATGTATTAGTTATGATGGGTTTAGATTGAACTCAAGAAGTCGTGATGAAGGACGAGAACAAGATGATAGAGGCTTAACGTGAATGGAGACACTAAATAGACTACACAGAAGTAGTTGTTGGAGCATTAAGTGCACATGGAAATGTGTATTTGAGTGTCAATTGTAAAATTTTTAGGAAATAGTTCTATCTATTATCTTCTCGTTCAAACAACATAAACATCAATGAAGCTTCTATCATAAACTTTTAGGGTCCGCTACAATGTCCTCTTCCATTCAACTTGATTATGGGCCATCTCCATAGTTAACTACCTTCATGTCCTTTTTAATTGTTTTAATCCATGTTCGTTTAGGCCTATCTCTTGTTCTCCCAACTCCACTAACCATGATACTATCCCTTGTCCTCAACCAGTTCTCATGTTATCCTCAATAGAGACAACTTCTAACTTATTATTAATGCACTCACTTCTTACCCTATAACACCTTAACATTCTCATCTCAGCCACATTCATTTTCAAAACATGTTTCTTCATTATCAACTATACTAAACCATAAAGCATTGCTAATTGTATAGCCATTTTTAGAACTTCACCCTCAACTTTAAGAATTTTTTTATCATAGTTTGAGCATCTTCCTTTTATCCCAAAAGTCAACATCCTCGATCGCACCATCCCCCTGAATGATTGCTCTCACATATTGATATACCTTGACCATCAAATTGAACTATATACTTATTCCTCCTGGTAATTTTTATTTCTTTGTTCAGTTATTTAATCAAAAATCAAATATTTAATCAAAAAACAAATTAAATAATATTATCATGTCAACAAAATGGTATTCTCTATCCTTGACAATAGTCTACCTTCTTTCGAGACTTAGAAGCTTACGAATTTATTCTCAAAACATGCCACTAGGCATGGTAATAAACCAGGGTCAGGGATAGGCTGGGCGATGGAGAAGTCCCGGCCTTCACCACAGAACTTTTGTGGCCTTGATTCAGGGCTCCAACCTCTGCCCTAGGCTTTACCACTATGCCCAAAACCATATAATTACATGCCAAGGGTTAATTACAGTTAGACCCCCTGTAATATTAGGGGTGTGTAACTTAACACCTCTGAAGTTTGAAACTCTCAAAAAACCTCCTAAACTTAGTTATTTTCACTCTCTTTTTTTACTAAAGTGCACTCTTGTCCCTCAAATTCCTATTCTACCCTCATCCCTCCTTTTAACAAGCACATTTCCTCTCTCTCTCTCTCCCCCTCTCTCTCAGTCACTCACGCTCCCTCTCTGATTAAGAGAGGGATGGAGAGAGTGACTGAGAGAGAGGGAGAGAGAGAGGAGAAAGAAAGAGAGAGAGTGGGTGCTGGTTAAAACGAGCAATGAGGATAGAATAGGAATTTGAGGGACAAGAGTGTACTTTTGTAAAAAAAGAATGAAAATAACTAAGTACAGGGGTTTTTTGAGAGTTTTAAAATTCAGGGGTGTTAAGTTACACACTCCCAATATTACAGGGGGTCTAACTGTAATTAACCCTTTATTATTTATTGAAGAAGAATAGTGCTTCTTTATAATTTTCACGTAAGAAAATATAAATTAGCATTTGGAAAATATGAGAGATACTTTAAGAACTTATATAGTGATAATGATCAGGACAAAAGAGAACACTCAACTAAAAAATAAAATGAATGGTTCATCTTTCGGATTAAAAGCAAGGAATGCTTGTGAAAAAGTGATATAAATAAGACTAAAATGGGAGAGAACAATTTTACCATCAAAGATGAGGCTCAAATAATTTCTAGCGGTGTTACGAGACATAGTTATTCAGTTTCATTTAGAAAAAGTTCAGCAAATAATTAAATTTAGAGATAGGATATTACGCATTTAGGGAGGAGCCTACACCAGGCCTTTAGAGGGCTAGGGTGGGGGTAGGGCCAGGGCCTATGCAAGAGCCCAACCTTAGCCCCAGAAAAGCCCGGCCGCGACCCCAGCCCTCTCAAAAATAGGGTAGTAGTAGGGCCAAAATCTCAAGCTTGTTTTATTTTGGGGCTGTAGCCTTAAGGTGTATGAAACTGTTTCGAGTCCAAAGCTGACATTTGCAAAATCTCAAGGTGTATCTAGAAAGCAGCTTCCAAGTCATAGAAAAATGGAAAACAAAATGTGCCCAAGATAAGGAAATCAATTAAACACTGAATAAAACTGACCACATAAATTCGGCAATGTGTATCCTAACTGATGATTCCAAATAGAAAGAAAAATAAAAATTATTAATATTTGCTATCCTCACCCATAGGTTTCACCATTTCAAGTCAGGAAAAAACGAGAAAAAAGCTAAAAGTCGAACTTCATTTCAGTTGGCTTCTCCTATATAAAAGCAAATAGATATTTTTTTTTTGAGCTAATAAAACCAAACAAATATTACCTGAGGAGGAATCAGAGCAGGTGGGGCTTGACCATAAAAAAGTTGCTGTCCGAGAGCAGGAGGACCTGGGGGAAACATGGGCATGCGAGGCACTGCAGCAGGTGGAATTCCGGGTCCCATTTGTGAAAATTGCGCCTGGAAAAATTTAAACTGTTATTTTAGAATTGGGTACAAGGAAAATACAAGTAACTAATGCATGAACTAATTTCTAAAGTTTAAGTGATATACTGGGCCATTAATTTGTAACTAGATTGTTCAACGTAATAGAAAACAATATTAGCAAGCAAATAAATTCACCTCCAGGTGTAGTTTAAAAGTAAACAAATAGAAGACAAAAGCTAACCAGCATCATGTAAAAAATGAATACCCAGAATTTAAAAGAATGGTGACTATACGAAGATTGAATATATAGGAAAAATATATATACTGCAACTAAACACCAAATAACCTAGCAAATATTTCTTTATCACAATATCTCAAAAAGGAATACATAAACCAAGGGACTCAAGACAACAAAATTCAGACCAAGAAGCATAAATATAATGCAATCCACTCAGACAATAAGGCAATCCAGCTAATTAAGAGAGTTGTAATATTAAAACGAATATGAAAATAATGTGCTTGGAACAAATGATCCTCCCTCAAGGAAATAACATCAGGACTGATCACAGGCGGAACCGCAAATAACAACAGAAATTTCTTTACATGCACTAAAGAAGTGACACAGACAAACAGCTGATTAAACTTGACTATATGATGCTCAAGAGCTGACAAGTCAATCCAGAAAACAATTGTGGAACTGAATGATTGCTACCTTGCAAAAGATTGCAAAATTTAAGCACATAGAATTCAATAATGTCTGTTGTCAATTTGCTTCCTATCACTATATAAGAATACATGAGTTAGCAACTAAAGAACAACAATTGTGTAGAGGTTAGTATATTTAGTGCATGTCCAGCAAACTAAAGCAAATAATTTGATAAAAAAGAATAGGAAACTAAGTGCCAACAGGCATAGAATTTGATCATGGATGATTCAGTAAACTGTTGAAAAATAAAATAAATGAATTAAATAGTTGAATGGAGAACAATAAGACCGAGCTATTCCCAGGTTTCAACTAAAACTAAGTACTAAATTCCTTTCATAAAGAATTAAACGGCTTATTATTCATTTTATTCCAATGCATAGCACTGTTAGTGCAAATGTGTAACTGAAGCAGCAACAAGCAAGCATGCAATTGATTTGTTTGACAGCATTTTCAATCAAGTGCACATGTTTTAGCCTTTAAGGCATTTAGTGCAATCCAAACTTCAGCATACCATTAATTATAAAACTGCATGGGCATATGCAGGCAAGTCTGTCTCAGATTATTGCCATGTTCCTTAAAAATACAAAATTTTCTATTTGTTCTTTGCAAGATTTTGCAGCTAGTGCCATTTGGCACGTTGCATGGCACATGCATGACCTAGTAGAAGCCAGCAACAAAGCACTATTTGCAGCAGAACAAATTGCAGTGAACTGTTTTTCTGCGAAAAACAAAAATGCCTAAGAGAAGAAAAAAGCATGGAATAAAATGCAACATTCAAAGGATAGAAAAAATGGAATAATGTCACTGCAGTTCAAAGAGAAGCTCTGACATGAACGCTAAAGAAAATGAAATTTCATTGCCATAAATAAATAAAACCAGTGAATCCTTTACTGGATTTTAAGCCACTTGGCAGAGAGAACCTTGTCTTGAAACCAGTTGCGGACCCAACCACTCAATTCAGGAGACAAAATTATTGGTGTATTTCAAAATTGTCGGCAATATTTATTCAAAAATTTACAAACCATGTTGTCTGTTCATTCTATTACTCTTGTGCAAATCTAAATATTTCAATACTAATATTAATATAGATATCTGGTTCATATGAATATAAGTATAATAACCTAATCTAAAATCTACGATTTTTTAAATTCTGGATGCAATCTAAAAATAGTGGGATAAGCAAGTCATCTTTTTTTTATTAACGAAAACAAAGTAGATATGTGTACCCGCATCGTGCCTGCAGGAGGGTGCAGATTTCAAAAGAGACCAGCACTCAGGGGTTGCCATTGTTTTTTGGAGTTCAAAATAAGACTAAAAAAATATTTTATTTAGACCAAGAAAACAAAATATGAAATTGAAATTTTTTTGGAAAATCAAGGGAACTAGGTTGGATTTATTTCTTTCGGGGGAGGGGAAGAAGGAGGGGGAGGGAAGGGGAGGGGAGGGGGGCACTGCCTCCCTGGCATCAACTTGGGTCTGCCCCTGTTTGAAATGAAGGAAAAATAAAATTAAGTGCAGCTCATTGAAAGGAAGCAAGAGACCTTCTCATATAGAATTTCAGAAGTAAATTTCCACCTGTAGACTCCTTACAAGCTCATCTATACAATAAGGAAAATCGCACCATTAAAAGTAAATTAACAATAAACCTAGGGCAGACAGTTTGAAATGATGGAAGAGAGTTCATAAAAAGGGTTTCAAAATAAGGATAGTGATAAATGTAAGCCCAAATTTTTTTTTTCCCTGAATTTACAAAGACTGGGGAGCCATCACTTATATAACCTGTCCGCATATAGTTGTTAGTCGTCACATCGAATAATAGAAAAGGTGAGAAATTTTACTTGCATAAAATCTCATAATACTTGAATTACTGGAAGAAAAATGATGCCTGCTTCGTCTACGTGTATGTAGCTTCAACATTTCAAGGAAAGGACAAACTTTTCCTTATAGGAGGCCTCAACAAAGAATATGTTTTCTCTTAGAGTTTTAATGGAGAGGATAAAATAGTTTGATATGTTATAAATAGCTGCTCACAAGAACAAATTTAGGGCTCCAACATCCTGTCAGGTCACACATATATGGAACTCATTTATTTCCACAAAATCAGTTTTCAGACTTTGTAAGAATATGGGTAAAACCCATTTTCTGAACTCAACTTCTAGATTTTACACAGTATAAATATTTCTGTGACAGCTTGATGCAAATGAAAGCATAAAATCAAATACTCGCTTCCATCATTATACTAACCCATTCTAAAGAAGTAGGAAGCAAAATCATCTTAAAAATTACTCATTAAAAAAAAGATAACATTGACCATTATCACAGCAAAGAATGTAAATACTTGCTTCTTCTACGTTTAACATTGAACAGCATGTGCTTAAATAACGTGATGGGTTACCTTCCTACCACAAAGTACAAATGTTTTATGGCAAGTCACCGCTTGCTCGTAGATACCACGAAGGGGCAACAATAGTAGTCCATCAAAAACAAAAACCCGGCTAATATGTATGGTTGACGATTCTCTATTGCTTTGTTGCAGGTTGAGCTCGAGTAAACCAGTTAGGAGAAATTTGGAAATATAGACTAATGGTAAGAGCATCAAATTAAGCAAAATAATAACCACCAATGTTTAAAATAGCGATAACGGTAACATAACGTTTTGTTGTTATATCGCATATAGCGTAATGCATAACGTAGATTACGCAATGTTTTATTTATTTAATAAAAACAAATAAAAAACCATATAAAATAAATTTTATAAATTGAAAATGAATTAGAAAATTCTAAAAGAAGAATATAAAAATATTTTACATCCCAATATCAATTCTAAATTTCCAACAAGTTTCATAATAATTCTCATATTTATCTTCATAAATTAAATTACATTCACACTCATAATTTCAGTCATCATCTGAACAAGAAAACAAGAGTTTAAATCTATTTTCAATTATTATCAGTATTGTAATTTATATTTTATAATGTTCAATTTATCTTATTTGTAATTGTTTACTTTATTTTAGCTGAGAATTCAATTTAATCAGTAAGTAAGAAATCTCAGTAATTGGAGATGAATTATAACAAGTAAATAAGTTTATAATAACAAACTAACAGGTTAACGATGCCACAAGCAATCAAATAATCAAATAACAAGTTGTCTAGTGAAAAAACTGCAACAATTTGCTAACAATAAAAAAAAAAATATTCGACATCAACATAAAAATTATAAAAATAAACTATTGCAAATAACATAACATAATATAATTTAACGTAGTATAATGTAAAATAAAGTAAAATAATGTAAAAAATGCACCGTTATGGTGCATTGAGTTATTTCTGACTGTTAAATAACGTTGGCGTTATGTTAGGTTTCATAACGCAGTATAACATATTTCATAACGCGTTATTTTCAACAATGATAACCACATTTATATGATTATGAAACAACCAAAATTTCTTCAACATATACATATACTGGCACCAAGATACATATCAAATAGTCAGATAAAATATTTTGTGAGGAATCATCTAAGAATTGAACACTTGATGCAAACAATTAAGCTGCAATCCAATAAATAAAGATTAAAAAAGTAACAGTTCACAATGACAATACGCCATAGAAACTCAGGAAGAAGAATTTAGAAGAAAACAACAATAACTTCTCATAGGCTTAAAGAAAAAGAACAATAGAAACATAGTAGTATCTATTGAACGTTTTGTGCCATTATACAGCTATATATATATAAGAGAAATTGAACCTTATATGAGCATATCAAGCTAAAAGGAGGGAGGATGTTTTTCTTGTAATCAAGTGGATGCCAAAAAAAATTATAATAATAAACTAGTAAACTTTTTAAATGCTAACGCCAAAACTAATAGAATGGCCACCAAATAACATTTCAATAATACAAGGATCAAGCAGAAATGAGAAACTTTATGTAGAATGATAGCAATTACACTGCTCACTGTCCTTTACATAAATGTGTAGTCATGGAGAAAGCTTATTGGTGTTCACAAAGTACCTGTAACCTAGCTTTTCTGTCTTCTTTTCGTTGCGCATGCGCAACATAAAGAGGCTTGCCACTAACCAATTTTCCATTCATTTCAACAAGCTGCAAAACAGTCAGATATCTAAGAGTTGCAACAATCAGATTTCTATACCAAACTAACATATTAACTCACAGCTCGAGATGCCTCTTCGGGTGTTGAGAATGCAACAAAACCAGACCCTTTGCTTATACCATTAGGATCCCGCATAACCTGCACATTAGTAAATATTATGTATCTTAATCTTATCCAGATAAAAAATTTGCTGCAGCTGATTAGAAATAAACCAATTTTGATACAAGACGAAATTACCTTGTATGATGTAATTGTGCCAAACACAGTAAATATTTCTCTTAACTTATCATCCCCAATACTATCATCTAAATTCTTCAAGTATAAGTTAACCCCTTGATATCTGTCGGCTAACTCCTTTATACCTTGTTCAAATCTCCCTTTCAATTCCCTCTCTCTTTCAGACTTCTTCTGTGCTTTTCCAACATACCACTCCTTATCATCAAATTTCTTTCCATTAAGTTCCTTAATTGCTCGTGCAGCATCATCTGGATTGAGAAAATTGACAAACCCAAAGCACTTTGATTTACCATCATTTTCCCTCATCACTATAGTACTAGTAAGTTGACCAAACTCTCCAAAAAATTTTGACAAATCTTCTTCTGTGGTGGCATCCGAAAAATTTTTCACAAACACATTAGAAAACTTTTCTTTGCTTTCATTGTCAACAGAATTTTCCCTTTCCTGTTTACGAAGGAAAGGCCCAACATAAACCACCCTCTCATTCAAAGCCATACCATTCAGCTTTTCTATCGCATTTTGTGCTGCCTCCTCCCTATCAAACTGAACATAACCATAGCCTTTCGACTGCCCAGACTGATCCATAGCAACCTTACAGGAAAGGACATTTCCAAATGCCGAAAATGTGTCATGAAGTGCCTTGTTGTCAATACTCTTGTCCAGGTTCTGCAAAAGCAACAATCAACTAATAAATAAATACCCACACAAAATAAGGAAAAAAGGGAATACTCAGCAAACCTTGATGAATATATTAGCTGCAGCACTCGTCCGGGTGCTAGGATCACGATTTGAGTACATGATCCGAATTGGCTTATTGTTGATGGGGGTAAAGTTGAGCATCTCCAATGCCCTTGCAGCTGTATAAGATTACTAATGATATTAGAGATAGATGCAATTAGCTTTAAATTTGCCACAAAATTTTATAAACTCGAGTAATAAGTAGAAAAACATATGACACAACTAAGTTGCACATCTCACATTGAAAATTTCTAAAAATTGTACAAGAATCGATGATTGCAAAGCAACAATAACAATCACGTTGCATATCACGAATTGAAAATTTTTTAAAATTTTATGACCGGATGGCAACAACAAAAGCAACCTGCAATTCACTAATCATTAAATATATGCTGGTGCGGCAACAACAACTGTACACCACAAACCGTAAAATTTTATAATTAAAGACCACGCTGCAAGAACATCAACAAACAAACCTTGCAGATCATTATTTTTACAAGAAGATCACTACATAGCATCAAAAAGCAAGTTGCAACATTAGAAATCATCATATGTGACGAGATTCCAAAATTATAATTAATACTGCCCTAGATTTTCTTTAAGCTGATAACTGCTGAAGCAACAACAACAGCTAGCAGCATCACAAATAGTAAATTTTTAAATTGATATCCATGTATCACAACCAATTTTTATATCACAAGTTATCACAATATGATGAGTTCGAGTTAAACACACATAATTGCACTTAAGATCAATTTTACACAAAAATTATACTACAACAGATAGCAACAAGAATAACAAATAAATTAAATATCACGATTTAAGAAATTGACATTGTATAGCAAGTAGCAACAGAAACAAGCAAGTTCTACATTAAAAATAAATAAATATTATACATTTGACGACCGCAACAACAAAAATAAGTTTGTACAAAAATTAATCTGTATAATTAGATTTCGTGTTATAATTAATAAAAAGAATTTGTAGAATAATGACTGCATCGCAACTACACCCAAGTTGTACATAATTTTAATCCTAGAATTTCAAGATTTTAGGTTAGAACCTGAGAATTTACCAAAACTGAAATAATGGCAAGAGCAGTGACAACAATAATAACGATCAAATTACACATAGCAATAAAAATCTTAAAATTAAAAAAAAAAATGGAATTGCAAGTAAAAGTCGATCGAATACCATCAGTGGGATTCGTGAAATTAACATAAGCATAACCAAGAGATCTTCGAGTGTCGGTATCACGGCAGACGCGGACGGAGACCACCTCCCCAACCTGATTGAACACATCGTACAGCTGCGAGTCCGACACATTCGCCTCCAAATCTCCAATATACAGAGACGTCAACGGCAAAGGGTTGCTGTTCGGAGCGGCGCCGGGACCGCCATTGCCCATCGCCGCCGCTTGCTGCCCCTCAACTTGAACTCCAGCCATTTTTCTTTCTTATTTTTTTTTAATTTAGATTTTCCCCACGATAATGCTGATAATAACGATGAAAAATGATGGATATTTCATGTAAAATTCTCTCTTTTTTTTAGGAATATTTGTTTTTTTAAATATTCAGCGGCGACCGAATCGATGCGTTTGAGGGGAAAAAGGAAAAACCCTAGTGTAGAGAGGCAGGGTTATTAATACCTACCGTCGGATTTGCTCCAAAGGGATCTTCGTTCCAAAGCGATTCCACGAAGGGCATTTCCAGTGGGGCACAACTTTTTTGCGTATGAGCCCACTTCTCCCAGTGAGCACACTAATGTTCTCAAAATATCTTCTATCTCTTTTTCTCTCTCTCACAGTTTTTATCCAGGCTAACCATCTCAGATCAATTTAAAGTGATCCGGAACTGTTAGGCCAGATCACATTGGTTGATTCAGACTGTCTAGCTCGGATAAAAAATAATTGATTCAGAACTGTTAACCTAAAAATTCTAACTTTTTGCCCTTCCTTCATTTTTCTCTCCTTCTCTTCTCATTAAACAGTTTCTTCCCTTCCTCTCCTCTCCTCTTTTCTTCCACTTCCTCCTTTCTCTTCCTTTTTTTTTCTTTTCCAAAAAATCTTCTCTAACCCAAACACTCAATTCCTCATTCATCTTTCTCTTCTCTTCTCTAAATCAAATACTATCCAACCTCTCTTCTCTCCCATTTGTCTGCCACCATCGTCTTCGCCATTGCCGGTCCAGCTAACGCCGTCACTAATCATCTTCTCCATTTCTTGTGAGTTTTAGGTTTTTTTTTTTTTTTTTTTGGTTAACTGCTTGTTTGCGAAGAGAAGGAGAAGGGAGAAAAAAGACGAGGACATTTTGGTAAAAAAATTCGATAGCAAAATTGTAATTTGATAGAAGTTTTTAAGTGGGCTCACTAGGAAAAATGTTGTGCCCATCTAGAAACTCCCTTCCACGATTCAAAGAGGTTATTTAACCCCTGGTGGGGGTTTGGTTCCAAGGACAGCAACTAGGCCACACAGGAGGGAGAATGGGCTGGACTGTGTTCGGACATGTAGTATGAGTGTAAGCTCGAATTCTACATCTTTTTCTTCCAAGTTCGACCCGTTTAAAAAATCGAGGTTCATGGCTCGAGATTGACCATAACTAGACTCACACAAAAAATACATTGAGTCCATCTCATGAAGTTTCAAAAAAATTATAAGTTTGTCATTAAGATTTTTGAACTAAATTACCATTATCTTCTTTTCCAACCCAACACAGTTATTCCTCTCTCTTTACTGTCAAAACTCACTCCCCTCTGTTCTTCTCCAACCCAACACAACCCTCTCTACATTCTTCTTCTAGCTTGAGTCCTTTGATTCCTTGCTTTCGCTACTCTGGAAGCATTAGCTAGTCTCAACCTCTCATTAAGTTTATTTGCTATAGAAAAGCAAGTGTTGAGGGTCTGAGGAGATTTGAAGTAAATGGACAAGAGAAGTATGTAATTGCTACTAATAGAGGATTCTCCTTATTTAGAGGTATGAATTAAACTCTCTATAGGCATTTGATTCTTAGTTTTGGTTTTTTTTTTTTGGAAATTTTCCAGTTGGCAGTTTGTAGCCCGTTCAGGTATTATTACACGAACCGAATTAAACCCATTTGAGTACTAATACCGGAATGGGCTTTATACGATTCAGATGATAATACATGAATGGCCGCTTTCCCCATTTAACTTTGGGATTTAAAGTGTTTTATTCAGTTACTAAAAACCCGAACCACTAATACCCTATCTGGGAAGTAATACCCGTATGGCGTATTAGTGATTTGGGTATTAGTACTCGAATCGCCTAAAATTTTATTTATTGTTTGTTTTTTTAATATACATATCTTTAGTTAGAATTATAATGCAGATATAAAGGACTTTGACTACATTAAAGGTTATATAAACTACGTCAGAGGTCTTAATAACTATATAAATATTAACTCTTTACTTGTTAACTTGGTGATTTAAGGTCGATGCATCGATGCAATACAGTCGAGTTTAGCGGTTTTGGTGTAGGCAACATTCAGAGTTTACAACTTCTTGGATATGTATTTTGTAGTTTTATTTAAACAAAATGTTATTATACTATAACAACTTCCTTGGTTCATGAACTGAACATTCTAAGTATTTTCAAGTCGAGATAAACTTTGTTGACGGGTCCAATATGAAGGAAAAGACTGGGTTTTGTCGTTATACTTGTGAATTTTGATAGTAGTGGTTGTATTAAAAGAGATGATTTTTTTTTTGGTTGTGAGCATAGTGGACAATCAATATTTCAAAAAATGAGAGATACGTATGAATTTAAAAGAAGAAGTGGATCAAAGAAATGTGGTTGTCCATTCCAGTTGAAAGGTCAGCAGTGGATTTTGAAGGTAGAAGAATGGACATTAAGAGTTATATGTGGTGTGCATAGCCATCCAGCTATAAAATACATTGAGGGTCACTTGTAAAGGATTGTCGAAGACTGAGAAGTCTGCCTTAATTGAGATGTCAAAGTGTCGTGTGCAATTAAAAGATATTTTGGCATCATTGAAGCAGAAGGACCACAAAAATGCATCAATCTATGAGGACAATATACAATATATGTCAGAGATTAAGAGTTATCGTTGGGAGACTGCAGATACAACATTTGTTGTTTAAGATTACTGAAAATAAGTACATTGAGAGGCATCGCAGTTGTGAGCACACTAATTCCATGGCTGAACTATTTTTGTTCATCCTATTGGAGTAGAACTTCTATGTGTATTTTCAAGTATTATAATCATGGATTGTACTTACAAGACGAATATGTGTAATAGAGATAGTAGGTGTGACCTTGACTCATACATCATTTATTGTTGCATTTTGCCTTTATTGAAAGGGAGAAATAAGCTAATTATGCATGGGCAATGGACAATGTTGAACCGCCATAGTCGTGATAGATAGAAAGTTGGCACTTGTTAATGCTATTGAGTTGATGTTTCCTTCTAGTCAACTTCGTTTTACAGATGGTACATCAACAAAAACATTTTCACAAACTACAGAAAAATGTTCGAACAACAATCCGAGTGGGAGAAGTTTTACTCAAGCTGGAAAGTTGTCATGCTATCCAACATGCTTGATGAGAACAACATACACTTATCTGCCCTCAAAAATGAATTTCGAAGCTATCTAGATGCAATGGAGCACGTGACAACAACATGGTTAGATCCGTGTAAGGAGAAATTCGTTGCTTACTAGACAAACATGTGTTTACACTAGGACAATGTAACAAGTAATAGGGTTGAGAGTGCTCATGCTTGGCTTAAAAGACAACTTAGAACTAGTCAAGATAATTTTGAGAAATGTTAGACCAACATCCATTCTCTGCTTAAGATCTAACATATGGAAATTAAGGCTTCATTTAAGAAAATCTTGACTATCGTTCACCGTAATTTCATGTTGCCTGAATTCAAAGAGTTACAGGGTCTAATATCAATACATGTACTAGCCAGCTAAAAAGAGCGATTTCCATCTATGTGGATCCAGTCGCTTGTGGTTGCATTGTTCGATGTATCAACTTGCTATGCATACATGAGATTGCAATGTACAATAGAGATGGTCGGTCAATACCTCCGAAGAAAATTGACCATCATTGGATTAAGCTCAACATACGGTCAGTTCTTGACTTGGTGGTCAAAGGGATCAACTACTATAGCGATATGGAGGTTTTTATCCATGCGTTTCTTACTGGGATAACGAAGGGAAGGTTCACATGCTGAAGAATTTGAGTGAGATATCATACCCCATAAGTTCTTCACTTGCAGATCCAATAGATAGGTCTCGCCACATGGACAACAATACCGGAAGCTCGACATTTCAACACATCACAATCCATACGTCACAATCCATGTGCTTTTGAGTTGGTTATATTGAAGAGTGATAGTTGTTCCCCTTTGGTCAAGAGTGTGCTACTTCTTCAGAAAACACTCCCTAGAAGTTGCCACCAGAGAGACCACCTAAACGAAAGGTAAATAATAATTGATACTGTAAAATTTAACACTAAATTTATTGGTTATTCACTTTACTTTAGATAGTGGGCACTATTTTTTGTGTTGTAGCAAGATTGTAGTCCTATCTTTGAATCTCCCCATCAGTACAACAACTGCCAGTTGTTCCTCTTCACGCGAATTCAGCACCGGAGCTAGAATCTTTTCTTCTCAAGTATAGTGCCTCCCATCCAGAATTCGTGATCCTGTATATGGCGTATGTGTTGGCGAAATTTCCTGTTAGCTAGATCATCTGTTATGAAGGGAGAGATCTGTGTCTCTGAAGCAAGGAAAGGCTAGAATGTGATACTCACAAAGTCGCATTTTATCTCTCAAAAATAGCCAAAACATGGATATTTAGCCAGAAATCTGTGGATTGAGCTAACAAGAATGGCCCCATAGGTTCTTATCATCGTGTCCAAACAAATTATGCAAACAGGCGAATATGTCATCATTAAAGTTACAAATCTAAAGTTTGAGATTCACGGTCTAGTTACAATTAAATAAATCCGTGAATTTAAAGTTCAAGATCTGTGTTCAATCAAGAAGATTTGCAAATCTAAAGTTTGAGATTCGTGGTCCAGTTAAAATCAAGCAGATTTGCGAATCTAAAGTTTGAGATCCGCAGACCAGCTACAATCAAATAAAGCCGCGAACCTAAAATCGAGATTTGCATCCTAATCAGAATCAAAGAAGCTGCGAATCTAAAGCTTAAGATTCGTGTTCGACATTGTAGTTACGATCTAGAGGATTGAAGATGCTGGTTATAAATTTTGGAGATTTAATACAAATTTACCAGATCAACAGGCAGAAAATTAATACTCAGATTGTGGAAGCCGATAGTTAAACGGTTATATCAGCTCAAGAGTCTCTAAATCGCTATAATAAGCTCAAACTAAGACAGAAAAACGGACCGAAGGCTGAAAATTGGAGACCAACAGATCAATACGATATAGAGAGTCCTTTTGCTATTGCTGTCGAGAGTTCAAAACCTTTGCCAACTAAAAAAATTTGTGCGGAGTGTCAACGGAGAGCAAGATTGTCCTCCACAGCTACTATAGAATTCAGCCTTAAACAAAGAGAGAATTCAATTTTCCTCATCTTCTGTAAACAGAAAACCGTTGAAATTATAATCTTTTATTGAGAAAATTCAATAAAGAAATCATTTTCTAATTTTTATGGCGAATAGAATATTGGAGACTCTACTGGGGAACCCTTTCATCTCTGATGATATGGTTGTAGCTCAATCCGACAGCATTCCAGTTGGCAGTATGGTCGATTCATTTATCATTGAGTTCGACTAGGAGAAATACGAGGAATTCCTTTCCTCTGGTTCCAGGAGCCCTAACTCCTTACGAAAGTGCCGTAAGGTCTCCAACAACTCGACCTCCAAAGAGGTCTCAAAAACAGCAGTCCAAGCGAAGGACTCTACTAACCAATCCGGTCTAAAAGGAGACTCTTCTCCTTCACCAACACAGGACTCAGGATCAGCTCCTGTTAAGATCCATGATCTCCGTGAGATAATGGATCAGGATCCCCATGATAATAAGGGGAAACGACCATTATCCGTTTGTCAGAAAGATGATGCGGAGAACAAGGTCTTCTTACTCGTACAATGAGAAGAAATTTAAGAAGAAGTAAGACTCGCGCTCTCCGCAGGGCCATACAGCAATAAAATACTGTTGAACCACCATCGCAAGAACCTACCATCTAAGTATGGATGCCAAAATGCAAAAGAATGGTTCCAGAAAGAAAAAAAAATCAAGATACAGAAGGGTTTACTCGCGTTTCCTACAAGAAACAGCGTACACCCACCAAATTTATTTATGATTACAAATGCAAAGTTTACATTCGCGTTCCTATTACCAAACACGGGCCCCATCCTCATGCCCCGGGAGAAACACGTGATTTCCATGATCATGTTCTTAAAGATGGGTGCGAACCTCAAATTCACATACCAACTGGAAAATACGATTTTCAGAAACGTATTTCTGAAGAAGAGTCTACTTCCAAGGTGGAAGTTCATTCACCTACTATTCTAGTTAAGGTGAAATTTGTTTCGGAGATCTTCAAAGGAATAGAGACTCCTATTCCAAGGTAATACCACCACCAATGATAAAAAAAGTTTCAATACAAGAGATCTTAGGGAACTTTTTAATAAAAAAAGAGAAGAATCCCGAGCATCTCATTGTCATTATGAATAACTGATCAATGCAGTACTATTGCACTGTCATTGCGTGGCTGCTGCTCTTGCTAAACAGTCGGTTCTTAATCGACTTACAATATCTTTATTTCAACCATCAAAGAGAAGACGACGTAACAAGCAGGAGTTCTCTAAACCTGAATATCCCAAAATATCATCTAACATGATAACTTTTGGGGAGAAGAAGAAGAAGAAACAAAGAAAGTCTCTAAAAAAGATTCTTCTGATTCGGAACACTCTTCAAGTTTGAAAAGTGTGTTCAGTGATGTACGAGGTATTTTTCAAAACACTCGACTTAAAAGGGGAGTAACAATCCTAGTAAATTACAGACAAATAGCTGGAGTCTCTTCTGATAAAAAAGACACAGTTAAATCAGTCTTGGCTGAATCTCAAATATCAGATTCATTCCTTGAATATTCCGCTTTCGCATACATGGCACAAAATGCTACTTCGGAGTTCATATGGAGGATGGATGAGCAAGATAGAAATATCCAACAATAGTAAAATACCATCAATAAAATCAAAGACAAGCTTCATATTTTGCTGGAATTGGAGAGAATAAGGTTGAAGAATACGGGAGAATCCTCTTCAAGGGCTCCACCACATGACCTAGGAGCTGACAAAGGGAAGAATGTAGAAGGAGAAGATCGCACTCCCCATACAAATAAAGATGAAAATAATGAGGGTTACCGCAAAAATGAAGACAAATCGCTCTGTGCATTCTCATCATCAAGAAAGAACCATAATCATAAAGAAAATGCAAACACAGTTTGGATAGAGAGCTTTCAGAACCAATTGAATGCTCTCATGCATAAGAACAAGTTGCAAGAGCTGGGTTGTGAGACCATATCCAGTGGAATGGAAAAACATACCGTTTCCAGAGAATTACAAGCCATTGAAGCTCAAGTCATTCGATTGTAATGGGTCATCAAATTAGCACCTTTACTATTTCAAATCTCAAATAGGGCATTTAATTGGAAATGACCCAATCATTACACAAGTGTTTTTTACTACCTTAACGGGGCTAGCATTTGAATGGTTCTGGAGATTGGAACCGGAAACCATCAACTTGTGGAATGATATTGAGAAAGTATTTCTGACATGATTTTACAAAAATAATATGGAGGTTTCAATGCCTACACTCTTGCCCACTAAGCAGAAAAAAGGAGAATCAGCTCGAGACTTTATAAAAAGATTTAGAAATGATTTCGTTAGATATCCGCATAGGATGCCAGAAAAGACTTTGGTAGAAACCTGTCAATATAATTTTTCAACTAAAGTTCTAGCTAGAATGGGAGTTGTAAAATCCTCAACCTGGAAAGATCTTTCTTTGCAAGTTGAAAAAGCTGAAGAGACAGCACAAAGACTCGAAGGAGAAGGAGAAAAACAAAGACAAAATAACAATCATAGGTCTTGATCCAAGGGATACAAAGAGAAAGAAATAATGGTGACTGATACTCCATAGTCAACAAGCATAAACAAAAGCAGAAACAAGGATGATCATCTTCGCGACCTGAGGACGATGTTTGATCTTATGCGGAAACACCAGTTTAAAATGAACTCTACTAAATCTTTTATGGGGGTTTCTAGCAGAAAATTCCTTGGTTTTGTAGTTACTTCCCAAGGAATTTATTTTGATCCGGAGAAAATTAAGGCAATTCAAGAAATGTCACCTCCTAAGAATCTCAAAGAATTAAGGGGACTTCAAAACATATTAGCATACATCTATAGATTTATATCAAATTTATCTGGAAGATGCCAACCTTTCACAAGATTGATGAAGAAAGGAGTGTCAATTATTTGGAATGACGCATGCCAAAAAGCCTTCGAAGAAATCAAGGAATATCTCACTAAACCACTTATACTTGTAGCTCCAATTTCATGAATACTTTTCCTGTTCTATGTGAGGGCTATAGATCATTCATTGGGAGCTTTATTGGTGCAAAAAAATGAATTAAGTCATGAACAAGTTATTTATTATCTCAGTAAAATGATGGTTGGAGCTGAACATCGATATAACTCAGTGGAAAAGGAATGTTTTAGTTTTAGCGTTTGCTATCCAGAAAATGTGATACTATTTAGTTAGGCAAACTATCCATATTATATTGAGAGTTAATCTCTTAAAAATATTAATGACTAAATTCAAATCATTAAATTCGAGGTTATCCAATAGGGCTATTTTGCTATCACAATATGATATGCATTTTATTCCATAAAAGTTAATCAAGGGACATGCTTATAGCTGATTTCTTGGCCGAACACCCAATTCCAATATCCTCAAAATTGTATGAAGAAATTCCTGACAAACTAGGCGAAGGAAATTCAGTTACAAAAAAAGATATTTCAACAAAAAGATGCTGAAGTGAATGCTGTTATGGAGGATGTATGGTAGCTTTTCTTCGATGGTGCCTCCAAGATGGGACCCAAAGGAAATATGATAATAGGAGTAAGAGTTGTTTTTGTCTCTCCTTACAACCACATCATTCATCGAACATACTCATTAATAAATTCATGTTCCAATAATGTTGCTGAATATAATATCCTAATGATTGGTTTAAAAATAACCAAACAACTGGGGGTAAAATATTTAGAAGTATATGGAGATTCCCAACTTGTCATAAATCAAGTTAAAGGGAAATATGAAGTTAAAAATGAAGATCTTCTGCCATATTATCAAGAAATAATTAAGATTGTTGATAGTTTTGATAGTTTCTACATCAGTTATGTAAAGCGTCATCAGAATAATTATGCTGATTCGCTGGCTTGCTTAGCTGCTACCTTAGCGTTACCCAAAAACGCTAAGAAACGAATTACAGTGGAAAGTAAGGAGTTATTCTGTCCAAAGAATGAACTTGAATTAGAATTTAAAAATCAAAAAGCAAGTGAAGCATATGCTCTTGAGTCAAATCTCGAATCAAGAGATTGGTGATTTTCTTATATAGATTATTTTCTTTATGGAATATTACCAGAAGATCCTAAAGAAGCAAAAGCAATTCAAAGAAAGGCTATTTGATTCTATTACAATGCTGAACTTTGGACATTATATAGAAAATTATATGATGGAATTTTACTTCATTGTCTTTCCAATAAAGAGGCTCAGGAAGCACTCGAAGAGGCTTATAACGGCATCTATGAAGCACATCAATCATGACCAAAACTTTAGGAAATTTTTTGAAGAATAGGTTATTATTGGCTCAAGATGATGATAGATGTGGTCATCTATGCTAAGAAGTGTAGAGCTTGTCAAATACATGCAGACTTCATACATCAAGTTCCAAAATATCTTCATCCAACGGCTACATCATGGCCATTTGAACAATAGGGAATGGACATTATTGGATCAATTTTCCCACCATCAGCAAGAGGACATCAATTCATACTAGTTATAACAGATTTCTTCTCAAAGTGGGCTGAAGTTATTTCTCTAACTGAAGTGAAGTCATCTGATGTAATCAAATTCATTAAGCATCATGTGCTATATATCGCTTCGGAGTGTCCAGAAAAATTATTCATGACAACGGAGCTTAGTTCATGAGTTAGTCATTCTCTAGATTTTGCAATAAATATAGAACTAAAAGTGTGATTTCCTTTCCATACTATCCTGCAGCCAATGGTTTGGTAGAAACTTTCAACAAAACCATTGTAAAGCTCCTTAAGAAATTTGTTTCATCCAACCAAAGGGACTTGGATGAAAATCTTGGAGAATGTTTTTGGGCATATCGCACCATTGTCAGAACTCCTTCTAATACTATACCATTTTCTTTGGTGTATGGGTCTGAAGTGGTCTTGCCACTGAAAATTCAAATTCTGTCATTACGAGTTGCATTAGCAACCAAAATGACACAAGAAGAACGACACCAACAGAGACTTCTGGAGTTAGAAGCTCTGAATGATAAGCGACTGGAAGCTCAACAAAGCATCGAACTTTTTCACGTGCAGATTTTCAAAACCTTTAATAAAAGGGTAGGCAAAGAACTTTCAAAAAGAGTGATATGGTCCTTTCAATAAGGACCGATCATAACTAATCAGAAAATCCAAAGAAAAGTTCCAGCTAAAATGGGAAGAGCCTTTTGTCATTGATGCGGTCTATTCTAATGGCGCATATCGGTTGGCAAAATCGAATGGTAACAAAATAGTGATGCAAATCAATGAAAAAATTCTAAAAAAATATTACTCTTAAAGGTTGTGGAGCACTAGCTAAATCTTATTTCTTTGTAATTTAGTATGGGTAGCTCAACACAAATAGCGAATCAAACCTGTTGTAACTGGGGGTTCGCTAAAAAGTTCTCTAAGACTTGTCCTGTCTTTGATAAAGTGAAATTTATGATTCTGGATCAAAGAATTTGAATTGCAAACTTTCATAATATGGCAAATCAAAATTTTCTTTTCTCCAAATTTGCTAAGTTAAAAAATACCTCTGGCGAATCAAATTTTTCTTTCTCCCAAATTTGCTAAGTTAAAAAATATTTCTGGCGAATCAAAATTTTCTTTTCTCTAAATTTGCTAAGTTCAAAAGTTATTATACTACAAGTCACTGAACAGTATAAATTTTAACTTGATTAAGAAAGTTAACAGTTACTTCTATCCTGACTCAAGAAATTTATTCATTCGCAGCAAAATTCATTTTTGGGTAATTGAATAATTACTTTAATATCATCAAGTTAATAATTAACTCTGATGATCCACATCAAAATCATTCATCAAATTAACAATTACCTCTGGTTGAATGACAATATTAAAAAAAAAATCTTTATTCATTATTAAATCAAAATTACAAAGACTTACTTGGCATCATACAATCAATGAGAATGAGTACAAATCATTGAGTCAAGAGAACATTAAATTGTTTCCTCAATATCTATAGGATGGCTTAAAAGCAAAAAAGTTTGCTTCTGTAGCCTCCTTCTGCTAATGGTTAAGGACTCCAAGTTTGTTCGCTCAGTCATGATCATTGTCACCAATGACTTGATTAGTGCAAAACTAGGTGTACCAAATACATATCTCCAAGTGTACAATGTGAGGGATTGCTGAAATTGAGTGCCGCCTACAACCATTTAGCATCCTTATCTTGAAGGATGTTAGGCAGGAAATAAACAATGCCACAGATCTGAAATCTTTTCTCTCATATAAAAAGTACATGAGATCTTCCAATACTCCAAAAGTATTGGAAGCAATTACGAACCAGTCGGGTCTGGGCCATTATTAAGAAAAATGACTATGGTTATAACATGCGATTGATCCAAAATCTTATTAGGAAAAATAAAAGAAAATATATGATTTTATGTTCATAATAAGAGAAACTTATCATAGTTAAGGAAAATATTTATGGTCATAAGGATCTTTCCAACAGAATACTCCAATAGGTTGATGCTATCTGGAGATCTTGTAACATGCTAGTCCCAATCCATCACCTTAACCAAGGAAGAGGAGGAAGAACAAAGCTGCATAAGAAAATCAACTCTGAAAGAATTTGAAGAAGATAGAGAGATCAGAAGAATTCTCAAGTTAGAATGGCTCTCTGTGGTAAGAGTTCAATGCCTTATATTGAGGATTTCATGATCAGAATTTTCGATTAAGAGAGCTTATAGGAGAAATCTTCAGTTGAGATCTTTGACCCGAATCTTGATGAAA
This sequence comes from Dracaena cambodiana, assembly GCA_036321105.1. Lineage (NCBI taxonomy): Eukaryota > Viridiplantae > Streptophyta > Magnoliopsida > Asparagales > Asparagaceae > Dracaena > Dracaena cambodiana. The sequence goes on from JAYEPQ010000017.1 coordinate 8,637,689, forward strand.
TGTATTATTATTGCATGGGGCGTTTAGATATCGGTGCCAAAAGAAATGAGATCTTCGACGGAGATCTTTGATTAGAATCTTGTTATTAATGAAGGTATGGAGCACTTAAATCTTTGCAACAAAAAGAACATATGGAAGGTCATTCCATATATACACTCGCATATTCTATATGAAGTGATGTGATAAATTACTGCAAACATACAGTGTCAGTTGTAGCGCTATACAGGTCGTCCCACAGAGATCTCAGGTGTTTTGTGATTCTTACTATTTCTTTAGTTCTAGTGGATTAACTAAGAGTTTCTAAATTGAAGAAAGATTGGTTCTAACTTCTAAAGATTAGCCTAGAATTTCGAATCCATTAGAATAATAGCCTAACAATAAATTATCACTTTCTTCCTATCTTTTTAATTATGCACGGTTAAGTAACATATTAAAAGGTAATCTTTTTAATTTGATTTTAATCAAGTGCCCGTAAGTATGACCTATTAAGTGATGTGCAAGTATTGACCATAAAAAATAACATTTTTCTTAAAAACAAATCATATCAAGTAGAAAATCTTATAAACAAAAGAAAATAAATAAACTTCAAATCCTAATCTAAGTATAGGCTATCAAAAGACCGAACTTAAGTATAACTTATCAAAAAAATTAGATTTACAAGTTTATTCAATTCAATTTATTTATAGGAAAATCTTTATTGATAATTCTAAAAATAAACAAATAATAAGAATTCCAAACTTCATCTAAGTATAGATGATCAAAATATTAATTAAGTATAATCTATCAAAGAATTATGATTTGTGAACTTTATCTTTTATTTATTTATAGAAAAATCATAACTTTATTTATTTATAAGAAGAAGATGATATAAATCCATGTTAAATATATTAAACTAACTTCATCTACATCCTAGGGCTAAAGAAAATTAGCTATCCATATTTCTAATAAGCAAAATCGAATTTTTAGTCATGAACACAATAAAATCTAATCTAGAAAGCGAATAAATCTATACTAGAAAGCAATTAACTCTATCTAATAAGCGAATAAAGAATTAAAGGCAATGGCTTACCTCTGGAGCACGGTATTCTGGCCGTCACCCCTTCAGCAAAACTCTAATTTTATCAATGAAAAACGAGTACAAAAACTTACTGGCTTCTCTCAAAAATACAAGTATACGGCTAATATATAGGCTTCGGAAAATCAAATCCAATTCTAATACAATTGTGAAACTACAAAATTACAATGAAGCCCTCGACGAAAACCCAGCCTATAAGTCCATCTCTTGGCTGCTATTTGGCGGGAAAACCGCCAATTGGCGACTAAAGCAAGGCAAATTGCTCTGGAGTTTCTTCTGCAAGAGTCTCTTGTCTTAACTCTTGATTTGTTTGACTGTATTTGACTTTGACTCCCTGCAGCATCGTGGTCTCGTAGTCTCGCTCACTTTAGAAACTTTTCGGACTTTGATTTCCTACTCTAATTATGATTTCATACCGTCTCCTTATACGAATAACATTACCTAAAAAAGACACTAAAAATACCTGAGTAACATTTATTTATATACAAAAATAAATAAAATATGGGAGGAAAAATACAATATATGATACTTATCATGAAGCTGCACTCATAAATCTAAGGCCAGGTCTCATAGTCTCGCTCACTTTAAAAACTTTTCGGACTTTGATTTCCTACTCCAATTATGATTTCATGCCGTCTCCTTATACGAATAAGATTACTTAAAAAAGATACTAAAAATACCAGAGTAACATTTATTTATATACAAAAATAAATAAAGTATGGGAGGAAAAATACAATATATGATACTTATCATGAAGCTGCACTCATAAATCGGCAAATTCTAAAAGAGGGTTATAAGCAAACTCACGGATTTCCAAATTTAAAGTTGCGAGTCTGGCACAAACTCTTGAAGACAAATACAAGGTTGCAAATTTAAGGCACAAAGTCATGTCTGATACACAGATGCTAGGACATGCCTATATCTACACAGAGTAAAGCGGAAGGAATTGTTTCAAAATTTTCATTAATAAAATCAGAAAAGATTACATGAGTTCCTTGAATCATAAAAAAAATTGTTATAATTCAATGATTCAAAAGAGTCTCTTTTCTTCTGCATCACTAATTTCCTGCTGAATAATCTCATAAGTTTGAACAACAGCTTGCGGGTGCAGTTCTTCTTCACTAGCGATTATGCTATTTGCTGAAGCAGTCTCTAGTATTTCCAATTCAGCTTATGCAACCAGAAGATCTTTGGTTACATTGTCACGCTGCCTGGACAAACTGATGAGATTCTTCATGGTTTCTTCACACTCCTTAGTGATGCTAGCCAGAAGAGCTTGGGCTTTGGCAATGGATTCCTGAGTTCTAGCAATGGTCTGATCATGGTCTTTGACAATTGAAGCAGCATTCTCCACCTGAGAAACTAGAGATTGACTGTCCAATTGGCTCTTTTCAATGCAGACTTTGCAAGCATCAACTTTTTCCTTTATTTCTTTCTGAAACTTGAGTTGTTCTTCCATCAATCTCTGGAAAGTAGCCTCAACTATCTCAGAGTTGTCTGTGCTGCGAGATCTTAACAAAGATTCAGCGTGACTTTGAAGTTAAGCCACCATGAGTCTGTAAGGAGTGATTTTTTCTTCTTTACCAATACTAACTATACTAGTCAAGTAAATATGAAGAACATTGACAATAGAAGAAAAAGAGACCCCTTTTAAGATCTTATCAATGCAGCGATCCAGAAAATGAAGGAAGGTCTCCACAGTATTTTCAACAAGTCAATTTTGAGAGCATCAATTTCCGTTTGACTTGATGAAGAAGAACCAATAACAGCTAGAGTGGATGTATCATGTACTGTGCTTTGGTGCAAAGAAGTAACAACACCAATATTAGAATGAGCAATGTTTCTAACAATTTCAATAGGGGCAGCAGCTTCAACAATTTCAACAGAAGTAGCAGCTGTAGTAACCCTAGCAGGGATAATAGCTTCAGTAGATTCTACTGGAGAAACCATCACTTCAAGAGTATCAGCAGCAGAAGCAATGACCTCAGTCACCCTACGAGCTTCTTTAGAAGTAACTTCTGCGACAGTGTCAATCAACGGAATGTTATCTATAGATATATACTCTAAAGCTAGAGTGGAAGGAAAAGTTTCTTTTTGTTTTTTTTTTAAAGAAAAGGAAGAAAATAAAATGGTTAGATGATGATGATAAAAAAGAAATGACACAAGATGAATAAAGTTTGAGAATAAACCTTGAGATTGAGCACTGGATTCTCCAGGCTCATATATTTCAGTTCTTTCTTCTTCCGACAAAAAATATATTTGTCATGATCTGACGGAGGAGTAGAATAATGAAAATCATCACTGTCAACTTCATCATCATCATCGTTACCCCAATCATTAGGATCTTCTGAATGAGATACTATCTTTAAGGAAGAATGATAAGTATCATATTTTGCATTTTTCTTCCCATATTTTATCTATTTTTGTATATAAATAATTGCTAGTCGGATATATTTAGTGTGTTTTTAAAGGTAATAAAGGTTTTGCAAGGAAAAGAAGAAGAAGATGCAAATTTATTAAGAATATGAGCAAAGAAAGTTAATTAAGGCAAAAACCGACACTCAAGTGCAGTAGCAACAATTTTAAGAGTATTTTATACGAAGATAAAGGTTGAACTGGAAACTTTTATGTAGGAAAAATTTGTAGAACTCGAAATTATTTTCACAACGAGTCTAAGAACAGCTTAATCCGAGTTCGTATGAAAACGTTATGACCATTTTACTGAAGCGCTACAGAGTAAAAAATCCGATCCAACGGGTTACAGATCTGTTGAACTATAATTTCGGGTTTCAAACCCAAAATTAGTATTTTTTGCTATATAATCTCAACCATTGATTTCTAATACTTATGGATTATATTAAGATTATATATCTTGAGATTAGTTTGTGTTGGATTAGGATCATATCTTTTATATTGAGTTTGAGTAGGAGTAGGATTGCATTTGGATTATAAATACCCCATGAATCCTTATAAATTAAGGAGAGATTTTTAGGTGTAATTTTAGATGTACTATTTATTAATAAAATTAGGGTTTTGCTGAAGGGGTGACTGGCACAATACCGAACTCCAGAGGTAATTCTCTTTGTTATTCAATTTTTCCTTAGTTAATTTATTTTAATTGCTTTCTAGTTTAGATTTATTTGCTTTCGAGATTAGATTTAATTGCTTTCTATGAAAAAAAAATTAATTTTGCTTGTTAGAAATATGAATAGCTAATTTAGCTTAGTTCTCGGATGTAGATGAAGTTAGAATCCACCATGTAATTGCTTTCTAATATTTTTCTTCTTAAATAAAATAAATAAAGACATGATTTTTCTATGAAAACATTAAAATACAAGAACTTATAGATTAATACTTTGATAGGTTATACTTGAGTTAACTTTCTTGATAGCCTATACTTAGTTAAGATTTGGGGTTGTTGATTTTTATCTTCTTCATCAAATTAGCTAACGATTTAGTTTGTTTTTATGAAAAGTTGTATCTTTGATGCATTATACTTGCACACCACTTGATAACTCATGCTTAGGACCCTTGAAGTAAAAATTAAACTAAAAGATCACTTTTTTATGATAGAAGAAGATAATAGAAGTAAATACATGGTTAGAAACTAATGGATTCTAGATTTTAGGCTAATTAGAATAACTCTCAACTTCAATTTAGAAACTCTTAGTTAATCTGTTAGACTATAGAATTAGTAAGAATCGCAAATCACCTGAGATTTCTATGAGACGACCTGCATAGCGCCACACCGACACTGTACACTTGCAGTTAAATTATCACATCAAGTTTTTGGTGCCGTTGCTGGGGATCGACGGTGTTTTTCTTTCTTTTTCTAAAGTTTTACGGGTTAACAGTTTGTGTTGAGTGTGCATGGACCAGATATTGCAGATACAGGAAGAGAAAAAGAATTAGGGAAGATCTAGAACTGCGTAGCAGAAATCAGAGAGTCAAACTCTCTGGTTTGACCGCCAATTAGCACCCAGAGCCGCTATTTAGCGGCCCTAGAGGTATCTTTGGAACCAAACGTTTCTCCAGTTCCGTAGTTTTGGTCCTTGGTTCTGTAAACAAATATAAAAAAATTTTAGGAACAGTAAGAATCACATTTTTATTTGATCATATCCATTCCACCGTTTTCCTCTTCACCACACCCCACTTTTTGCATTACTTTAGGAAATTCACGCATACACTCACAGTCGCTGGTTCATGCCACATTGGACCCATGATTAATTTGGTCGACTTGTGAGATCAGATTTGTTCGTGGGAGACAAGATGGACCAGCCAATCCCGATCCTTCAGGATCGATGTTACCCGTTGCGCATATCACTTCCATCATGCATAAAACTTCCACGCGCAGTGGGTAATCACTATGAGTTGAAGCCGCAGTACATCAGTATACTTCCTAAATTTACTGGTTCTGATTCAGAGGATGCATCTCTTTATCAGTAAATTTCATGAAGTATGCGTGATGATAAAACTGCAACACTTATCGGAGGACGCAATTAAGCTCCGCTTCATCCCCTTTGCACTCAAGGATAATGACAAGAAGTGGTTGTACAGTATGCCTACTGATTCAATCACTACTTGGGATGATTCATTTTAATATTTCTCAAGAAGTATTATTCCATGCATAAGACGGTAAGGATTAGAAATCAAATCAATCAATTCTGTCAAGTGGCAGGAGAATCTTTCTGGAAATACTTGGAACGGTTCAAGGATCTTTTAGCTCAGTGCCCCCACCATGCAATAGAAAAGTGGCGGTTGTGTCAAATCATGTACGAAGGACTCGATTACACATCCAAAACTCTTCTTGAGTCTATGTGTCATGGGAAGTTCATGAGAAGGAATGAGGATGAAACATGGGACTTTTTTTAGGACTATCGTGGAAGACTATGCAGTGGGAGAGTCCCACTGAGAAACCCAGTGCATCAACTTCTACGCATAAGGGTGTGATTCATAGCATCGACAACTCTATAACTGTCGAAACTAAGATAGCAACCCTTATGAGGATAATTGAGATATTGGAGATTACTCGTGCTCCACAGGTAGGTCAGTTAAATCAAATACAAGTTTCCACATGTTTTAATTGCGGAACTCCGAATCATATTATGGAGGAGTGTCCATTATTAATGAATCTTATGGTCCCACTCTTGAACAGGCTAATGCCTTGTATCAACAACTCCTGAACAATCCTTATGCTCTTACATACAATCCTGGTTGGAGGAACCATCCAAATCTATCATGGGGTCAAGGGTAATATCAGGGGCCCCTAACCCTAACATGCAGTCTCTAGCCAATGGTCAATTCTCAAGACCAAATGTGAATGCTTATCAATACCCAAATGCATTAAATTATGGGAACAACCAAAATAGACCACCTATATAAAACCACTCACATCCATAACAAGGGTCTAATAATGAACAAGAAATGTAACTTCAGTCACTTAAGAAGCACGTTGAAAATCTTCTCAAGTTTCATTCCATGTTTGACATGCATATGTCAAACCTTGACACGCACATGCAAAATCTTATGAAAGTATCAACTGATTTTATTCAAAGTACATGTCAGCAACTGCTTGTGAACTCTCAATCTATTAAGAATGTAGAGCAGCAGGTTGGACAATTAGCGAGTCAGTTGAGTGAACGTGGTCAGGGTACTTTTTCAAGTCAAACCATAACGAACCCTAATGCTAGTTCCTCAAACTTCAATCAGTCGCATGTTCACCAATACAATACCATTCACATACTTAGATCTGACAAGCAAGTAGACAATAATATAGCCATGCCCCCTGATCCCACTCCTACTATTTTGCAGGCTACATCATCTCTTCCACCCCTTTCTCCACAACCATCTCCATCACCTCCATCACTGTCACATACTCATTTGGAAGAATCTGTTCCTGAACCGAAAGCACCATATCCAAATCGGTTTAGAAAGCCTTCACCGTAAGTAGAGAAAATTCTTGAAATATTTCAACAGGTGAAGGTTAATATTCCACTTCTTAATATTATACACTAGGTTGCTACTTATGCTAAGTTCCTCAAGGATTTGTGTACTAAGAAATGAGCAAGAAATATTTCTGAGAAAGTTTTTTTTGCTGCAAATATATCACATATCCTCTCTAACTCCTTGCCTATCAAGTACAAAGATTCAGGTTCCCCTACAATCTCATGCACCATTGGGAACACTACATTTGATAGGGCATTGCTTGATTTAAGGAAAACTGTCAACTTGCTTTCTTACACTGTTTATCAGCAACTGGAGTTAGAAAAACTTCAACCTACTAAGGTCACATTACAGTTAGCTAATCGTTCGATCAAGCGACCACTTGGTATGGTTGAAGATGTGCTCATTAAGATTTGCGAGTTTATCTTTCCTGTAAACTTCATTGTCTTAGAAATTGAGCCGATCTCCAATCTACAGAATCAAATTCCCGTTATCTTGGGTAGACCATTTCTTGCAACATCAAATGCATTAATTAATTGTCGGAGTGGCCTCATGAAGTTATCGTTTGGGAATATAACTATGGCATTGAATATATTCAATATGGATGAGTACACAACGAGCTCCCTCATTGATGTCAACATGATTCATAGTTTTCACTCTCATTTGACCTCTTGCACTGATGATGAATCCTCATTTGAGCAAATGTTCAAAGATGAGCTCATATTATTAGATGAATTAGCACATACTAATTCTATGTATGATGATACTTGTGCAAGTGTTCCATTGATTTATGAGCAAATTTTTGAAAATTTGTTTGCAAAGGAGCTCGCATTACTTCATGAGTTATAAGAGCCACCACCACATTCACTTGATCCTATAGCACTCTTCTTACCTCACGATATTTCTACATGTATGCTTGTTACTAACGATGATTGGCAGGTTTACAATAAAGAATTCTTTAACCCAATTGTTAATTCTTACATATGGACAAAGAAAAAGCGAGGGCGGCATAAGCTACAGACAGGTAATTTCGTGACTTGTAGGAGATTGATGAGATATAATAATACACCCATTTCTCGTTTAAAATGCACACACTATAAAAATGAAAAGCGATTGAGAGGTCGTAACCGCTTTCCATGCGTTAATAGGGTGATGATATTGAGATCGTAACTTTTACGACTCTCATTATTTGTATAGTATTTGTATAATAGTTTTCATATTTATTTACCACACTAAATTTGTATATGAGGGCATACACGAGTTTAGGTGTGAGAGAATGGGCTACAATATTTTTTTTTGTGTTCTTCTAAGATTTTAGTTTTTTTTAGAGTTTTTATTTTATTTTTAGATGATTTTTGGATTTCTTTATTTTACACTTTGGATAGTTTTTAGGGTAACTTACTGAAAAATAATAATAATAAAAAAACTGAAAATTTATTTATTTATTTCTTTTCATCAATAGATCAACCTAACTATAGATAAAGGAATAAATTTAGATTTAAAATTGGATATGAGAGTAGATTGAACGATACACTTTGAATTTTATAAAAAAACTAAAATCTGAAAAAGAAATACCGCTAACAGTAGTTTTGAGGCCAGTATATATCTGTTTTTTACTTCACAATAGTTTATTAGGTTAAGAACAAAGATTATAACAAATGAGTAAGTCTTCTCTCTCTAAAAAAAAAGTAAAAATAAAATAATGGGGTGTGCCTGGTATTAAGACAATAGTCTCGAGAGTGATAAGATAATGGGATGCACCTGGTATTAAGGAAATATGCTCAAGAGTGAAAAAAGAGTATGATCCAAGTAATCGGGTACTTTGCACCTAAGTAAGCGTGAATATTCGCATGAAAGATAAAATATTCTAAAAAATGAAAAAGAAAAAGAAAAGAGTATGAACCGAGTAATCGGGTACTTTACGCCTAAGCAAGCATGAATATTCGCATGAAAGGTGAAATATTCTTAAAAAAAGAAAAAAAGAAAAAAAGGAAAAAATTGTTATGAGAGAGGAGAAGAATCATGAGTTAGAGTTGGAGTCCAAAACCGAAGTAGAGTATCACACGTGCACATAGATGTATAGGAGCCAATGGATTATCTGTTAGTGGGTATTGAAAGATAGGATTAAATTTTTGATTAAAATGATAAGTGTATCTGATATAACGCTCGATTTGAAAATTGATAATCTAAATGCGTTCTTGAGTTTGTATATTAGTGAGATTTATTGATGAAAATATTATATAAAAAAAGATTTTTCTTCTATTGTATAAAATTTTTATTTTTCTTAATTTTTGGTTATCCTTATTTTTCTTTTTTTACTCCTTAATCTATTTTCTTCACGAATTTTGTGGGTATATTCACTGCAAACTCTCACGAGACACAATTCGTCTACTAGGGTAACCTAGGAGTTTAAAGACTTGTTGCACATGCTAAAAGCAATCGCGATTCCGGCAAAAGTTAGTTAGGATTTTTCTTTTTCTTTTTAGCTTTAGGTTTTGCTCGAGAACTAGCAAAAGATTGTTGTGGGGGGTGTGATAAGTATCATATTTTGTATTTTTTCTCCCATATTTTATCTATTTTTATATATAAATAATTGCTACTCGGGTATATTTAGTGTGTTTTTATAGGTAACAAAGGTTTCGTAAGAAAAGGAGGAAGAAGATGCAAATTTATCAAGAATATAAGTAAAGAAAGTTAACTAAGACAAAACCGACACTTAAGTGCAGCATCAGCAATTTGAAGAGTATTTTCTGCGACGATAAAGCCTGAAATGGAAAATTTCATGTAGCGAAAATTTGTATAACTCGGAGTTATCTTCGAAATGAGTCCAAGAACAGCTTAATCCGAGTTCGTATGAAACATTATGGCCATTTTACTGAAGCTCTATAGAGTGAAAAATCCGATCCAACGGGTTACGGGTCGTTGAACTTAATTTCGGGTTTTAGACCCCAAAATTAGTATTTTATACCATCTAATATCAACCATTGGTTTCTAATACCTATGGATTGCATTAAGATTATATATCTTGAGATTAGTTTGTGTTGGATTATGATCGTATCTTTTGTATTGAGTTTAAATAGGAGTAGGATTGTATTTGGATTATAAATACCCCATGAATCCTTGTAAATTAAGGAGAACTTTTTAGGTGTAATTTTAGATGTACTTTTTATTAATAAAATTAGGGTTTTTCTGAAGGGGTGACTGCCACAATACCGAACTCCAGAGGTAATTCTCTTTGTTCTTCAATTTTTCCTTAATTAATTTATTTTAATTGCTTTCTAGTTTAGATTTATTTGCTTCCTAGATTAGATTTAATTGCTTTCTATGAAAAAAAATTAATTTTGCTTGTTAGAAATATAAATAGCTAATTTAGCTTAGTTCTAGGATGTAGATGAAGTTAGGATCCACCATGTAATTGCTTTCTAATAATTTTCTTCTTAAATAAAATAAATAAAGATATGATTTTTCTATGAAAACATTAAAATACAAGAACTCATAGATTAATACTTTGATAGGTTATACTTGAGTTAATTTTCTTGATAGCTTATACTTAGTTAAGATTTGGGGTTGTTGATTTTTATCTTCTTCATTGAATTAGCTAATGATTTGTTTGTTTTTATGAAAAGTTATATCTTTGATGCATTATACTTGCACACCACTTGAAGTAAAAATTAAACTAAAAGATCACTTGTTTATGATAGAAGAAGATAATAGAAGTAAATACATGGTTGGAAACTAGTGGATTCTAGATGTTAGGCTAATTAGAATAACTCTTAACTTCAATTTAGAAACTCTTAGTTAATCTGTTAGAATATAGAATTAGTAAGAATCACAAAACACCTGAGATCTCTGTGGGACGACCTGTGTAGCGCTTCATCGACACTGTACGCTTGTAGTTAAATTATCACATCAAGTTTTTGGCACCGTACAGTGTCGGTGTAGTGCTATACAGATCGTCCCACAGAGATTTCAGGTGTTTTGTGATTCTTACTAATTCTATAGTCTAACGGATTAAGTAAGAGTCTCTAAATTGAGGTTGAGAGTTATTCTAAATAGCCTAGGATCTAGAATCCACTAGTTTCGAACCATGTATTTACTTCTATTATCTTCTTCTATCATAAAAAAGTGATATTTTAGTTTAATCTTTACTTCAAGTGTCCTAAGTATGAGTTATCAAGTGGTGTGTAAGCATAATACGTCAAAGATACAAATTTTCATAAAAACAAACTAAATCGTTAGATAATTCGATGAAAAAGATAAAAATCAACAACCCCAAATCCTAACTAAGCATAGGCTATCAAAAAAGTTAGCTCAAGTATAACCTATCAAAGTATTAATCTACGAGTTTTTATATTTTAATCTTTTCATAGAAAAATCATGTCTTTATTTATTTTATTTAAGAAGAAAAATATTAGAATGCAATTACATGGTGGATTCTAACTTTATCTACATATTAGAGCTAAACTAAATTAGCTACGCATATTTCTAACTAGCAAAATCAATTTTTTTTCATAGAAAGCGATTAAATTTAATTTAGAAAGCAAATAAATCTAAATTAGAAAGCAATTAAAACAAATTAACTAAGGAAAAATTGAAGAACAAAGAGAATTACCTCTAAAATCTAGTATTGTGGCCATCACCCCTTCAGCAAAACTCTAATTTTATTAATAGAAAGTACATTTAAAATTACACCTAAAAAACTCTCCTTAATTTACAAATATTCATAGGGTATTTATAAACTAAATATAATTCTACTCCTACTCAAACTCAATACAAAAGATATGATTCTAATCCAACACAAACTAATTTCAAGATATATAATTTTAATGTAATCCATAGGTATTAGAAACCAATGGTTGAGATTAGATGGTATAAAATACTAATTTTCGGGTCCAAAATCTATAATTAAGTTCAACAGATCCGTAGCCGTTGGATCGGATTTTTCACTCTGTAGCGCTTCAATAAAATAGCCATAACATTTTCTTACGGACTCGGATTAAGCTGTTCTTAGACTCGTTTCGAAAATAATTCCAAGATCTACAAATTTTTCCTACATGAAAGTTTCCAGTTCAAGCTTTATCGTCACATAAAATACTCTTGAAGTTGCTGCTGCTGCACTTGAGTGTCGGTTTTTGCCTTAGTTAACTTTCTTTGCTCATATTCTTGATAAATTTGCATCTTCTTCTTCTTTTCCTTATGAAACTTTGTTACCTATAAAAATATACTAAATATACTAGAGTAGCAATTATTTATATACAAAAATAGATAAAATATGGGAGAAAAAAAATACAAAATATGATACTTATCAAAGAACCTGACGCGTGAATTTCCCCAATTACTTGCACGTTATCATCGTCATCCGTTTGAGATACTAGATGAGCGAGGATTGCAGAATCCTCTTGTGTAGGTAGATCAATAGAAGAAGGCTATGCTACTAAGGCAAGATCACAGGGAAAAATGGGCCCCTGACTTCGGCATATCTTAGAAGTGCGAGGAATTAGACCCGCGTCATCTTCATCTTCTTTTGGTTCTTCTTCAATAGTTTCGAAAGCCGAACTGAATACTGCTGTACCAGTTTCAACCAATATGGTTTGCGGAATGATAGGCAAGTCACTGAGGCATCTCAATCTCTTCCACTTGTATAAAAATTTCTTAGGAGGAGATTTTGGCTGATAAGAAGTTTCTTTCGTCTTAGAAAGTGGAGAAGTTGGAATATCAAGAGAGGCGGATTGATTTGATGGGACCATAGCAGTGCTATTTTCTTCTCTCTGTTTTATTGTTAACTCCAACTCTTCAGAAATGTATTCTTCTCCAAAGTTCTACATCTCAGCCACTTTCTTACTGTCAGCCTTCTTCTTCTGAGCATACCATGTTCTAATGTCTCTTAGACAAGTGAGGTTAGTATTAAAATTCTGAGGCATGAAGTTAGTAGCAATATACCACTTGCAAAAGTTGAAACTCATATATGAGTTTGGGGTCTTGAGCGGGAAATCAAACCTGGTTTGTGTACTACCAGAAATAAAATGGAACCAAGCTCTAGCTCCTTCGAACAAATTTCCAACAAAGCTCATCTCCTTGTTCGGATTTCCAACATATAGTTGATCATACCCAAATTGTCAAGTAAAGCGACTTGCGTAGTAGAGCTCTATATAATAATGGTTTCCTAAGCGGAGAACCAAATGACCCTGGCAAATATTTATTAACCACCAAAAACACTTAGGGGACAAAGTTGTAAATTTGTTAGCACCAGCGATATCCGCAAATTCATCTCCATATCCAGCACTTGGAAAGTATGAGAAACACTTAAACAATTCGTAATTCGCGTGAAAACTAAGTTTTCTACGGATTGCGGCCATATAACCCCTTCCACTGCGACCTTTCGTAATGTTGCACTTTGAGAGAATTTAAATCTATTTGTGAATCAACTGAGCTCATCAAAGAAGGACAATGTAGATCCAACCAAGCCATCAAATAGGTGTAGGAAAGTTCGACACGCAGATTAAAAGTTTTTACGATCAATTCTTCTTTATTATTCTGCTCTTTTTTGACATTGCACAATTTGTCAACTAATTTTCTTAGCCCACTTTGGATTCCACATACCACCGTAGGTAGCAAACTGAGTAGTCGGCCGAATGCAAGCAAAACGGCCGGATACACTGCTCTAACATGTATAGTTTCCTGTGAGAGAATTACACATTTCTTCAACCAAAGTATCAAAAAGCCTGCCAGAAAAACTGGATCTGATAAAGCTTGAAGAGCTTGGTAATGAAACTTTCAAAGGATGTCCCGGTCTTGAAGACATTCTCATCAGACTCGGTGACATATGCATCTATCCCGAAATTAGTAATTCTTCTTTTAACCTCCTCTTCAGAAACTGGAGCGAGACGGGTGAAATTGAAGTTATTCTTCAAAAATTTGGAAAGTAGATATTGCAGCCACTTCTTTTGCTTTACATTGCGGGTGCCAGACATGTGGGCGCAAATATGGTAGTGGCAAAACAACTCCTAATAAGTGTCATAAATCATGGGATGCTGAGTCTTTAGCGAATGAAACTCTTCTCCCATGGGGACATACTCTTCATACGGAATGTCTCTCATAGGCAGTCCTGAGATTTTATACATCTCATGCAGAGCAAACCCCAGTTCATTGCAGAGAGTAAAAAATATATATGTATCAAGATTGTACAGCTCTAGTAAAGAAAAGAAGTGGAATCGGCTGGCAGGGATACCGTGTTGAACTGCTCTAACAGCATGATAGAGGTTCACGTGCTGAAACTGATCTCTAAAAGTTCTCAAGAAGAAACCAATCAGAATTGCCCACTCTCCTTTGGAAGAGCAATGAATCCATTCGGCAGGACAAAAGTTTTGAACTGAAAATTCTCCTTGCACGTCAACGAATCGTTGCAAGACGGTCTGGGCAACTATAAGTGTTTCATCCAAGAGAATGTCTTGCTTAAAGGATCCCGAAAACAACCCATAAAAATGTTTTTTCAGTAGAACGGGGAAAAGCACCTTGTGCACTGAATGTGCCCAGCAGAACGCCATCCTGTGGCTTATTTAAATAGCAGTCCATTCTTCTGGAAATAGAAAGAGATTGGAGATATAAGAATGGGTAAGATCTCTCCATGTTAGGAAGAAACATGTTTCGACCATTAATTTGACAGAGCCATTTATATTCTCCATCATCCAGGCAATCATCAGGGATTTAGAGATGATCGCCAAAAAGAAAAGCAGGCTTGTTTAACAAAGTCCTATCTTTTCCGTCAAAAGAAGTGGTGGTCATCAGTTCTCACAACGTAGGACGAGTAGAGCTTAAAACTCTACTTTTCCTTTCTCGGCCACTGGAGGCTGCACAAGCAGGAAAAGCTTGGTCAAATCTGAACTCTTTCTTCCCGTCGTAGTTGCCTGAATAACCAAAGTAATGATCTTTCGGCTAAGGGTTTAAGGAATAATCGATTGCATGAAAAAGAAAAATTAATCAGAATGAAGTTATAAAGAAAAAGATGCTTTCTAATGTGAGGTAAGAAAATTACTTCCAATCAAGAGTTCTCGCCGAACCACAATAGAGTTAGAAGTTGCTTGAAGGTTTTGGGAACCACTCGCAGAAGCACCAGAAGATGAAGCTCTTTTCGCCATCTTCTTTAGTTTACTTTCAAGAAATCCTTGATTTGAAGAAAGTTGAACGTTAAAGAAGCTTGAAGATAAAGAGTCTTGAAAACTTCGGAAAGAAGTCCAGAGTTCAAATCTCTCAGAAAAAAGTTAACGTATACTTTACTTAATGAGGTTTAGATTTTATAGAAGATGATTTGACGGACGAAATTTTCAGATAGATGTGATCTCTGGCCTGAATCTCGTGAGTATCTTTTCCTTTAATGCGGCTCAGAGAACATCTCAATCTCTACGCCTAAAAAAGTGATAACTTTTCGGATTTTTCGCATAAAAGAGAAAACCACGATTCTAATATAGAGTCGTGTCCTTTTCAAAAGGGAAACTTGTGATTCTAATACAGAGTCGTGCTCTCTTCAAAAGAGGGAAGTTCGCAATTCTAATACAGAGTCGTACTTTCCTCAAAAGTGAGAAATCCGCAGCTCTAATACAGAATCTTATCCTTTTCAAAGGTATAGAAGTTCAAGCTAATACAGAGTCCTATTTCTTCTTAAAATATGAAATCTACGAAGATGATGTTCTTGCCAAATTATCCAAAATATTTCAAAACACCTCCAAAACCATAAAGTTTTGAAATTTTTGGAGGGAGTTTTGTTGGCGAAATTCCCTGTTAGCTGGATCATCTGTTATGAAGGGAGAGATGCGCGTCTCTGAAGCAAAGAAATACTAGAATGCGACACTCACAGAGTCGCATGTTATCTCTGAAAATACCCAAAACATGGATATTTAGCCAGAGATCTGCGAATTGAGCTAACAAGAATGGGCCCCATAGGTTCTTATCATTGCATCCAAGCATATTATGCAAACAGGCGAATATGTCATCATTAAAAGCTACAAATCTAAAGTTTGAGATACACGGTCTAGTTACAATTAAATAAATCTGTGAATCTAAAATTCAAGATCCATGTTCAATTAAGCAGATCTACGAATTTAAAGTTTGAGATTTGTGGTCCAACTAAAATCAAGCAGATTTGTAAATCTAAAGTTTGAGATCCGCGGACCAGCTACAATCAAATAGAGCTGCGAACCTAAAATCGAGATTTGCATCCTAATCAAAATCAAAGAAGCCACGAATCTAAAGTTTGAGATTCGCGTTTCGCATTTCAGTTACGATCTAGAGGATTGAAAACGCCGGTTACAAATTCTGGAGATTTAATATAAATTTACCATATCAAAAGGCGGGAAATTAATACTCAGATCGTAAAAGCCAACATTTAAATGGTTACATCAGTTCAAGAGTCTCTAAATCGCTATAAAAAACTCAAACTAAGGCAGAAAAACGGACTGAAGGCCGAAAATTGGAGACCAGCAGATCAATACGATATAGAGAGTCCTCTTGCTATTGTTGTCGAAAGTTCAAAACTTTTGCTAACTAAAAGAATTTGTGTGGAGTATCAATGGAGAGTAGAATCGTCCTGCACAGCTAATATAGAATCCAGCCTTAAACAAATAGAGAATTCAATTTCCTCATATTCTGTAAATAGGAAACCATTGAAATTGTAATATGTTATTGAGAAAATTAAATAAAGAAATCATTTTACAATTTTTATGGCGAACAGTATGTTGGCGAGGTTCGAGTCAATGGTAACATTTCGAGTGATAGCAAAATGCCTTAGATTTAGAGAGGACAAGTGGGGCCAGGTTTGAAGAGATTTAATCAATGAGCTTGAATCACACAAATACGAGTATCTAGCATTTTTTGGGGATATTGGACGTACTTAGGAGTTGACCATAATACTTAACTATTTCCATGACTTTTCACAAGTCGATCACTGGATGACAATGCTGGACATGGGATATTTTATAGCATCACGATATGATGCTATCATGTTCTTCGTATCCAAGACTCAATATCTAACTTTCCTGCCGCTCAGATTGCCCCCTCCATTTTCTATTCTCCAATGGAAAGAGATTGTTATTGCCTTTGTTGCTGATTGTCATTTTGAACTGGCAAGAGTATTTCTTAATCCTTGCAAAGTTTTGTTTCTATATTAAATTCCGTTAATATTCATTCTTCGTAACGGTCTTCTTTGAGCGATTGAAGAGTTGTTTGAAATCACGGCTTTCAGCTGCCTAGCATGGTCTCTGGAGATGCATCCACACACAACCTTGCTCTCCAAAAGTATGTGGAAGATTGACAATTGGATCGCCTCCCGTCAGTTTGGACTACGAACATAGATAGAATCTTTTGGGGCTATGCAAGCACCTAAGTTGGGATTTGCCATTTAAAAAAAATTCAATGCCAATTGAATCAATATTATTAGCTATCAATTCAAACTTCTTGCAGTGAATTATTAGAATTCATAGTACTCATTTTCGATTTTATGTTAAGACAAACTCTCTGACTACCAAGTTTGAAATGATGGAGAACAGTTTCAAAGCACACTTTATCACTTCGACTTTATTCATACACTTGTCAGCTGATTGAGTGTATCTAGCTACCCGATACTTTTTTCTTTTCGACAAAAGTCTGCTTTTGTCTTTGATCGTCATGGATCCCCACATGGAAAGAAGAGCCCTTTGAGAATCCTCATAGAGAAGGGAAGAATAAGGCAACGACGACAACAACAACAACTAAGCCTTTTATCCCAAGTATTTGGGGGTAGGCTACATGAACCAAAAAAAGAATCACGCCGGATCGATCACTTTGATATTCCTTCTCCATTCATTTCTATCAAGTAATATCTCCTTATTTAAACCTCTAGACTCCATATCTTTGCGTATCACATCCATCCATATTTTTTCGGTCTTTCCTTCGTTCATTTAACTTGTCCTACATTGATAAACTCCTATCTTCGAACTGGTGCACTTGTAGGCCTATGTTGCAATGACCAAACCATCGTAAGCGATTTTCTCGTATCTTCTCATCGATGAGAGCTACACCTAACTTAGCACGAATATCTTCATTTCTCACTTTATCTCTGCTAGTATTGCCGCACATCCAACGGAGCATGCGCAGCTCTGCTACACTTATCTTCTATGAATAACGTTTCTTTATAGCCCAACATTTCGTGCCATATATTAATAACAGCCCTATAAAAATTTTCTTTTAATCTTAACGGAATGTTACGGTCGCATAAAACTCCCGTTGCCCTCCTCCATTTCAACCACCAGCTTGTATCCTATGGTTAACATCATTATTGATCTCTCCATCATTCTGAATAATAGAACCAAAATATCTAAACTAACTGCACATTTGCATCTCTTGCCTATCCAGTTTTACAGCATTATAATTTATGGTCCGTCGTTTACTAAATTTACACTCCATATAGTTTATTTTAGACATACTCAATTTAAAACCTTTAGATTCTAATGTATTTATTCATAACTCTAACTTGGCATTTATCTTTACTCTTGTCTTATCAACTAAGATAATATTATCAGCAAATAGCATACACTAAGGTATCTCATGCTGAATGATTTTAGTAAGCTCATCTATCATTATAGCAAATAAGAACGGGCTCAAGGCAACGACGATTGAAAAAAAAGCCATTTGATAAGGTCTTAAATGGAGGAATTGGTGGGGGTCGAATGATGAAACGTCGACATTTCCAGCTAAAGTTGTGCCTCCTTTCATTTCCATGAATTTATGAAAATTACAATAAAATTAGCCCAAATTATATTGAAAAGAAAATAGAAAACAAACGAGATGACTTATAGAACACGTCTCTTTCTTTTACAAAAGGTGTGGGTTCTTGATGTGACTATAGAGCGTCGACCTCGTACTCCGTCGACGATCTCATGCATCGAATCAGTCTTGAATATGGAGATTTGATGGCGAGCCTTCTGGCCAACAGCTCTTGCTGCTGGTCAGCATGCTCTCATGTAAAAATCAACTCTTGGTCTTCAATGATCTCTCCAAAAGATCCTAAAAACTCCCCTCTTGGCCCCTATTTATAGTTTTAGAGATTTTCTTAGATATAAGGATGGAATTCTAGTTAAATCCAATCTCTGAACTCGTATTTGGATCTGACATCTTTAATTCAAAGTGATTGGTTATGATTAGAATCGAAATTCTGGTAAAAATAAAAAAGAAATGCAGTTTGGAAATTGGAATCAGCTCCACGCATGAGACTGTCATCCTCATGCGAGGTTGTCATCCTTGTGCGGGGCTACTAGCCTCGCAATTAGCCTCGCGTGCATTGGCTATTTTTGCGCTGTGTGGCCTTTTTCTTGCTTTGAATTTTTCCCTGCCTACAAGCCTCCCTCCAAAGTTTTAAAAATCTCATTTGCTAATTTCTAACGAGTTTTGAAATACTTTGGATTTCAGCTTTTCAAGTTTTCATCACACGAGCTTCATGTATGCAAGGCTATTAAACTCGCAGAGCCAATAGCCTCGTGCAAAATAGCTTCGTGGCAAATAGACTTGCAGAATTTGTAACTGCCTTATGAAATTCTAGTCCCTTTAGGCACCATTTCTTTCTTTAAATAGCCTCCTCATCTTCTTCCTTCCTTCATTCCAAAGGAGCTCATTCTCTCTCCTCTTGAGTTATTACAAATTTCATTCGAATTTCTTCGAATTTCATTGATTCCTTGCATCAATCTTCGACAAATGACACCAAAGAAAGCCTTCATCAGTTGGAGGGCCGTCGTTTCGGCCTCACGGCCGTTGGCCACCGGCTTTGGATGGATTTTCCTATTCTTAGAGGTAAAATCTTCTCCAAATCTTGTTTTCTTCTTCTTTGTTGAGTAGAATATTGATATGAGGCTTCAATGAAGGATTTTAACCATGACTTTTGGGAAAATTGGGGTTTAGAACCCTCTTTCTCCGTCGGCGGTGTTGGATTCGGCCGTCGGCAGCAAACTGCCTTCAGGCAGAATCGATGCGAGGTTGTGTAGCCTCACGTAAAGTTACGTGAAGCTACAGCCTCGCACCGAGTTTTGCGAGGCTATAGCCTTGCGCTGGCTTTTGCGAGGCTGCTAGCCTCGCTTTCAACTTCTTTTACGCGGGGTTGTTTTAGCTTCGCATTTCTTCACTTAGAAATTTTTTCTGCCATATTTAATGAGTTTTTGACTTCTTCTTTGTTTCTTTGGTAGTGAACTATACCACTTCTCTATCGAGGCACCATCACTACAGCTTCTGAGGTGGTCCCGATAGTAGAATTCAGCCTGGACTCCGTAGACCAATCCCTTCGTTCACTCTAGGTAGCAGCGTTGATCGCTGGGACAGTTTATCCAGCTATAGTTTATCC
This sequence comes from Dracaena cambodiana, assembly GCA_036321105.1. NCBI lineage: Eukaryota > Viridiplantae > Streptophyta > Magnoliopsida > Asparagales > Asparagaceae > Dracaena > Dracaena cambodiana. The sequence goes on from JAYEPQ010000017.1 coordinate 8,658,064, forward strand.
ACATTGAAGGAGTTAATTAGCGATGCTCCCCTTGAAGGTTCGGATAGAGAAGAGCATGAGAAGTTCCTCTTCAGCGATTCCATACTCGTTTCGGAGGAATCTCTTTATGAAGATGAGTGTAAGTGGCTTCGCCCGATAGGCGATGTAAGGATATTCATTCTGGAGATGGTAAGGAGCTGCTTTTTGACTTATCTTCAAAACATCTCCGTTCCTTGTCAAATGGAGTGGAGCTTGACCAAGAACCAAAACGACGTTCCCATGGGTAGTTTCGACAACCAGGGTCTTTACCAAGATGGCTCCGGTAGATTTTTGACTAGCCAATTATCAGGAAGAGTAGGGAAGCATTTTCCTCTAAGAGAGTCTCCTCAGCTAGCAGGAAACTCCCTTAATGATTTCTTGAAGTCGAAAGGATAATACCCTACTCACAACTTCTGCACTTCTGGATGGATCCATTCCACTGACAGGATGTGGTGGCGCAGAATGATCAATTTCATTCACTCCAAGTTTGAAGCGATACTGAAGGATATCGGGCTATACGGGGCCATTAGAAATGTGTAGTATGGTGTCCTCCATAGTGCTTATCATCAGTTCAGCATCCTGGAGATGTATAATCTCAAGTCTAGGACATTTTTCACTCCGTAGGTGAGCTTGGCTTTATCCTTCATGAGATATTTGAAGTTTCTCTATTGTCGATGGAGGAGCTGCCATATGAAGAGATAGTTTCAACGACACAGGAGCTATAGTGGATGAAGAAGCAGGATCCCAAGGTGTATGAGATATATTGAGAGGTGATGTGTCACTTCTACATCTGTCAAGAAGTCTCTGGAATAAGAAATTAAGGTGTTAGTCAAATATTATAGGCTAACTACCTATTTCAAGATGATCATCCAGAGGTTATAGTGACAAAGCTGGACCCTCTTAGTCAGGCTAGTATCGAGACTCGGATAGCTCATTTGGGTGTCATTTCATACATGACAGAGTCAGATGAAGATGCGTTTAAGGCGGGCACGAGTTTTCAAAACTTTCATTATCAAGCACAGACTCCCATCTTCGATAGGGGGTTGATAGCGGGCTTCCTCATACTATGGCTGAAGCGCTGTGTCATCCCGTCCGTTTCTCAGGACGCCATACCTATTAAAGTCATATACCCGGCTATCCTTCTAGCACATGAAAAACCTCTTGAACTCTTGCCTATAATGGTCTGCAAGCTACTAAATGGCCTTCGGGAACTTGCAACAGAATTTTGCCCAAAAAGCAAGAAGAAAAAGAAGAGTAGAAACACCAAACCCAAAACTGTGATACCAACTCCCAACCCTAGAGTGGATTTACCCTACACTTATCTTATGGCATGATTCAAGATGCATTGTCCGAGCCTGATAATTTTGCCTCTAGAAGATAGTAGCGGAGGCTCATTCATTCAGAGACATGGAGGTTGTGATTGGAGAAATCACTATATACGTGCAATTCGAAACATTGTGCGCAACCAATCACATTTATTTTTACTTCCAAGACTTCTCTGGAAGAGCTTATAGAGAAGAATTTTGAGATCTACTAGTCCTGATGGCTACACCACCCTCTCTTCTAGTTGCTTCTGGTGGTTGATTAATATCAGACCAGGGCATTTGCTATACCGTCAAGAGTCAATGTACTTCCTTGAGCCATATTTTCTTAGCAGGTTTGCTCGCCAGTTTGGATATTCACAACTTTATGTCGGTAACCCAACACTTCATTGCAATTTCGGTGTAATTTGTTCGAGGGTGCTAGAGGATGGTATCACTTTTCTGCCGACCGCACAGGAGCTCATTTTGCATTGCCTCAGAAGACTTCCAACCTTTACATGTCGCTTGGATTCTACTCTTGGTACCATAGTGTCAACACTATAGCTGCCTCTTTCTCGATCAACTACTCATGTATGAGGAAAATTGAGGCGTATTATTCTCAGAAGAAGGGTGCCAAGGTCATTCAAGTACGAGGCATGGATGAGTTTCTTTTTGTTGTTGTTGATGATGATGATGTTGTTGTTGGGGCTGCGCTTGCAGTACCCTCTCCATGTAATGTGCTCGTTCAAAGAGATGTTTCGGTTCAGGCTAATGTACCAACCCAGGCTGACGTTCCTGTACCAGCTAATGTGCTCGCACAAATTAACGTGCGTGCACCAGCTGATGTTCCATCTCAATCTGCTGCACTTGGTCGAAGAGATGCGCCTACTCGAGGCAATTACAACGCTATGGCAAAATGTAATAGATTGGCGAGCGCTCGTAGTTCTACTCGCCTAGTAAAGAAGCCTCGTCGTTCCCTCACCACTGAGTTGGCTAAGGAGTTGTCTTCCCCTTAGCGTGCTTTGGAAGTTGTGGGAGCAGCTGCGAAGATTCCTGTACCTGTGCTGGCTACTCATGAAGTTGTTTTTGACATTCCTGCACTTGTGGTGGTCACTCCAGAGACCATTTCTGAAGTCACTCCTACCACCTTTGAGCCATACATCGCTATTGTGGCTGGTTTGGGCACGGGTGCCATTCCTTCACCATCGGTTATAATACCTGGAATGGCAACTCCTCGTAATCTAGCCACCAGATTAGTGTGTTCTCGTAAGTTCAACCCCGATATTTCTTTTCTACCTGTTTTCGCTTTTGTCCTTATGTAATGGATTGTATTTCAGGTATCGGTTCACTGTGGCCTTGTTCTGCCTCTGATCGATTGCTCTCATCTGAGCGTGTTGACTATTCGGGCACAAGTAGCCATGGTGGTGACGATGGTGGTGGGGTTGCATCTGAAATAGATGCCTATAAGAAGAGCTACTTTGCTCATGCTCCTGACACAAGCAAGCATAGTCACCTCCGTGCTGAAGAGTTGGAGACAACCATTCTTGAGAATCTTCTTCCTTTGGGTATATCGACTGGTCTTGCAAGTATTCTTCTTCTACGTACAGTTCTCATCAATAACTTGCATTCTGCTATATTCTTAGTTATTATGATTATTTTGTAGATATCGATGTTCAACCAAGTAGTCTGCCAGGTGCTACTGCTGTAACTCTGCCTCTACCTGCGACGACAAGTTTAGAGGTCGTTGCCACCTCATCATCCACCGATCCTAGTGCAGGGCCCTCAACCAGGGTACCTCCTACCTTTAAACCATCGTTGATGTTTTCGTTTGAGGGGGCAGGATCCAGCACCGAGAATATTCTAGAAGAGAGTCTTTCTTTAGAGTCTGCTCCCATAACCACCATCATAGTAACTCCAGAGGGGCCTCCATCCAAGATTCCAGAGTCAGCTTGCCCATTGTTTCAACTATTGGTGCCGCACATCACGACGGTATTAGGTAGCGAGACTTCTCCTACCATTGCAAAACCTTTTTCTACGACTCTTGCTCCAACACTAGTTTTAGCCTCAACCCAAATTGTTCCTGATAACGATCCACTAGTAGAATTTTATCAACACAGCGTCATGGATTTCTTACATTTGATGTGGCAGTGTGTGTCCATGTTCTTAGATGGTCGTCGTTCTATAGAGCTTGGGTGACCGATGTTATTGAATTATCTGAACAACATTGAGAATATCGTGAATCAGAGTGAGCTGCTCCTTATCGGGCCTGCCTGACTTCTTTAGATGAACATGTGCAAGTATTGGAAACTCTTCGACGAGCTGACGTCATTGCTATATGAAATTGAAGTTGCTCATCATAGGACAAAGATGATTGTGCGGCAAGAAGAGTTTCACTGTCAAGAGGAAGCTGGGACCGCAGAAGCTGGTAACCTCCAGGCAAGTCAAGAGGCTATTAATGAGAACATAGAGTAGGAAAGATTTAAGCTAAACGTCAATCAAGCCACAATAGAACATAACCGTGAGACAATCGCTAAAGCTCAAGCTATTCTCGAGGCCACCCAAGCGAAGCAGGATGTAGTGTTGAAGAGGCATGACGAGCTGGTTCTGCGCCACGACCAACTTAACAAGAGGTAGCATGCGGAGCAAGGCAATTGAGGATGCCAGGGCGCAAGCTACCTAACAGCTAAACATCAATAAAGACGAGTTGCACTACCAAGTGCTATTAACTGTGGAGGAAACTTGACAAGCGACTCTCGAAGAGGCAGAGTCAAGTTTAAGGGTTTTGGGCATCTTTCTTCCTCTCTTTCTTTTTTCTTCTTCTTTTACTTTCTTTTGAACAATAAGATTATTTGCGCTGCCTTATTTCTCTCCTTCGTATCGTTATATGAACAAATAACCATTTCATCAATACATTGCCTTATTTTGAAATTGTTGTGTGATACACTTGTGTACTTCGGGGGTTTTGGAGTAGATCTTTTGAAAGAAGGGGACCTACTGTATATGGAGTTTTGCCAAGGTTACGTCACTTCCATAGTTTTTTTTTCTTAAGATGACTTATCTAGAAAGCAGACAGAGCAATGATGAAAATTGGAATTGTAGATTTGTGGATTTTTGGAAAGGTAGAGTTGGGGAAGATGGAACTTATCATAAATATGGTGGGACCATAACAAGTTTAGTTTCGAAATTTGTAGTGGGGTTGACTCACCAAGAAAGCAGACATAGTCAGGGTGATTCGCTTGGATAACTGACAGAATCGATTTGAGACTTGGGGGCGACTTGCTTGGAAAGCAGACAGAGTCGGGATTATTCGCTTGGATAATAGATATAATCGATTTGAAATTTGGGAATGACTCATCTAGAAAGTAGATAGAGCCGGGTGATTTGCCTGGATAACAGACATAATCGATTTGAGATTTGGGAGCGACTCATTTGGAAAGCAGACAGAGCCGGAGTGATGGGTTTAGGATCAAAAGAACCGTAAACAGAGATATGACTGACATGTTTATAGGGTGATTCGCTTGGTAAGCAGACAGAATCGATGATCAGGTCAGAATCATGAGTTGACTCACCTCGAAAGCAGACAGAGCCAGTGATTGGGTTAGCATCACGAAATTCACAGACAGAGATATGGCTGACATGCCTATGTAGTGTTTGTCTAGAAAGCAGACATAATCGATGATTGGATTAGGTTCATTGGTTGACTCACCTGAAAAGCAGACAGAGACGGGGTGATTTACCTAGAAAGCAAACATAATCGATAATTGGGTTATGATCAAAAGAACGATTGTTTACTGCAGCATGTATGGGATGAAGCGGATGAGGTGATTCAAATCTTGCTGTGAGGTAAGAGTTTAACATGATAAGTTCACAACAAGTTCCTTTTATGTGGCGATAGAGATGAGATGGCTCAAATCTCGCTGTCAGAGATAAGAGTTTAACATGACAGGTTCATGACAACTGCCTTTTATGTGGTGATAGGGATGAAATTGTTTAAATCTCACTATCAGAGGTAAGAGCTTAACATGACAGATTCACGACGAGTGCTTTTTATGTGGTGATAGGGATGAGATGATTCAAATCTCGCTGTTAGATATAAAAGCTTAACATGAGAGGTTCACGGATTTTTAGCAAATCCCCAGTTATAAACGGATTTGGTATACCTTTACTAATCGCTGTTTGCGGTGGGCTAGTCATACTATTCCCCTCAGTATGATGAGTTGTCGAGAGTTTTATTTGGACTTAAATACCAAACATTTCCTCTTCACTTAGTTTTTCAGGCTTCGGGCCATTAATGCACCTAATGTGATTGGTGAGAAATTTTTGATTTCTCTTCTCATTGCCTTGGTGGCACTGGGTAGCAAAATTTGCTCTATACACGCAAACTTTTTTTTAGAGAGTGACTATATGTAGTATCTCTTCAAGAATTTGTCGTTTATAGGCATCATCATTTTATCCCCATCTTGATTGATCAGATGAGTAGACAGACTCCAACACAAAGGGGCCTTCCCACTTAGGTTTAAATTTTCTTTTAATTTTCTGGGACATAAACATTGGTCTTTTAACAAATAAGACCAAGTCTCCTTCTTTGAAGATTTTTTATTTGACTTTTTTGAAAACCTTCGAGATGCGTGCCTGATATAGCTCTATTTGCTGTAGCTAAGCGCTTTTCATATAGCCTTTTGAGTTCTTACAACTGTCATCAGTGTTGCTCTTCTGTCGTCATTTCTGCAGCCAATGCAACTTACAAGGATAATATTTGTATTTCGAGTGGCAAAACTGCTTCATACCCGTAAACGAAGGAGAACGGTGTATGTTTTGTTGGAGTTCGAACTGTGGTTCAGTAAGCCCACAAGCATTCTCCTAGCTTCTTGTCCTAGTCTTGCTTACTTAAGGATACAAATTTCTGAAGTAGCTTAACGATGGTCTTATTGAAGGCCTCGTTTAGCCCATTTGCTGCTAGATTATATGGTATCGATGCAATATTCTAGATTTTGAATTTATTACAGAATCATGTGAATCCTTAGCTAGCAAATTAGGGACCATTATCATGGATAATCCACCTAGGTACGCCAAAACGGTATATCACATGGTGCTTAATAAATTTGACGATATCCGACATCTTCACCTCTCTCATGGGGATGGCCTCCGCCCACTTGGAAAACTAGTCGGTTATGACCAGTATGAACTAGTGCCTTTTAGATGACAGTTGAGTAAGCGGACCGATGATATCCATTCTCCAAGCTTCAAATAGCCAACTAGCGACGGAATTATGCAACTATTCCGATGGTTGGTGAATGAAATTGACATGTATTTGGAAGACATGGCAACACTTTGCATAATTCACGGCATCTACGATCATCCTTGGCCAAAAATAGCCAAGTCTTCTTATCCGATCCCACAACTTTGGTTCTGGCCAGTGGGTCCCGCAGGTGCCACTATGTGTTTCATGAATTACTTCATTTGCCTCTTTCTTCGAATGGCAACATAGTAGAACACCGTCATGTAATCTTTGGTAAAATATATGCAATATTGCATCGTAGTAGCATTTGGATATATTTTTTCTAATTGGGGCTGCCTCTTTGGGGTCTTCCGAGAGGATTTCTTATACTACATAGTCTATAAAAGAAAAGCGCCAATCGCGAGGCTTGAGGTCCAAAGTTACTTGGTATACCTCCTCTTCTTCAAATAGCATCATTGGATGCAAGAGGTCCCGACCCCCTATTGAGATTTGTTTACTCGTTAGGGGTGGCATGACTAAGGTTGCGGCTAGGAATGCAAGAGCGTATGCATATACGTTCTCATGTCTGGACACATGATTGATGCAGAATCTTTTGAATTTGTTGGCTAACTTAATTGCTGCCTCGAGATAAAGGATGAGGTCTTCATCCTTCACCTCATATTCTCCAGTCATTTAGTTGACAATGAGCTTGGAGAATCCATACGCTTCGAGGTGCTTCCTGATGAATAATATATATTGTATTTTTCCTCTCATACTTTATCTATTTTTGTATATAAGTAAATACTACTCGGGTATTTTTAGTGTCTTTTACAGGTAATCCGAATTATACAAGGAGAAGGCATGAAATCAGAGTCGGAGTCGGAAATCAGAGTCCGAAAAGTTACTAAAGTGGGCAAGACTACGAGAATATGATTCTGTAGAGACTAAAAGTCGAATACAGTCAGGAATATTAAACTTAGAAGACAAGATTTACATGTGTACAAAATTTCATGAATTTATCTCAAATTTGAGCCGCTATTTAGCGGTACAGCCATTTGGCGGCCTACTTTGGGCCCCATGCGCTGAGATTTTTTCTATGGCTTCGTTGTAATTTGTTTCACTTTTAGGTTCGGCTAGAAATAGGGTTTGGTTTCCGATGCCTATTTATTGGCTAACCCTTGTATTTTGATGGAGATACTGAACGCTGGAATTTTTGTATTGCGATTTTGCTGTTCAATAAAGTTGGGATTTTTACTGAAGGTCGACGGTCACAACACCGTGTCCAGAGGTAACCCATTGTTTTGAGATTCTTATTTTCTTTCTGCATAGATTTGATTGCATTCTATTTAGGGTTTACTGCTTTCTAGATTAGGGTTTACCGCTTTCTAGATTAGGGTTTATCATTGTATGAATTAAAATTTGATCTTCCTTAGCAAAAATCATGAGTAGCTAATTAGATCTGCTCTAGGATGTAGATGAAGCTAAGATCCACCATGCAATTATTTTCTAATATTTTTCTTCTTAAATAAAATTAATAAAGCCATGATTTTTCAAATGAAAGATTAAAATATAAGGACCCAAAGTTTAGAACTTTGATAGGTTATACTTGAATTAGGATTCTTGATAATCTATGCTTAGTTAGGGATTGGGGTTGCTGGTTTTGTCTTTTTATTTGAATTATCTAAATTAATTAGTTTATTTTTATATGAAGTAGTATCTTTTGATGAGCTATACTTGCAAACACTTGATAGCTCATGCTTAGGACACTTTAAGTAAAAATTAAACTAAAAAGATTAAATTTTTATGATAGAAGAAAATAGTAGAAGTAAGAACATGGTTGGAAATTAGTGGATTCTATATCCTAGGCTACTTAGATTAATCCGACCTCAACCTAGAACTTTTGGTTAGTCTGGTGAACTATAGAGAAAGTAAGAACACAGAAACACCCTAGATCCCTGTGAGACGACCTGTACAGCGCTACAATGATACTGTGCGCTTGCAGTAAATATAACACATCAAGTTTTTGGCGCCGTTGCCGGGGATCGACGGTGTTTTTCTTGCTTTTTCTAGCATTTTACGGGTTAACAGTGTGTGTGAGTGTGCAGGAAATAGAAATTGCAGAGACAGGAAAATTTAAAGGATTGGAAGAGCCTCTTAACCAAGCAGAAAAAAGCTCGAAGTCAAATTCATCAGTATAGCCGCTATTCAGCGGCTAGAACAGCTATTTAGCGGTGAAACAGGTACATTCTGAACCTGAATTTTCTCTGTTTCTGTAGTTTTTCTTCCTGATTCTGTAGAAAAAGTTTAAAAAAAAATACAAAAATTAGGAATAGTATAATTAACATTTTTATTTGATCATATCTATTCACCCGTTTTATCTCTCCACCATACCCCACTTCTTGCATTAGTTTAGGAAGTTCACGCATACACTCACAGTCGCTGGTTCATGCCACATTGGACTCGTGATCAATTTGGTTGACTTGTAAGATCAGATTTGTTCATGGGAGACGAGATGGACCAGCCGATCCCGATCCTTCAGGATTGATATTACCCGTTGCGTACATCATTACCATCATGCATCAAACTTCCACACGTAGCGGGTAATCACTATGAATTAAAACCGCAGTACATTAGTATGCTTCCCAAATTCACTGGTTCTGATTCAGAAGATGCATATCTCTTTATCAGTGAATTTTAAGAAGTATGCGTAATGATAAAACTGCAAAACTTATCGGAGGACGCAGTTAAGCTCCGCTTCATCCCTTTTGCACTTAAGGATAATGCCAAGAAGTGGTTGTACAGTATGCCTTCTGATTCAATCACTACTTGGGATGAATTCGTTACAGTGTTTCTCAAGAAATATTATCCCACACACAAGACGGCAAGAATCAGAAATCAAATTAATCAATTCCGTCAAGTGTCGGGAGAACCTTTCTGGAAATACTTAGAACGGTTCAAGGATTTATTAGCTCAGTGCCCCCACCATGCGATAGAAAAGTGGCGGTTGTGTCAAATCATATACGAAGGACTTGATTACACATCCAAAACTCTTCTGGAATCCATGTGTCAAGGGGAGTTTATGAAGAAAAACGAGGATGAAGCATGAGACTTTCTTGAGGACTTATCATGGAAGACTATGCAATGGGAGAGTTCCACTGAGAAGCCCAGTATATCAACTTCTGCTCATAAGAGTGGGATCCATAGCGTCGACAGCTCTATAGCTGCTGAAGTAAAGATCGCAGCCCTTATGAGAAGAATTGAGGCACTGGAGACTCCTAGTGCTCAGTCTCCACCAGTGGGTCAAGTGAATCAACTCCAAAGTCCCACATGCTTTAATTGCGGAACTCCCAATCACGTTATGGAGGAGTGTCCATTGTTAATGAATTCCATGGGTCGCACACTTGAGCAGGCTAACGCCTTATATCAACAACAACCCATGAACAATCCTTACGCTCCTACATACAACCCTGGCTGGAGAAATCATCCAAATCTATCATGGGGTCAAGGGCAATATCAGGGGGGCCCTAACCCTAACATGCAACCTCCAGCCACTGGTCAGTTTCCAAGACCAAATATGGGTACTTATCAACACCCAAATATTTCAAACCATGGGAATAACCAGAATAGACCACCTGTACCAAACCACTCATATCCACAACAGGGGTCTAATAATGAACAAGAAAAGCGACTTCAGTCACTTGAGAAGCACGTTGAAAATCTTCTCAAGTCTCAGTCCAACCTTGACACATACATGCAGAATCTTATGAAAGTGTCAACTGATTTTATTCAAAGAACAGATCAGCACCTGCTCGTGAACTCTCAATCTATTAAGAATGTAGAGCAGCAGGTTGGACAACTAGCTAATCAAATGAGTGAATGTGGCAAGGGCATTTTTCCAAGTCAACCCATAACAAATCCTAACGCCAGTTCCTCAAACTCCAATCAGTCGCATGTCCACCAATGCAATGCCAATCACACGCTTAGATCTGGCAAGCAAGTGGATAATAGTGTAGCCGTGCCCCCTGATCCCACTCCTACTATCTCGCAGGCTACATCATCTCTTCCACCCGTTTCTCCACAATCATCTCCATCACCTCCATCACCGTCACGTACTCATTTGGAAGAACCTGTTCCTGAGCCGAAAGCACCATATCCAAATCGGCTTAGGAAGCCTTCACCGCAAGTAGAAAAGATTCTTGAAACATTTCAGCAAGTGAAGGTTAATATTCCACTCCTTGATATGATACAACAAGTTCCTACTTATGCTAATTCCTCAAGGATTTGTGCAGTAAGAAACGAGCAAGAAACGTTCCTGAGAAAGTTTTTCTTGCTGCAAATATATCACATATCCTCTCTAACTCCTTGCCTATCAAGTACAAAGATCCAGGTTCCCCTACAATCTCATGCACCATTGGGAACACTACATTTGATAGGGCGTTGCTTGATTTAGGGGCAAGTGTCAATTTGCTTCCTTACACTGTTTATCAGCAACTGGGGTTAGGAAAACTTCAACCTACCAAGGTCACATTACAGCTAGCTGATCGTTCAATTAAGAGACCACTTGGTATGGTTGAAGATGTGCTCATTAAGATTGGCGAGTTTATTTTTCCTGTAGACTTTATTATTTTAGAAACTGAGCCAATCTCCAATCCACAGAATCAAATTCCTATTATCTTGGGTAGACCATTCCTTGCAACATCAAATGCATTGATTGATTGTAGGAGTGGTCTCATGAAGTTATCGTTTGGAAATATGACTGTGGCATTGAACATATTTAATATGGATGAGCACGCAACGAGCTCTCTCATTGAGGTCAATATGATTCATAGTTTGCACTCTCATTCGACCTCTTCCACTGATGATGAACCTTCATTTGAGCAAATGTTGAAAGATGAGCTCATACTATTAGAAGAATTGACACATACTGATTTTATATATGATGATACTTGTGCAAGTGTGCCATTGAATTATGAGCAAACTTTTGAGGATTTGTTTGCAGAGGAGCTCACATTACTTCATGAGTTAGAAGAGCCACCACCACATTCATTTAATCATATTAGACTCTTCTCACCTCATGATATTTCTACATGTATGCTTATTGCTAACGATGATTGGTAGGTTTATAATAAAAAATTCTTTAACCCAATTGTTAATGCTTACATGTGGACAAAGAAAAAGCGAGGACGACATAAGAAGCAGACAGGTAATCTCGTGACTTGTAAGAGGTTGATGAAATATAATAATGCACCCACTTCACGTTTAAAACGCACACACTATGAAAGTGAGAAGCGATCGAGAGGTCGTAACCGCTTTTCATGCGTTAATAGGGTGATGATATTGAGATCGTAACTTTCACGACTCTCATTATTTGTATAGTATTTGTATAATAGTTTTAACATTTTGTTTTACCACACTTGGTTTGTGTATGAGGGCATACACAAGTTTAGGTGTGGGGGAGTAGTTTTTAGGAGATTTTTATTTTTAGGACTTTATTTTATTTTTTATTTTTTTTTATTTTTAGTATTTTGGGTTTCTTTATTTTACACTTTGGGTAGTTTTTAGGGTAACTAATTTAAAAAATTTAAAAAAAAATAAAAATTTTTTTTAAAAAAAGAAAAACTATATTTTTCATCAATAGACCAAACTAATTATAGATAAATGGATAAATTTAGATTTGAAATTGGATAGGAGAGTAGATTGGATGATACACTTTGAAATTTATGAAAAAAGATTAAAATCTGAAAAATAAATATTGCTAACAGTAGTTTTGAGGCAAGTATACATCTATTTTTCACTTCACAATAGTTTATTAGGTTAAGGACAAAGATGATAACGATTGAGTAAGTTTTCTCTCTCTAAAAAAAATAGAAAAAAAAAAGAAAAAAAAAGAAAAAAAAAAGGTGAGAATAAAATAATGGGGTGAGCCTGGTATTAAGGCAATAGCCTCAAGAGTGATAAAATAATGGGGTGCGCCTGATATTAAGGCAATAGCCTCAAGAGTCAAAAAAGAGTATGATCCAAGTAATCGGGTACTTGCGCCTAAGTAAACGTGAATTTTCGCATGAAAGGTGAAATATTCTTAAAAAAAAAAAGGAAAAAAAAAAGAAAAAAAAATGTTATGAGAGAGGAGATGAATCATGAGTTAGAGTTCGAGTCCAAAACCGAAGTAGACTATCACACTTGTACGTAGATGTATAGGAGCCAATGGATTATATGTTAGTGAGTATTGAAAGATAGGATTTAAATTTTTGATTAAAATGATAAGTGTATCTGATATGACGCTTAATTTGAAAATTAATAATCTAGATGCGTTCTTGAGTTTGTATATTAGTGAGATTAATTGATGAAAACATGATTAAAAAAAAAAGATTCTTCTTTCTTTTGTATAAAATTTTTATTTTTCTTGATTTTTTGTTATCCTTATTTTTTATTTCTTTATTCCTTAATCTATCTGCTTCATGAATTTTGTGGGTATATTCACTGCAAACCCTCACGAGACAACACTTGTCCACTAGGGTAACCTAGGGGTTTAAAGGCTTGTTGCAGTGCTAAGTGTAATCGCGATTCCTGCGAAAGTGAGTTAGGACTTTTGTTTTTGTTTTCTTTTTTTCTTTTTAGATTTAGGTTTTGTTCGAGGACTAGCAAAAGATAGGTGTGGGAGTGTGATGAATAACATATATTGTATTTTTCCTCTCATACTTTATCTATTTTTGTATATAAATAAATACTACTTGGGTATTTTTAGTATTTTTTGCAGGTAATCCGAATTATACAAGGAGAAGGCATGAAATCAGAGTCGGAGTCGGAAATCAGAGTTCGAAAAGTTACTAAAGTGGGTAAGACTACGAGAATATGATTCTGTAGAGACTAGAAGTCAAATAAAGTCAGTCATATTAAACCTATAAGACAAGATTTACATGTATAAAAAATTTCATGAATTTATCTCACATTTTAACCGCTATTTAGCGGTGTTTACAGCCATTTGGCGGCCCACTTTGGGTCCCATATGCTGATATTTTTCCTATGGCTTCGTTGTAATTTGTTTCACTTTTAGGTTCGGCTAGAAATAGGGTTTGGTTTCCGATGCCTATTTATTGGCTAACCCTTGTATTTTGACGGAGATACTGAATGCTGGAATTTTTGTATTGCGATTTTGCTGTTCAATAAAGTTGGGATTTTTAGTGAAGATCGACGGCCACAACACCGTGTCCAGAGGTAACCCATTGTTTTGAGATTCTTATTTTCTTTCTGCATAGATTTGATTGCATTCTATTTAGGGTTTACTGCTTTCTAGATTAGGGTTTACCACTTTCTAGATTAGGGTTTATCATTGTATGAATTAAAATTTGATCTTCCTTAGCAAAAATCATGAGTAGCTAATTAGATCTGCTCTAGGATGTAGATGAAGCTAAGATCCACCATGCAATTATTTTCTAATATTTTTCTTCTTAAATAAAATTAATAAAGCCATGATTTTTCAAATGAAAGATTAAAATATAAGGACCCGAAGTTTAGAACTTTGATAGGTTATACTTGAATTAGGATTCTTGATAATCTATGCTTAGTTAGGGATTGGGGTTGCTGGTTTTGTCTTTTTATTTGAATTATCTAAATTAATTAGTTTATTTTTATATGAAGTAGTATCTTTTGATGAGCTATACTTGCACAACACTTGATAGCTCATGCTTAGGGCACTTTAAGTAAAAATTAAACTAAAAAGATTAAATTTTTATGATAGAAGAAAATAGTAGAAGTAAGAACATGGTTGGAAATTAGTGGATTCTATATCCTAGGCTACTTAGATTAATCCGACCTCAACCTAGAACTTTTGGTTAGTCCGGTGAACTATAGAGAAAGTAAGAACGCAGAAATACCCTAGATCCCTGTGAGACGACCTGTACAGCGCTACAACGACACTGTGCGCTTGCAGTAAATATAACACATCACTTCACCCCTAGTCGATGAGCTAATTGGAGGCCAACAATAAGTGCTTTATATTCTGCAATATTGTTTATGCATGGTTTGATGAATACCCCCTAGGTATCACATATTTGTGAGGACTTGTTAATACAACCCCACTCCGACTGTAGTTCTCCATGCCGCTCCATCAAAGAATAGTTGCCAGGTTTGTTCTTCGTCAACTAGATTAACCTGAGTAGTTTCATTAATAATGTCACTCTAGAATTTTGAGATATAGGGTGTTTCGTGAGGAAGTCCGCTATCGCCTGTCCTTTGACGGCCTTCTAAGAGACGAAATGTCTATCATACGGCGATAGGAGTGCCCATCTTGCTAATCTCCCATTCAATGCACCTGATTTCATCATGAGTAATTTCAAGAGATGACGTGGATCGTCTGTCCAGCTATACAGTGTCACATTTTCTGGATTGCAAACACTAACGCTAAACACTCTTTCTCGATTGGGTTATACCAGTATTCGGTGCCAATCATAGTGTGACTTAAATAATAGATGGCCTGCTCCTGGCCTTGTTTGTTGTGTTGTACTAACAAAGCTCCTAAGGCGTGATCCATCGATCTCACGTAGATGAGGAAATGTTTTCCTGGAACCGGGGCTGCTAGAACGAGTGGATTGGTCAGATACCTTTTTATATTGTCGAAGGCCAGCTGACATGCTTCATCCCAAATGAATGACACTCCCTTCTTCATGATCCTCGTGAATGGTTGGCAGCATTTTGACAAATTTGTAATAAAACGTCAAATATAAGTTAATCTTCCTTACAACGCTTTGAGTTCTTTTAGGTTACGAGGTGGCTGCATTTATCGAATTGCCTTAATTTTGTCAGGATCAAGGAAGATTCCCTTCGAGGTCACAACGATTCCCAAGAACTTGCCACTGGATATCCCCAGGAAAGATTTGGTGAGGTTCATCTTTAACTGATGCTTTCTCATGAGGTTGAATATAGTCCTCAAGTCATTCAGGTGATCTTCCTTTTTCTTGTTCTTGATTGCCAAGTCATCCACATAGTACTCGACAATATTCCTCAACTGTTCTAGAAAGATGATGCTTATTTCTTGTTGGTAGGTCGTGCTAGTATTTTTTAATCCGAAGGGCATCACTGTATAACAGTATATCCGTAACGGAGTTCTAAAAGCTGTATGTTTTTCATCTTCAGAATGCATATGATTATATCCTGAGAAACCATCCATAAAGGATATTTTCTTATATATGCATGTATTGTCTATCATAACATCGGTTATGGGCAGTGGAAATTCATCTTTAGGGCATGCAGCATTAAGATCCCAGAAATCTATACATATCCGGATCTTGTCGTTCTTTTTAAGTACGTGAACAATGTTTGCCATCCAATTGGGATGTTGCTCCTCATGGATAAAACCCGAATTGACAAGTTTCTTGACTTCGGCTTCCATCGCTTCCATCAATTCGGGCCAAAAGCGCCTTTGTTGATGTTTTACTGGCTTTGCTCCCGTTTTGATATTGAGTCAGTGGACTGTGACTTCTGGATCTAGACTCGGCATGCCTTCATAATTCCACAAAAAGACATCTATATACTCTTTTATCAGAGTTAATAAGCCTTCTATTTCGGATGAAGGCAAGTTCTCACTTATGAATATGGGCTTTGGAATCTCTCCCATGTAAGCTTGGATTATCTTGTCTTCAGTGGGCGGTTCTCGTTGCTCGAACCACATATCCCATTGGGTTTCCATCTGTTGGACCCATGGATCCTCTAATGAGAGAGGTGGATCCCCTTCCTCTGCATTAAAGTTGCTGAAGTCATATTCGATATAAGAGCTTGGAATACGGCCCTAGTACTTATATCCGAATCTACTGTGCCTTTGTTGCTTTCTAAACTAGTTGGTTGTTCACATTCTGCTTTTGATGGCATGATATTACCCAACCCCCCTGCGGGTTTTATGGTAATAATCTGGGTTCTTGCCCTTTGGTACGAATGAGAACAAAAAATTTCTCCTTCCTTTTACAATGTTTAGACCTTACTTGGAGGTCAAATTATAACCCATCTTTCTTATCATTTGATGAGAATTTAGTTCATAGAGTTCGAATTGTGGCGATACTTGGCCATCGCTATCATTAGATTTAGATTAGGCCATGACTCAACTTTTCCAAATATTATGGAATGTTGGTTTGGCCTTTAAGAAGGTACTTCAAAATAGCACTTTTTGGATCAGCTTTTTTTGACTGTGCAGCGAGTGATGACCGTATCGGTAAGTGAAAGGTCGCTAATTTCTCCAACTCAGACAAGCTATCTACTTCTGTGCTCGTGCAAGAGAGCACAAAATCCATAGTAATAGCAGGTGAGTAAGCAAATGCTACGTTATCATTAATGACCCATTCGCCCACCTCATCGGTGACACTAAGTACATCCGTATTGTCTAACCTAATTACAAATAGATTTATTTCAAACTCAAAATTGTCATCTTCATCGGGCTCGAGTTTTGAATTCGCCTCATTTCCACTGTCGTAGCTTTCTTCCGCTAACTCCTTGGAAGTTTCATGGGCCTCTTGGTATAACATGGCATCAGTGAAGTAGTTCTCCAACCCTCTCAATAGTTGCTTGTCTGCTATCAACGTACTACTTCATGCATTGATGAAGTGTCAATGGGACCACCATGTAAGCATGGATCCATGGGCGTCCGAGCAAGATGTTGTATGATGTGTCAGCATCAATGACGTAACACGTAACTTCTGACCTCAAGTCCTCATTTTGGCATCAAAATTGTATCTTTCCTAATGAATAACTACCATTGGTATTAAACCTATAGATGGTGGTGTTGGTGGGAGTAAGCTAACTAGCAAAGATGCTAAGGAATTACATTAATTGGTATTAAACCCATAGATGGTGGTGTTGGTGGGTGTCAGCCGACTAACAGAGATGCTGAGGAATTGCATTAACCTTCTAGGGATGATACTTAATGCAGAACCGGGATCAATATGGATTCGGCTCACCTTGATTGAACCAACCTATCCCGAGTAATATAGAGGTCTATTGTGCTTTAGATTCTTTACCTACATGTCTTCAGGTGAAAATGTTATATATGGGATCTTCCTTGCTATCAGATGACAGCTTGGACAAGAATCTTCCTCGTCAGCAAGTGGTTTTGCAATTTGTGCAAGAAAAATTTCTGAATCGGCCAAGGCTTCTCTTAGGGCATCTTTTGTTGCCTTTGACAGTTGCAGAAGCTCGTAAAGAGTAATTTGAGCAGGGATGTTGGCTAACTAGGTTAACGCATTGAATCAAAATGGTACCCTCATTGCCTCACTATCCTTCTTCGAATCCTTTTGATAATAAAGTTCTTTTTGCTTAGTAAGTGACGCTTCAGATGCTTCCTTACTTGCCTCAACCTTTGAGTAATCTCTAAGATAGTTCTTTCCGGATCAAGTACCTGATGGCCCTGTCTCATTCGGAAAAGTGGTCATTGTCGTCTTCTCCACTTCTGCCCTCTTGCAGGTCCTTTCTGTGTATCAAGGCTTCTAACTGGTCCTGCATCTTTTATGCATGCGAGTCTATTACGTAGTGAATTCGTCTTTTCCTGATTTTCACCATCGTCCTTTGGTGGTTCATCAAAGGGTTTCTCTAATTTGTTTTCAGTGTTCTTTTCCACCGTTTTAAGGAGTAGTGTGCAGAATTTATCAAGACTCTTTTGTTGTTCTTGGATTAGATGTTCTTGTGTTTCCAATCTCTGATTCACCTCACTGGAGCTTCCTATCATATGGGCCGTTGTTTCTTCAAATCTGGAAGACTCATATGATTGAAGTGTCACAATAGCTGAAAGATTGTTATTTCCTTCACTTTCGTTGTCTGAACCCCCACCCAACCTTTTGTCGTTTCGTGTCGCCAGAATTTCTGACTTGAGTCGTGTATAATGACGTGCTTCTGCATCCAAAGAATATTTATCGCCTCGTGGTTTCTTCCCTTTATTCACCATATTTAAAGTCACGAATAGATGTTTCTCATTATTGGTGATCCTTCACCTTCGAACATGGCTTTTTTAGGTGTATTGTACTTTGACTTGGTTATTCGACTGAAAACCGAGGGTCTAGGCGGACCACAACTGCAATTGGTAAGTACTGTAGAGATTGTTTGCTCACATCAGCACAATGGACGAGATTGGGCCATCCTCCTCTTGTTATTGAGGAATTCTCATAATCGACTTCTTGATAGGTTTCTTCTTTGGACAACCTTTGGATGACTCCCTGCTATGTTTATGGAAATTAGTGAGTGTAGAAGATTGGAATTTCTGTCCTGAACGAGGTCCTGTTCTGGTCTTCACAGATACTTGACGAAACTGAAGTTCAATTTGTGTTATGAACTTTTTATGCGGGGCTGAATAGCCTGATGTTTTGCTCTTTGTGCACGGGGCTGAGTAGCCTCGCGTTGTAATTTTTGTGTGCTAGGCTGATTAGCTTCGCGCAGAGTTACGCTGGGCTAATTAACCTCGCGTTTGGAAATAGTCTCGCGCATAGCTTCACTGGGCTGTTTAGCCTGGCATTTTGAAATAGTCTCGCATAAAGCTACGCTGGGCTGTTTAGCCTGGCGTTTTGAAATAACCTCGCATAAGGCTACGCTGGGATAATTAGCCTAACGTTTGAGACTAGATTCGTCTTGAACTTGATCTTTGAGAATTCTTCATCATGCTCGACGGTTTTGGTTTCGAATTTGAGTTCTGTTCAGTCTAGATCTTGGCTTTCCTTCAGTATTTTGTGCATCCATGGTAGGAGGAGATTTTTCCTATTCCAAAATTTTAGAATCGAAAAATTCAAAGGGGTTCTATTCAGCGTGAGTCCCTTTGTCATTCAAATTCGTAGTTTGGATCTCTTCTTATTCAGAACTCAAGGATCCGAGAAGTTCTGTTCAATGGGAATCATCTCGTCATTCGAGTCCAATGTTTGAACTCTTTTCTTTTCCAAAATCAAAGATCAAAGAAGCTCCTATTTAATGGGAGTTCTCTTGTCATTTGAGCTTGTACTTAGAGTTTCCAAGCGGTGATGGAGCCATATTTTGACCGGACTAACTGATCTAAAGGATAAATATTCTTCTTATTTTTATTGATCAATTTCTGTAACCAACATCTTTACAGACTTACAATATTCTGAGCTGAGATTGGGCCACGATCTTCTTTTCGGTATAGAAAACTTCTCCCACTGTGATCGCCAGCTTGTTTCTCGTGAAATTCGCTCCTCTTTTCATTTCCATAGATTTATGAAAATTACAATAAAAGTTATCCCAAATTATAATAAAAAGAAAATAGAAAGCAAACGAGAGAAGTTATAGAACACGTCTTCTCTTTTATAAAAGATGTGGGTTCTTGACGTGACTAGGAGCGTCGACCTCGTACTCCGTTGACGATCTAATACTTTGAATTGGTCTTAAGTATGGAGATTTAATGACGAGGCTTCTGGCAGATGCTGTTGGTTGGCATGCTTTCATCTATAAATTAACTCTTGGTTTCCAATGATCTCTCTAAAAGATCCTACAAAATCCCCTCTTAGCTCCTATATATAGTTTTAGGGGTTTCCTTAGAGATAAGAATAGAATTCTAATTAAATCCAATTTCTGAACTCGTATATAGATCTGACATCTTTAATTCGGAGTGATTGGATTGTTCTCAGTAAACTTCTTACTTCCTTCCATTGAACACAACTTGATTACAATGAAAGTGAACAAAAGAAAATAAATGAGAGGATTTATAACTTATCTCTCTCTTTTACAATAAAAAGTGGGCTCTATGTGGCGATGGGATCTATCAAGTAGCTCATTTTGACGATCTGACTCGGAAGTCTTCTTGCTCAATGAAAATGACGGTCGGCTCTTGATCTTTTCTGCTGGTCTTGATGGGTTCAAGTCTCTCACGCGTAACTTGAACTTTACCAAGACTTTAAAAGATCCCCAAAGGCTTCCTCAAGAGGGTATTTATAGTTTTGGGCCAATATGAGAGTTTCCAATTGAATAGAATTGGAAAGTAGTTTTGTTCATCGAGGATTCTAATCAAATATCTTAGTTTTGATTTAAATCTCTTGACTATAGATTCTGATTGGACTCAATTTGGGTATTGGATAAGCTCAAATCTCAATCTCAATCAATTTGGAACTCTAATAAAATCTGCTCATGCGGAGTTAACGCAGAGCTAGAATCTTCATAACGCGGAGCTATGGATTAGCTCCACGTTTTATTCAAACGCGTGGTTAAAATAGCCAAACACAGAGCTACGGAGTTAGCTCTGCGTTCTGCATGGTTATTTCCTTTTTATTGATTTTTTGAAAATATTATCACCAACAGAACCCCCTCCAAAGTTTTCAAAATGATTTAGAACTTAGCAAATTTTGAAATACTTTGGATTCTCAAATCTTAAACGCGGAGCTAATAAATACCAAGTTATCTTCACGTTTTCATTCAACACGCGAAGCTAATAGCCTTGCATTTCACTGAGCAACCGATCTGATTCTCGCGCCAAATACCAAGGGGCGGGCTTTTTCATTTAAATAGAGTCTCTTACTCTTCTCCTTCTTTACTTTTTCAAAGAATTCTCAAAAACGCAGAGCTCAGGCGATCAGGCAACCAGCAACCCGAGCGATTTTCATCCATTTTCCTCAACTTTTCATCGATTTCTTCAAGATTAATGGCACCCAAGAAGAGCGCCTCCTCTCGCGTCTCCTCGCCGTCAGCAGCCAGCGCAAGCAGTGGCGGCAGCGGCTGCGGTAGCGGCCCAGTCTATGCTGCACTAATTGGAGGTAAGATTCCTCATTTTAAGACCTTTTAGAATCATTTAAGGGCGATTTGGCTCGGTTTTGACCAGCCAATCGTCTACTTCACCGGAAAAATCATCGTCGTACTCTGGTCAAACGACTTGGAGAAGAAGAGACCTCTGGTCTTCTTCTTACACGAAACTATCGCGTTATCTTCACGTTTTGTATTTTAATGCATTACGCGAAGTTACTTTTGACTTCCGCATTTTCAATGCGAAGTTATGGGTTTAACTTTGTGCTTTGTCTGAACTCGAAGTTATTAGCTTGGCTTTGCGTTTTGTCTTGATGTGAAGCTATTCTTTTAGCTTCACGTTTTAGCTTGACATGAAGTTATTAGCTTAGCTCCGCATTTTTATACTTAGAAAATTTTCTTCTTATAATTTCTTCTAACTTTATTTTCTTCTTCTTGCAGTTGGTTACTCAGTGGACCCTCTCTCCCATAGGCACAACTTTGAGTTCACTGGGGTGTAGACTTGGCAACCCAATTCCATTTCACCACTGACTTCCCTACCTTCAAGCCCGGTCTAAGAGAGTGCAGAGAGAAGCTGATTAGGTACAGTTCTGCGACTGCAAGGGAAATCATCACTGATACTCTTCTTGAGGCAATGAACCGAGAGGTCCTGGAGAAGCTAGTGTTTCTTTTCGGGGACGTCATGGAGCACTCTGATGAGATCCTCTTCGAAGAAGAGAGTAAGTGGCTTCACTAGGCCGGTGACCTGCTAATGTTCCTGCCCGATATGGAACGCAGCTACCCTCTAGTGTACCTCCAGAGGTTATCTTCCCGACGTGAGTTAGATTGGGGACTCACTCGAGATTATGATGGAGTCGCGACTGGTAAATTCGGTGCAGGTGGGGCTTACCAAGATGGTCTCACCAGGTGTGTTACGGGGCTCCTTCCTGGTAGAGTTACCAAGGAGCACCCAGTTGGAGAGGTCCCCATTCGGGCAAAGACCTTCCTGAGTGAATTCATGGCCAGGGGTGGCTCCGGCTCGTTAAGTACGTGCTGGACACCCATGAGCAAATCCTGAAAGAGATTGGTCTATACAAGGCCATCAGGAATATCCAATTTGGGTTGCCTCAGAGCTCATACCATCTCTTCAGCCTTTTGGAGATGTACAACCCTGAAACTGGCACTTTCTTTACACCAGTGGGTGAGGTGGAACTTACTCTCCATGAGATGTACGAAGTGTCTGGATTATCAATGGGCGAAGTCCTTTATGAAGAATACATCCCTCGAGAAGTTAAATATGCTAAAGGCGAGAGATGAGCACATCTACGAGATATATTGGGAGATGATGTGTCATTACCACATCTGTGCTGACCTAGCCGGGGTAAGGAACCAAGGGATCGGCCACAAGAAGTGGGAAGACTACCTCTTCATGAATTTAAAGGAGAGTCTGCCTATGGTCCGCGGATGCAAACACGTTAGTATTGAAGAGATCAAACATTGCATCTCAGATTTGGAAGCCACCACTTACACCACCGAGTCCAATGAAGGGGGATTCAACCCAGGTACGGTCTTCCAAAGTTTCTATTATCAAACCCAGTTCCCCATTTCTAATAGAGGTTTACTTGCTGGCTTTTGATGCTTTGGCTGAAGAGATGCATCGTCTCTTCACTGCCCAAGGAGGCCATTGCGAAGAACGTCGTTTATCCTGCCGTTCTACTGACTTATGGACGACTGTTTGGGTTTTTGCCAATAATGGTTAGCAACCTCCAGAGCGGATTTCGAGCCCTCTGCAATAGTTTTGTCCCAATAGAGAAGAATAAAGGAAAAACTGTAAAGGGCAAAGCAGTTAAGGAGACTGCTATGGTGAAGACACCAAACCCTAGGGTGGAGATGCCCTACATATATTTGATGACGTGACTGATTATGCACTGCCCATCTCTAATGAGCACCGCGGATTATTGTCCAATCGACAAACCATTCTTCATGGAGAAGTATGAACGTTCCACGTGGAAAACAACTATATGTCGATAATCCGTAAGACGCTCCGCCACCACCAGAATTATGAGAATTTCCGATACTTCACAGACTTTCCTGGTGGAGAATGCGGTTGAAATTCCAGGATATTTTGGGAGCAGACAACTTCACACACTTGTCTTCGGGGGCATTCTGGTGGCTGCTGAATATTCGTCTCGGGCACTTGGTGTATCGTCAAGACACCATGTGCTACATAGAGCCGTATACACTAAGCCGTTTTGCTCGTCAATTCGGGTATACGCAACTCTATGTCGGGAACCCGAATAGTGGGCTGGCGTACGAGGGTAACTTGTATGCGGGGGCGCGAGGATGGTTTCATTTCGTTGCCGGAGGCACCAGAGCTGAATTCACACTGCCCCAGAAGTTGCCAGACTCGAGTATGGCCTTAAGCTTTTGTACATGGTACAGCGTTGGCAACGCTGATGTACCAAATTTCTCCATCAACCATAACTGTTGTAAGAAGATAGAGGCCTTCTACTTTTGCCACAAAGGGGCCAAGAGGGTTAGAGTAAAAGGAATGGATGAATTCCTTGGCACAGCGGCCGATCCATCAGATGCTGGCGATTCTGATAATGATGACGACGCTAGTGGCAATGATAATGCTGGGGCCGGGGGTGCTCCTCAACCTGCTAGCGATGATAGCCCTCACCCTCGAAGGCCCACTATAAAGCATCGTGGGTCCACTAGAAGCGAACCAGCTCGAAAGAAGAAGAAGCTGGCTGGGGAGACACTGGTGATTCCTAAAGAAGCAGCGGTCCAGTTTGCTATGGACCCTCTTGCTTGACTCTGCCAACAACACCGGCAGAGGAAAGCAGGCTTGCTGAAGCCTCAAGTGCTACCGAGGCCCCGATCCTGCTGGCTATGGAATCTACCGAGCACACTACGACGCAACCTATAGGTAGTGAAACGGGTGTGCTTCTAGAGAAGGCCAGAGCTCCTCCCTCAAGTCCATCTACGGGACTTGTATCTACTGGTATAATTCTGATCTTTAAATTTGTATTTTAACTTTTTATTCTTTTATATATGCATTACGCTTTTGTCTGTTTTTTGAGATTCAGGTAGTCAGCTTCATTCGCCTATGCATTCGACTACCAGAGTAGAGTCCGAGGAGCTGGTTGACTACTCAGACACCACCGGCTCAGTGGACAGATTGGGTTGTTTTGGTGAGGAGTTCGGCGTGGATTACTTTATGCTAGCCCCTCACTCTGTTCCTACTTCGACTCCCATTATTGATGAGCTCGGGAATGATGATAGGACATAGGCCGTCGCGGCTACGACAAGAGAAGCTCCCCCGTCTCCAAGCCTTCCATCACCGACACTGGCTGTTTGCTCCGAAGACACCTTTCCGGTTGTCATTGGTGTGCCCTCTACTCCCCAGGCCGCAGTATTCACGCCTTCCACAATTATGGCCGTCAATACCCCAGTTGCTCCTCCTGCTTCAGCTCGTTTGCCAACTATAGAAGAGGATAATTTGAAGTTTTCTTTCGAAGCTACCTCTGTTACTGGAGGGGCTTCAGGTGAAGGCCTTCCTTCGGAATCTACTCCAATCGATCTAGCTGCTCAAGCAACCAATGTTAATGAAACTTCTCCTCGGGTCCCCAGTTCAGCCAAGTCCTTATTGGCTTTGCTGGCCCCACATGTTATGGACTTGGTGCAGGGACGAGCTTCCTCTTCGTCTGCTCGCATGGAAACTACACCTCCTCCAGTTACATCCTCTTTAGAATTACTTGTTCTTAATTTAGACACTGCTAATCCTCTTGAGGAATTTTTTAATCACAGTGTTAATGATTTTATGAGGCTGCTGAGGAGGTGTATCAGGATGATCTTAGATGGGAGAGATTTCCTCGATCTTGGATGTCCAATGTTGGCCAGTTATCTAGACAATATTAAAAGGATTGGAGGGCATGACCGAGCTCCTTATTGAGCCTGCTTAGAAGCTTTGGAAGAGCAGGTGCAAACGCTGAATACAATTCACCAAGCGGATGTGGAAGTGATCACCAAAATTGAACTGGCGCGGCTTTGAGTAGAGCGGACGGCTCGTCAGGAGGAGTTAAAGCATCAAGAGGACGACTGGTCTTGGGAGTTGGCAGAACTACGAGCCAGTCAAGAGTCAGTCCTCAGGGGGCTAGAGATGGTGGATTTTAAAATTGAGGGGAGTCAAGCAGCTATCCTCAGAGCCAGGGAGACCATTACCAAAGCTCAGGCTATTCTAGAAGCCAACGAGTCTCATCTAGGGGAGTCTGTGAAAAGACGAGAGGACTTGATATTCAACAGGGACAACTCGAGCAAGAGGACATGATGAGGAGCCGTTCTATCGAAGAATCTCGTCAGCGGTTGACCCAGCAACTTGCTATAAATGACGATGATTTGCATTGGTAGGCTCAACATTCAGTAGAATAAACCCGTCATCGAGTTATTGATGAGACGACGAATAAGTTGAAGCTTCTGAGATAACCTTAACTTCCTTGTTTTCTTCTTTCCTCTCTATAAATATTTTGTTTATTCATTGTAATAAAGGAACTCAACAATTTTTGAATTCTTTTTGTAACTTTATACATATTCTTTCAATTCATGAATAAAGATAATTCTTTTGATTCTTCTATCTGTTGGCTACAAACTTCTTGCACAACAAATGATGACGTAAGTAGTTCATAGTTTTGGTAAAAACAATCCAAGGCTCATTTGCGTAACTTAGATTGTTGATACTAGAATGACCGGGTCAAGATTACTGACCTTGGTAAAGTCTTCAATAGAGCTTGCTGATAGTTTGGCAAAGGCATTTAATTGCATTCACTAGAATGATCAGGTTAAGATCATTGACTTAGACAGAGGCGCCTAATTGCACATGCCTTAATAAAGAATTTCAAGTGCTCACACGTATAACTTGAACGTGGATGGTTGTACTCTTAGAGATAGGAACCAGATGTGACAATTTTTTTTATGTATAATACTTTTTCAAAATTTGTCGTTGATCGGCATCATTATTCTATCACCATTCTTGTTCATTAAGCGATAAGCTCCACTAGAGTATACCGTCTTCTCGATAAATGGTCCTTCCCACTTGGGCTCAAATTTACCCTTAGTTTTGTGGGTCATAACCATTGGCCTTTTAATGGCTAGAACCAAGTCTCCTTTCTTGAAGGTTCTCTGTTTAATGTTCTTATTGAACGCTTGCGAGACTTGAGCCTGATACAACTCAATTTGTTGCTGAGCCTGCAGACGCTTCTCATCTAACGCTTCTAATTCTCGTAGCTTTTGTTGAAGTCGTTCCTCCGTTGTCATCTTTGTGACTAATGCCACTCTTAATGACGGTATTTGGATTTCCAAAGGTAAGACAGCCTCGCTCCCATATACTAAGGAGAAAGGGGTAGCCTTAGTAGGGGTGTGGACCGTGGTGCGATAAGCCCACAGACACTCTCCTAACTTTTCATCCCAGTCTCGCTTGTTGGAAGAGACAAATTTCCGAAGAAGTTTAATGATTGTTTTATTGAAGGCTTCGGCCAAACTATTAGCTGCAGGGTTATATGGTGTTGAAGCAATATCCTTGATTCTGAACTTATCACAGAATCGTGAAAACCCCTAACTGATGAACTATGGTCCATTATCATGAATGATCCTTCGAGGAACGCCAAAATGGTATATAACATGATGCTTGATGAACTTAATCATATCTGTCGCCTTTACCTCTCTCATGGGTACCGCTTTAGCCCATTTCGAAAAATAGTCGGTTATCACAAGTATGAACAGATATCCTCTAGATGATGGGGGAGTTATTGGCCCTACAATAACCATCCCCCATGCTTCAAAAGGCCAACTGGCAATAGTAGTGTGCAAGTATTCTGGAGGTTGATGAATAAAATTAGCGTGTCCTGACATGCGTGGCACCGTTTAGCGTATGTCATTGCATCGGTAATTATTTTTGGACAGTAATATCCTAGCCTTCTTATGCGGTCCCCAAGTTTTGAGCTGGGTTGATGAGCTCCACATATTCCATCATGCGCGTCTTTCAGCACTTCATCGACCTCTGCTTTAGAAATGTAGCGTAGTAAGAGACCGTTGTTTGATTTTCTGTATAAAGTCTGAAGTGAGGGATCGTAATAAGATTTTTGAGCCTTCCTCTTTATTGAGACGACTTCTTTAGGATCCTCTGGCAGCATTCTATATAAGGCATAATCTATGAACGGAAATCGCCAATCACGAGGTTTCAAAGTTAGGCCTACTTGGCACACTTCCTTAGCTTGGAAGATCGTATCAGGATGGAAACATTTTCTGCTTCCAATAGTGATACTTTTAGCTTATCTTGGCGGGATTGCCAGTGTTGCAGCTAATGCTGCAAGAGCATCCGTATAGACGTTCTCATGTCGAGGTATATGGTTGATGTAAAACTGTTTGAAATAACCTGCCAACTCAATAGCTAGTTGATGATAGGGGATGAGAGCTTCATGTTTGACTTTATATTCGCCCGTCATCTGATTGATGATGAGTATAGAGTCTCCATATGCCTCTAGTTCACCCCCAATTGCAAAGCCATTTTTAAGCCAATAATGAGCGCATTATATTCTGCCATATTATTTGTGCACGGATCGGTTAATGAGTAACCATTAGGAAGTATGTGTTTATGCGGAGAAATCAGTACCACCCCCACTCCTGCAGCAGATCGTCTTGCAGCACCATCAAAGAGCATCTGCCATAACTATTCTTGGTTAATTGTGTTGACTTCTGATGTCTGTTTCGAGATATCCCCTGATGGTTTAGAATTGGACCAAATTGGATGGTCTGTGAGGAAGTCAGCGATTGCTTGTCTTTTCATGGCTTTTTGGGGAACAAAGTGGATGTCATTTGGTGATAGTAGCAATGTCCATTTTGCTAATTGACCATTTAATGACCCCGGTTTTGTCATAAGGATTTTCAAAGGTTTGACCAGTGATATGACATGAATTGTTTGCCCTGAAAGATAGCGTCGCTTTTTCTGGACAGCGAACACTAGGGCTAAACATTATTTTTCAATTGGGGTATATCGATGCTCGGCTCCCATTATTGTACGACTTAGGTAATAAAGAGCATGTTCATGACCCTGCTCATTATATTGAGTGAGTAATGCTCCTAATGCGTTATCCATGGCCCTAACATATATGAGGAACAACCTTCCCGGGACAAGTGCCATGAGGACAGGAGGTTTCGTAAGATATTCTTTAAGATCATCAAACGCTTGTTGACATGCTTCGTCCCCTATGAAGGAAACTCCCTTTTTCATAAGTCTGGAGAATGGTTGGCATCATCCTGATGAATTGGAGAGAAAGCGACGGATATAGACTAACTTTCCTTGTAACCCCCTCAACTCTTTAAGGTTCCGGGGATGTGGCATTTCTTTGATCGCTTTTACTTTTTCGGGATCAAGGAAAATTCCTTCTGAAGTAACTACGAACCCGAGGAACTTTCCACTGGACTCCCCCATGAAAGATTTAGCAGGATTCATCTTCAAGTGATGTCTTCGCATGAGATTGAAAACTGTTCTTAAATCCTAAAGATAGTCTTCTTTATTTTTGTTTTGACCGCCAAGTCATCTACATAACATTCTACAATTTTACGCATATGTCCTTTGAATATAATGCTCATTGCATGTTGATAAGTGACACCGGCGTTCTTTAACCAAAGGGTATTACTGTATAACAGTATACCCCCAACGGCATTCTGAAAGTCGTGTACCTCTCATCATCTGGGTGCATTTTAATCTGGTTATAGTCCGAAAAGCCATCCATGAAGGACATCCTCTCATAACTGCAGATATTATCAATCAGCACATCAGTAATTGGGAGTGCAAATTCGTCCTTAGGATATGCAGTATTTAGATCTCGAAAATCGATGCATATCCGGATCTTGCCGTTCTTCTTACAAACTGGCACTATGTTGGTCACCCAGTCAGGATGTTGTTCTTCACGAATAAATCCTAATTTTATGAGCTTACTAACCTCAGCAACTATAGCCTCCATTAACTCCGGTCGAAAGTGCATTTGCTGTTGTTTGACTGGCTTGGCATCTTCTCTAATATTCAACCGGTGCATGGCAATCTTAGGATCGAGCCCAGGCATATCTTCATAACTCCATGCGAACACGTCCATATATTCCTTGATAAGGGATACGAGCTCCTCCTTTTCTAAGGGAGTTAGTGTGTCGCTTATGAAAATGGGCTTTGGATTCTCTTCTATTCCCATATTAACTTGTACTAGCTTATCTTCTGTGGGCGGGTCACGCTGTTCAAAACGGACATCCCAAAGAGTATCCATATGTTTAGCCCAGGAATCATCTTGAGCATCAATTGGTTCCTCGTCGCTTTCTGGTGCGGCTGAAACCATATTTATTGTTAGAGATTGAAACTAAGTACCAGTACTTAGATCAGAATCATGATCTAACGAATAAAGATCCTCGTCGGTCGAAGAGCTCTCTTCGTGTTTATATGGCGGTGAAGGAGGAGTGGATACATACCCCAACCCCCTTCGAGTTTTATGATAGTAGTCTGGGCTCTTCTCTCTTGGTCTAAATAAGGGTATAAGATTTCATTGCCCTTTCCCAAAGTTTAATCTCAGCTTTTGGGTAAAATTATAACCCCATCTTTTCCATCATCTGTCGGGATTTTTGCTCGTATAGGTGAAATTAGAGTGATGTTTGTTCATCACTTCCACTACTTTGCCTTTGGTTAGGCGACGATCACTTTGCCGAAGACAATTGGCTTTGGAGATACCTGTCGTGGAGGTACTTCAAAGAAGTGATCTCGTCCCTTCGTTATTTCGGACCGAGAGAGGAGATGACCTACTTAGCAAATGATATGCCGGCAGAACTTCAAGTTCGGACAGGTCGTCTGCTTCGGTGGAAGTACAAGAAAGCTCAGATTCTGTAGCGACAGCAGGCTCGTAAACTAACTTTATATTTTCATTAATAACCCACTCATCATCAGCTACATTAGTTACATTACTATCGAAATTCACATTAAAAATTATATGAGGGTTTGTCTCATAGTCACCCCCATCATCCTCTCCCGGAGATTCATATTCAGTATCCGCCTCATTGCCGCTGTCGTCGGGTTCTTCAGGCTCTTTATAGGGGACCTCATGGGCCGGCTTGTAGAGCATGGCATCGGTGAAGTAATTTTCTAGCCCTTTGAATAGTTGCCTATCTGCAATTAACGTCCGCACTTCTCCTTACTCATCATAGTATTTCATACATTGATGGAGAGTCGATGGGACTATCATATAAGTATGGATCCATGGTCGCCCCAGCAGAATGTTATAGGACATGTCTACGTCAGTAACGTAGCACATAACTTCTGTCCTCAAATCTCTGATCTGACATCGAAGTCAGATCTTCTCGAGGGGACAGCTATCATTAGCGTTAAACTCATATATCGTAGTGTTCGTTGGTGTCAGGCGATGGGGCAAAATTCTCAATAACTGCATTAATCTTCTGGGAATGACACTTAATGCAAACCCCAGATTGATTTGAATGCAGTCCACCTTCGTGGATCCGACATATCCGGTGAAATATAAAGGCCTATTATGCTTTATATTCCTTACCTGCATGTCTTCCGAGGAAAAGGTTATTTGTGGGACCTGCCTCCTCACTTGATGACAGCAAGGGCAGGAATCCTGTTCTTCATCGGCTGGCTCGACAATCTGTGCTAGGAAAGACTCAGAATCTGCCAAGACCTCTCTTAATGCTTCCTGAGTTAACTTTGACAATCGTAACAACTCGTAGAGCGTAACTCGAGCTGGGATATTAGCCAACTGAGTTATGATGTAAAATTTGAACAAGGCATCTTTGGTCTCTTCATCTTTTCTAGGACTTTCTGGAAACGAAGCCCTTTTTGCTTCTTTGCAAGTTCCCCGTATATATTCTTAGGGTCTACTCTTGTATAGTCTTTGAGGTAAGTTTTGCCGGATCGAGTGCCAGAGGGACCTGCCTCATCTTGGTGAGTGGCCATAATTTCGGCCTCTCTTCAGAGTCCGTTAATGCTTCTATAATTACGTACTCTTCTTTAATTTTTGCAGAAATAGTATTACTAGTCCGCTTTTTTCTTTGGCTACTTGATGCGGTCCATTGCTTGTCCTGTAATAGATCATGGTGGACCCATATGACTTCTCTTTGTGTTGTCACAGGAGTAAGTCCTTTCTGTGCCATTTCATATGGGTCATAATTCTTCATGACCAGTTTCCCTGATGGTATCGGAGTTACTCCTGCAGGGAACTCATGAGTTCCTACCACTAGGGTTGCCATATTGGCGGTAACTTTCTTCTATTTCTCTTTTTGCGTCAAAACTTCGGCCTCTATCAATGCCTAAATCCTGTTCTTTAGAGGGTAACAGTCCTTAGTAGGGTGTCCAATATTCCGGTCGTATAGACAGTAATTTGGATCATTAGTTTTCCCTGCGTCTTCTGGCTTTCGGTTCTCCGGTAGCTTTAATATTCCCTTCCTGAGGAGCAGGTGGAATAGTGTGAGCATCTGTTCCGCCTTGAAAGTATAAGTCCTTTCTTGTCGGGGCCTATTTTGTCCCGTGCCTTTTTTATTTTGAGGCTTTGGATTTGGAGAATTTGTTTGTTTTGGAGCGGTATCGGATGCCATTACCGCTTTCCCCTTACTCTTATTATTGTTTTGTGGATGCGGCCTATTATTTCCTAGATTCCTCACTCTACAAGATTTTTCAACCCGACGGATCAAGTTTTCTGCTTGCTCTCCTTATTTAAGCAAATCCTTTCAAGTCTTAGATTTTACGGCTCACATTTTTAAGAGCACGTTAGTTTTGAGGTTGTGCCTATAAGTTTCTATTAGAGTTTTCTAGACCATTCCGTATTTGCAATGTACGGACTTCTCCCAAAACTTTATATAAAATCTTTCACCGTTTCTTGTTCCCCTTGCTTTGTTGCAAGGAGGGAATGAACCGATATTTCGGTGTCATTCTCGAAAAAACGTGCAAGAAAGTGCCTTTCAACGTCATACCAGGTATTGATAGTACCTGGGGGAAACTACATAAACCATATAAAGGCAGGCCCTCGCAAGCTACTTGCAAATACCTTAGTCATTACTGGATCATTACCCATTAAATGTCCCGCTTGAGACAAGAAGTAGTACATATGTTGACTGGGGGATCCTTTCCCATCATACAGCTCTAACTTTAGTGGTTTATACTTTTCGGAGTATAGTGCGAAATCCTACTCAAGCAGGTACGGTCTCGGAACCCCCGATTCTTTCAATTCCTTCTTGTGCCAAGACATCAAATTGGCTCTGTAATTTTTCAATTTTTTCTTCATGAGGGTCATGGAAAGAATATTTATCTTCATCCTCATATAGCGAGTAAGCCTTTTCCACCTTATCTTCTTCATTCATCTTAAATGAAGTTTCTTTTTCTTTCTTTCGCGATGATTTTGAAGAAGTTTTAGCTATATCTTCGACTATTTTCCGAGTATTTTCGACCACCTTTAAGAGCATCATTTTGAGATCCTCGATCATTTTTTGTTGGTCTCGGATCATCTGTTCTTGGATCTCTAATTTTTGATCGATGTCGTCAGATTTATTCACCATATGTGATGCTGATTTTTGCGGTCTGGATGACACAAAAGAGCAAGGTGAGGCTGTAGCAGAGTTATCGCTATCGTCGTCACAATAACCTTTTACAAGTTTCTTGTAATTTCGAGGAGCGACAGCCCCTGATTTAAGTTGATTAAGATGATGAGGTTCTTCGTCACTTGATTCGGAATCAACCTCTTCATCTATAATTCTTTTACCCTTTCCAACCATGTTAGAGGTCACTGCTTTCCATTCTTTTTCTTTAATCTCTCGGGGAGCACTTTTGTCTTTTTTGTGGGGTATTTGTCTGACTCGGTTAATCGGTCGAATACCGATGTCATTTTCTTATTGCAGCAACAATTGTTTAGTACAGCAGATACTGCTGTCATAAGCTGCTTGCAATGACAAATAGGGTCCGGTTGAACTTGATTTATGCTCCTCTTCTTTGTTAAGTACTCTCTGAGGTCAGTGGCCTTAGACATGGAATTGTGGGCCCATTTAGTTGTTAAGAGAATTCAAGGGCCCACTAAAGTTTCTTGGAGTCATTGATGTCAAGTTCTTGTCCAATAATGCGATTATCAACCCTGATTTTATATTCAGATTGTTTTACGCAGAGCTGGACGTTAGCTTCGCGTTATGGTATGCGAAGCTAAGAAATAGCTTTGCGTTTTGGTACGCTAAGCTGAGAAATAGCTTCGCATTTACACTAGCCTCGCGTTTTACGATGGCTTGGTATTTTTGCAGAAGTTTAACTTCTGGAATTTTAGTCTCGCGTGGAGGAAAATTTTTGCATGCTGGCTTATTCTTGCGATTTACACAAGTTATATCTTCGCATTTAACATGATTTTTGCAATTAACGTAAGTCTGATAATTATCTTCGCGATTTATGCGATAGTAAGGAGTCTTGCGATTAACGTAAGTTTTACTGGCTTCGTGATTTACGCTAAGCTCAGTTTTAGCCTCGCGTGGAGAGTCACACGCTGGCTTAGTCATATTTTCGCATTTAACGCGATATTGACTGGTCTTGCAATTGACGCAAGCCAGTTCGCAAGGTATAGTAGCCTCGCATTCTGCTGCTCCATTAGCCCGCGTTTAACGCGGGCTTTGAGGGCTTTTCGCCTTACTCTCGGATTTCGGTTGCGGAGTTGGGTTCTGCTCAAGCCAGTTTTCAAGCCTTCTTCGGGAGTAAAGAGGTCATCCTCTATTAGGATTTTCTGTCCAAACGACGGCTCCATGGCCGCGGTCTCTAAGAGTTTCCGTTTAACAGTGGATTCCCGATTATCCAATTTACGGATATTGGAGCTCACGCGGTGATAATGTTGCGTTTCAGTCAGATTACCTGATTCAGAGGAGAGCTACTCCTCGTATTTCTGCTGGTCGATTTCCACGATGAGCATATTAACGTCGAATCTGATTCTTTCCATGTCAGATAGCACCACAATCTCTTTTTTAGTAAAAGAAACGCCTCCCACTGTGCTCGTCAGTTTGTTCTTAGCAAAATTTTTGCTTCTTTCCATTAAATACAACTTGATTACAATGAAAATGAACGAAAGAAAACAAACGAGAGGATTTATAACTTATCTCTCTCTCTTTTACAATAAAAAGTGGGCTCTATGTGGCGATGGGATCTATCAAATAGCTCATTTTGACGATCTGACGTGGAAGTCTTCTTGCTCAATAAAGATGACGGTCGGCTCTTGATCTTTACTGCTGGTCTTGATGGGTTCAAGACTCTCACGCATAACTTGAACTTTACCAAGGCTTCAAAAGATCCCCAAAGGCTTCCTCAATAGGGTATTTATAGTTTTGGGCCAATATAAGAGTTTTCAATTGAATATAATTGGAAAGTAGTTGTGCTCATCAAAAATTCTAATCAAATATCTTAGTTTTGTTTTAAATCTCTTAATTATAAATTCTGATTGGACTCAATTTAGGTATTGGATAAGCCCAAATCTCAATCTCAATCAATTTGGAATTCTAATAAAATCTGCTCACGCAGAGTTAACGCAGAGCTAGAATCTTCAGAACCTGGAGCTATGGATTAGCTCTACGTTTTAATCAAACGAGAGGCTAAACTAGCCAAATGCGGAGCTACGAAATTAGCTCCGCGTTCTGCATGGTTATTTCCTTTTCACTGATTTTTTGGAAATTTTACCACCAACATGGATATGACTAGAATTGAAATTATGGTAAAAATCTAAAATGAAATCCAGTTCGAAAACTGGAATCAGCCCCGCGCGCGAGACTTTCATCCTCATGTGGGGCTATTAGCCACGTGCGGGGGCTAATTAGCCCCGTGCGAGGATGCTAGCCTCGCGTGTACGAGGCTATTTTTGCCTCGTATGGCCTTTTCTTTCTTTGAATTTTTCCCTGCCTACAGTCGAATCCATACAAAACGTTAAAATGACCATATCGTTCTTGAAACATCATAGCTTTTTCAATCAAATCATCCAATGGACTGCCCAGCTTCAACTCGGCTTGACGAACCTATATCTTCTAGTCAATATGATATTGCCGTTTGTTCTACCAATAAAAAGTTGATTGGTAGTCAAGAACTACTTACCCGTTCCACTGAATGATTTGATTGAACAAGCTATGACATTTTGATAATGGTATCGTTAGCCTGGAAGATTGAGCAATGTGAATGAAGAGATGTTCAAAAGCCATGGTGTAGGAAGCTGGTCCCAATGCGACAAAGTGTATCCACATTCTCGATCCGTTCGGGACTCTCCCCCATAACTCCTCACGAGGGGGAACGAGATAGAATTAGGTTTATTTTGTGACTCACACCTAGACCCCAACATTGTAAATGGCAACAACATCATCATCTTGCAGTCGATGGGTAGGAGACACCGTACTTGGAGCATATTAACAATTTAGGAGGATCGTGACAACTAACATCGCCACACAAGAGATAATCGAAGTGTAAGCTGTGTTTTCTTGTAAATATAGCTTTCAAAGTATGTATACATACGTAATACATTCAATATGTATGAAATTTGGTTTCAATATGTATGAACTTTGTGCCATATTTTGTCACCGTTTCGGCTAAAAAACATTCATATCCATATCTCATTACACACACGTATAGACACACATATACATGTATATATTACATGTATACATTTATATATATTTAAATATAAGCTGTTTGGCGATTAGTCTCCACTGTTCAGGGACTACTCTCCGAACACACACCGTCTAAAGTGTAAACTCATCTGGGGTAAAAGCCTTGGACAGAGTTCTCAAGTTCAGTGCATTAAAGATGAGAAAATCACCGTTGAGGGATTAATTCCCAAACGGTTGAAAAACCAATTTGAAATTAATCCGGAAATGGTTTAAAAGATTATCGGGGATTAATCTCTGACCAATACGATTCCTCATCCTTGGGGGATGTTGTCCAGGGTTTGCACCCCGGATGATATTAACGTCATCCAGGGTTTACACCACAGGCAGCAAAGACATCAATCACGAATATCCTTGTTATCCAGAGTCTACACCATGGATGACAAACCTCTCGTCCAGAGTTTACATTCCGGATGTTTGTTTTCCTGTTCGAGGTTTAGTCTCGAAATAGCAAGATAGGAGATTACAGATGCATCATGCAAATTTATATGATGACCTCCATAGTGAGGAAAGGAGCCCAACCATCATGCGAAAACCGTCTTGGAAAAAACTCCTTTTCAGCTCATTATATTAAACATCAAACAAGCACAAACTATTTTATTTTGTGCGGCCTTCGAACACAATGTACATGGACCACTAGTCAAGTCGAACAATTTTTGTACACTATAATCTCAAATCATTCTAAGAATATGTCTCTAATTTGCTGTGCCCTTACAAATTTTATTTGAAAATACCTCTTATATCAAGGATGAAG
The DNA here is from genome assembly GCA_036321105.1 of Dracaena cambodiana. NCBI lineage: Eukaryota > Viridiplantae > Streptophyta > Magnoliopsida > Asparagales > Asparagaceae > Dracaena > Dracaena cambodiana. Next base: position 8,694,761 of record JAYEPQ010000017.1, read on the forward strand.
GGATTTGAACCCATGCCCTTCTATGAAGAAGGTGAGTACGTGGTTATGTTACATGAGCTAATGTTTTTTGGTTATTTACACTGGGATCATGTAAGAAGTAAATATATCTCTTTTTATACCTACAGTACTCTTTTAAAAATATTTAAAAAATGGGCCCCCATACAAGGATGGGAGAAAAATTAAAAAAAAGATTAATTACACTCAGACTCCCTATAATATAGAGAGTATATAATTTATCACTTCTGAAGTTTAAAACTCTTACTTAGCTCCTGAACCGTTACCAAAATTAGTCAGATAATTTTACTCTATTTTAACCAAATCTGCACTCTTTTTATTTAATTTAAGTTTTGCTCTTATTTCCCTCCTTAAGAGTTTCACTCAAGCCTTGCTCTCAACTCCACTTTTTCAACTGAGTAGGTAGTTTCTCCCTCACTCCCTCTCTCCCTCCCATCCCTCCCTCTCTCCCTCTCTTTTGCTCTATCTCTCTCTCTCCCTCCCTCCCTTCCCCCCCCCCCCCCCCCCCCCCCCCTCCCCCCCTCCAAATATTCTTAGTTGATTGAATCTTTTTTCTTGTAATGGCCAAGGAGGTACTCCCTCTTCTTGCAGCATCCCGTGCTTATTTTGTTTTGCTGTGTTTTGTTTTCTCATTATTTGCAGTAGGTATAAGTTTTTATTTTCATCTCACTGAGAAAGAGATTATGTAATGTTGTTTATCTTTGATAAAGTGAATTTACCATACTAATGTTGATTTTGGATTCTAATGTATTCTTTCTTTATGTTCAGATTTGAGTGGGATGGCGTCGAGTTTTTCCTTCAGTTCATCCTCATAAAAAGCTCGATTTGTAGATAGGAAGGTTGTGAAAGTAATGTTGGTCTTGAAATGGAAATTCCAAAATGTAAATATGGTGTAAAGTTGAACGTGAAGACTTTATGGACAACGAAGAATTTTTGCCGGCGTTTTGGGTCATGTACGTTCCGAACGTTCAATGATTGGTTGGGTTTTTTTTTTTTATTGTGTTGTCTTGTATTACTAGCCAAATAAACTTCTAGGATTGTGTTTTATGATGGATAATGTCCACTATCAATATGGATAATGTTGTGCATTTCATGAAACAGTGGATGAACACTCAATCAATGAATCAATGGATGAACACTCAAAAGTTTTTACCCAAGCTTTTTTTCCAGATTGAAATCAAGGTTTGCTGCTGTTGCTGTGCATGCGCGAAGGCAGCATGCACAGCCAGAAGCTGATACAGTAGGTGAAACAGGAATTGACAAAATATCACGGGCCATAATGGAAAGAACTGGATTTTTTGTCTGCATGGAATTTCCACCAAGCTGAGATATTGAAGTTGTCCTCAGAATCTTTGTATAGATAAACAGCTTCAGCCAAATACAATTCCAGATCCGATTTTTGCGATTTGACTTGAGGAGGTCTCTTGAAGATACTGATCAAGCCTCCGTGGTGCATCGAACAACGCACGAGAAGAAGTTTTAGATTCTGTCCCAGCTTTCAGTTCAAAACTACTACAACTGTTATTATTCTCATAATAGCAAAGAAATGCTTGGTTATTGGACATATCATCTGAATATCTTTTGTACTTATCATAGAGAGCTAATAAATACGGGCGGATCTTTTCAATCTTCTCGTTGCTATCATCATAAATTGTATTGAAAAAGAACTCAATTGACTTCATTTTGTATCGAGGATCAAGAATAGAAGAGATAGCCATAACAAGTAATGTTGCATCCCAGTATTTTTCAAATTTCTCAAGAATGTGAGTAGCCATTGCAGCGATAACAGGTAGCCCGCTTGCCCTCCAAGATTTCAGTAGCACCTGGATACCACAAATGTCATTAAAAGAAATGTTCGGTGTGAGAATTTTTGCTGCAGAGATTTTCTCTATCGCATGATAAAACACTCCTAGAAATCCAGCAACAGCTTTAACAAGATCCCACTCCTGAGAAGATAATGAATTTGAGTACTCACTATCATATTCTGCAATGCAACTGAAAGCTGCTTGGCACTCGTATGCAGTTTCAAGCATCCAGTTATATGTTGTTGTCCAGTCAAGCATCCAGTTATATGTTGCGTCCAGTCATCTAAAATATCAAAAACCGGGTGTTTTGGTGGAGCTCCAACCTCAATTTCCTGCTGCGACCTGAAAAGCATTGAATATGGCTGGCGAAGATTTCACATATAGACTGCACATTATCCCACACTTTACTAACTATATCATGGCCCAGCCTAATGACATCTTGTGCAATTTCATGTAGAACTGACGGAGCATACCGCACGTGAAGAAAGTCGACATTTAAAGGATTAACTTCACCAAAAACATGTGAAGCTCCTTAGCAACCACATCACTCTAATTGCAATTAACTAAAACAATACTAAACAATTTTCTGTGTAAATTCCAATCTTGCAACTTATCTTTAATAATCTCTCCGCCGGGAGTCCGAGGCTCAACATGCAAAAAAGTTAATGGTCTAGATTCGGTCACTTGAATCCCTAATTTCAGCTCGCTCGAAGTAGAAGAGAGTAAATGAGAAGTCCCGATTTTCTCCTTTATCTTCCCTTAATTCGGTTGGGGACAAAACCGACCTTTCACAATACATGCCCTAATCCCGAAAGGCCAGTAAACTCCATCAGCAATTCCAGGAGGCTAAATGATTGTTTCAGAATTTAAGGGTGATAAAATATATACCCCATACTACAAGAAGTTTTAAGTATAATTAATAAAAAAAAAATTAAATTTGAAAATAAAAATAAAAAGATCGAAAATTTTATAATACTCGAATTAATCAAATGGAGAGGAAAAACTCCACTTCATAATAGAATGAAGATTACAAGTTTCGACAATTCTGGAAAAGTGTACTGATGGAAAAAGTGTACTAATGGAGAGTTGAGCCTGGTGATCGTTGTGGAGATTTCAGGAGGAAGAAGAGAGCTTTTTGGTTGGTTGTTGTTTCTCTCATGTATGTGAAGGGACTGATATATATCCTTCAACCAACCCCTCTCTCTCTCTCTCTCTCTCTATATATATATATATATAGAGAGAGGAAACAGGAAATTCATTAACAGTGAAGAGAGTTTCTTCGCTAGCGCTTAGTTAGTCCAATAAAATAATTATACGTAGCGCCACTCAAAAGACAGTTAAGGAAGTTCTTTTATTTGATATCTTGTGTGGCACCACATGTAATTATTTTATTAGGTCACCTAAGCGCCAGTGAAGAAACTTCCTTCATCACTTTATATATATATATATATATATATAGAGAGAGAGAGAGAGAGAGAGGGATTACTGTAGGTGAGTTGTGTCAGCTCATAAAAAGTTACGTGAGTTAACGGCAAAACTATAATGATTCAATGATTTTTCTTCAATTTTTTTTTAACAATTATTATCTCTATCTCCTTAATTTCTTTCGGATTAAATTTCATAAATTTTGAAGTTCATTCAACCTTTCATCAAGTCCATACAAAATGCTCTATTCATTTAAAACAATTAATTTTGTATTAACTTGATTGAGGACCAAATCAAAACTAAAACCTAAGAAATTGGATATGAGTGGACATTAGGGGGTCTAGATCATAATCCAAAAGATATTTTTTAAAAAAAATTATTGGAGATAGTGGAAATGAACTGCAGCTCAAAATTTCATAAATTTTGAAGTTCATTCAACCTTTCATCAAGTCCATACAAAATGCTCTATTCATTTAAAACAATTAATTTTGTATTAACTTGATTGAGGACCAAATCAAAACTAAAACCTAAAAAATTGGATATGAGTGGACCCTAGAGGGTCTAGATCATAATCCAAAAGATATTTTTTAAAAAAAATTATTGGAGATAGTGGAAATGAACTGCAGCTCAGATAACATCGTGGGTTGTCAGCTCATTTCCATTTTTCATATATATATATATATATATATATATATATATATATATATATATATATATATATATATATATATATATATATATATATATATATATATATATATATTGTAACACCCCATTTTCCTGATGGATACGAAAACATAGTGCGTTACCGGCGGACACGTGTAAGTCGACGTGCACGAGGCCTATAAGTATGTAAAAGAAAAAATGAATAGAACTGAATACTAGTTATCAACTAGGATCTTGGAAATTATTTTACTGTCATATAAAAGAGAAGATATACATGTCTAATATAAGAAGCAACAAGTACAATACTAATATAAAAGTTGGAAATAAAGTCCTAAAGGGATGATACATACCAAACAAAAAATACAAAATCCGAGACCTATAAATTTACTGCTGCTCAACCTGCTCTAGAAAGTACGGATTATGCAATGGCGAATCCTCGCTCACATCTTCAGTACTTGAGCGTGTAGGGGAGCTCAGGGTCAAACCCGGCAAGTAAAACAATAAGAAGTACGGAGCGTGTAATATAAACAAATAGGTTAGATATGAGTGTGGATATGAAAGTATGCGCATGTATAGAAAATATTAAATGATCAAGTAATAATATCAAGAAAGAATGTACATACATATTGAGTCTAAATTAATATCTTATTTTAGTTAATACTTTGAACTGAATGGTGAAGAAATACTCTTATCGTAGGGAGCATGCAATATGCACTAACAAGTAAAATATGACTTAATGTAAAAATTATATGCACATGTATGGGAAAGAGTAATGATTAAGTAAAAATATCAAGCAGGGATATACATGCAGATCAAGTTTAACTTAATATCATATTTTATTTTATATTTGAACTAACTGGTGAATAAATAAAGTTGTTCATGAAAATACCCGTGCATACCAGGGACTCGGCCAAGATGCTGGCGCTGAACCAGCCGTGCCACTAAGCACTCAAGCAGATACCGATTACTGAGTAATCGGTCGTCCCATCAACATGGACTAAACAAGAGATGATGGTTCAGTACCATCCGGGCGCTCCCACGGATGGGCCCCTATTTCGGTTGCGCAACCTATCCTAAACGTTTCACAATACAATATTTGTCCACCCTTTAGTTCTCCCATAACCCAAAATTTCAAGTTATATTATATGAAAATCAATCCGGAATATGATGAACCAATCATGTCAAGGTTAATACATATACATGTCTAGTAACAAGTAAGATGTGGTCCATGTAAAAATCAAATTAACAGGCAAATCAGGATCCATGGCACTATCAAGACATGTGTATGTACTAATAAGGAAAATTCGGTATATTTTCATGTATATTGTACAAGTAATTAGTATGTATATGTCAAGGCAAGTATGATAGAGTGTCAAAATCAAGTTAATAGGCAAGTTAAGATCCATGGCATTATCAAGACATGTGTATGTACTAATAAGGAAAATCCGGTATAATTTCATGTATGTTGCACAAGTGACTAGTATGTAAGGCAAGCATGATAGTCATAGAATACTAGAATGTGTTATGCAAATAATGATCTTGTATGTAAACCATCCATATATACAATTATGCATATAAATATGTATTAGGTAAGTGGGTACTAAATTGTAAGAATAGAAATTAAGTAGGTTTAACACTATTATAACGATTGCTTTAACAATGAATGAATTTTCCAAATTCTAGAATGATTTCATGGTATAGAAAGTAGCAAATTTATTAAACCTTACTTATGTATATATGTTTCAAGTAAACATTAATTGGCATAAAGAAATTATGACCCAATATAATCGCTTGCATAAAAGAAATATTTTAGTAAATTTAATGTAAAACTTATATGAAACTCTCTCTTTAAAACATGATAATGAATAAATAAATAAATGTATATATATACATATTTTCTAATGGCAAGTGGAAAATGATTTTAAAATCATTGCATTATACAAGAAGAATTTATGTAGGAAACTTCAAATTTATATTCAATATGATGAACATTCATAAAGGTAGTTTCTTTGTAATTTCAAAATAAAACATATAGTTTAAGTTTGTAACTTATAGTTTAAGCATAGGAGATCTTAAATAAAATCATAAATTTAATACAAAAACATAGAGTAGAGTGTAAGAATCATATTTTTATATTTAAAATAATCATAGAGAATTTTGTATAAAGATATCACAATTCTAAAATTTAAGCAAATCAAGATTCTAAATTGGCTATAAAAGATTTTTATTTACAAAATAAAATTAAAAATTAAGCATATAGTTTAACTTTACAACTTATAAATTTAAGAATGAGAGATTATAAATAAAATGATAAATTTGATATATAAACATAGAGTAAAGTGTAAAAATCATATTTTTATTTTTCTAGAATAATCATAGAGATTTTTGTATAGAGACATTATCATTTTAAGTTTTAACAAATCAAGATTCTAAATTAACTATAAACAATTAGAGTTAGAAAAAAATATGAAAGTTGATGTGATTTTACTTGCCTTGATGGGTAGGAAGATAAGCCTAATTTGAGACTAAATAACTTCTTCTCCTTTTCTTCTTCTTCTCTTTTCTTCTTCTCTTGAGTTGGCGTAAAAAAAAAATGTAAGAAAGAGATGAATGAAAAAGAAAGAAGAGAAAACAAATGAAAGGAAGGGAAGAAAAAGATATAATAAAAGAAGGATATAGGGTTTAGATGATGGTTTGTCATGCTTGTCCAAAGGACAAGCATGATAAAATAAGGTATGGGTGAATAAAACAAAATAGGCATATGACAAATGAATACTAATAATAAGTTATTAGAGTTGTTTAAGGTTATAATTTCAAATTAAACTAACCCAAAAAAAAGTCAAACTTCATCTTTACAAGTCAAAGAAGAGAGACTAGTAAAAATATATGTAGGACCCACTGGTGATTTAAATAATATTATTTTAAGTAACTATCTTAAAAATTTTAAAACAAATCACAAAAATATAGAAAAATGAGACAAACACAACACATTCATTTTGGAATTAATCTGATAGCAAGAATGTAAGTTATGATGAAATTAGGTTGTTACATCCTACCCTCCTTATAAAAAAATTTCGTTCTCGAATTTTTTTTTTTTTTTTTACTGATTGGAGTAATAAGATATCAATCAATTGATAAGAATTTGGTTATTGAGAAAATAGTTCCAATCAGAATATAATTGAAAACTAATTTGTCATACTATCTAAACTAGTGGGATAAATAATCAAAGATATATGATGGAAAAAAATATCATAAGTCTCACTTATTAAGATCCTTGTGAATAGCTGCAATAATTATCTGCAAATCAATTATTGCCACGCCAATAGATAAGACTCATTATAGCGAAAGCATATGATTTTAGTCGAAAATCAACTATGGAGTATCTCATAAATCCGCTTGCTATAGTTCTAGTGAATGACTATAATTGTTGTCGACTGAGAATAAACCTCTATAATTACCATGTCAACTCAATAGGACTCGAACAGCAGAAGTACAAGACTCTGTACATAGAAAATCAAAAGATATATATGATATGGATAAAAAAAGAAGGCAAGATAGAAAATTAACTAATAATAGGACCAAGATAAGATTTCAGATCAAAAATTTTTTTTGACATGTTTATATATGGCAGTAGTCCTAAAAATATCCTAAATTAACCTAGAGCTCTGATACCACTCTGTAACGCCTTATTTTCCGGAGGGATACGAAAACAGAGTGCGTTACCGGCGGGCACGTGTAAGTCGACGTGCACGAGGCCTATAAGTATGTAAAAGAAGAAATGAATGGAACTGAATACTAGTCATCAACCAGGATCTTGGAAGTTAGTCTACTGCCATATAAAAGAGAAGATATACATGTCTAACATAAGAAGTAACAAATACAATACTGATATAAAAGTTGGAAATAAAGTCCTAAAAGGATGATACGTACCAAACCAAAAATACAAAAGCGGAGACCTATAAATCTACTGCTGCTCAACCTGCTCTAAAAAGTACAGATCGTGCAATGGCGAATCCTCGCTCACATCTTCAGTACCTGAGCGTGTGGGGAAGTTCAGGATCAAACCCGACAAGTAAAACAATAAGAAGTACGGAGCGTGTAATATAAACAAATATGTTAGATATGAGTGTGGATATGAAAGTATGCGCATATGTAGAAAATATTAAATGATCAAGTAATGATATTAAGGAAGAATGTACATGCATATCGAGTCTAAATTAATATCTTATTTTAGTTAATGTTTTGAACTGAATGGTGAAAAAATAGACTCTTATCGTAGGGAGCATGCAATATGCACTAATAAGTAAAATATGACTTAATGTAAAAATCATATGCACATGTATGGGAAAGAGTAATGATTAAGTAAAAATATCAAGTAGGGATATACATACAGATCAAGTTTAAAATATCATATTTTATTTTATATTTGAACTAACTGGTGAAGAAATAAACTTGTATTGTGAAAGTACCCGTACATTCCCGGGACCTGGCCAAGATGCTAGCGCTGAACCAGCCATGCCGCTAAGCACTCAAGCAGATACCGGTTACTGAGTAATCGGTCGTCCCATCAATATGGACTAAACAAGAGATGATGGCTCAGTACCATCCGGGCGCCCCCGCGAATGGGCCCCTATTTCGGTTGCACAACATATCCTAAACGTTTCACGATACAATATTTGTCCACTCTTTAGTTCTCCCATAACCCAAGATTTCAAGTTATATTACATGGAAATCAATCCGGAATATGATGAACCAATCATGTCAAGGTTAATACATATACATGTCTAGTAACAAGTAAGATGTGGTTCATGTCAAAATCAAGTTAACAGGCAAGTCAGGATCCATGGCACTATCAAAACATGTGTATGTACTAACAAGAAAAATTCGGCATATTTTCATGTATCTTGTACAAGTAATTAGTATGAATATGTCAAGGCAAGCATGATGGAGTGTCAAAATCAAGTTAACAGGCAAGTCAAGATCCATGACATTATCAAGACATGTGCATGTACTAATAAGGAAAATCCGATATAATTTCATGTATGTTGTACAAGTGACTAGTATGTATATGTCAAGATAAGCATGATAGTCATAGAATACTAGAATGTATTATGCAAATAATGATAATGTATGTAAACCACCCATATATACAATTATGCATATAAATATGAATTAGGTAAGTGGATACTAAATTGTAAGAATAGAAATTAAGTAGGCTTAACACTATTATAATGATTGTTTTAACAATGAATGAATTTTTCAAATTCTAGAATGATTTCATGGTATGGAAAGTAGCAAATTTATTAAACCTTACTTATGTATATATGTTTCAAGTAAAGATGAATTAGTATAAAGGAATTATGACCCAATATAATAGCTTGAATAAAAGAAATATTTTAGTAAATTTAATGTAAAACTTATATGAAACTCTCTCTTTAAAACATGATAATGAATAAATAAATAAATGTATATATATATATTTTTTTCTAATGGCAAGTGGAAAATGATTTTAAAATCATTGCATTATACAAGAAGAATTTATGTAGGAAACTTCAAATTTATATCCAATATGATGAACATTCATAAAGGTAGTTTCTTTGTAATTTCAAAATAAAACATATAGTTTAAGTTTAAAACTTATAGTTTAAGCATAGGAGATCATAAATAAAATCATAAATTTAATACATAAACATAGAGTAGAGTGTAAGAATCATATTTTTATATTTAAAATAATCATAGAGAATTTTGTATAAAGATATCACATTTCTAAAATTTAAACAAATCAAGATTCTAAATTGGCTATAAAAGATTTTTAGTTACAAAATAAAATTAAAAATTTATCATATAGTTTAACTTTACAACTTATAAATTTAAGAATGAGAGATTATAAATAAAATGATAAATTTGATATATAAATATAGAGTAAAGTGTAAAAACAATATTTTTATTTTTCTAGAATAATCATAGAGATTTTTGTATAGAGACATTATCTTTTTAAGTTTTAACTAATCAAAATTCTAAGTTAACCATAAACAATTAGAGTTAGAAAAAAATATGAGAGTGGATGTGATTTTACTTGTCTTGATGGGTAGGAAGATAAGCTTAATTTGAGACTAAACAACTTCTTCTCCTTTTCTTCTTCTTCTCTTTTCTTCTTCTCTTGAGTTGGAGTAAAAAAAAATATATAAGAAAGAGATGAATAAAAAATGAAGGAGAGAAAACAAATAAAAGAAAAGAAAGAAAAAGATATAATAAAGGAGGGATATGGGGAATTAGATAATGGTTTGTCATACTTGTCCAAAGGACAAGCATGATAAAGTAAGGTATGGGTGAATAAAACAAAATAGGCATATGACAAATGAATACTAATAATATATTATTAGAGTTGTTTAAGGTTATAATTTCAAATTAAACTAATTCAAAAAAAGTCAAAGAAGAGAGATGATGTGATAAATTACTGCAAGCGTACAGTATCGATGTAGCGCTGTACAGGTCGTCCCACAGGGATCTAAAGTGTTTTTGCGTTCCTTACTTTTTCTTAGTCTAACAGATTAACTATAAGTTTCTTGATCGAGAGATAATTAGTTTTAAGTCTTAAAGATTAGCCTAGGATTTCGATTCCATTAGAATAATAGCCTAACAGTGAATTATCTCTTTCTTCCTATCTTTTTAATTAGGCACGGTTAAGTAACATATTAAAAAGGTGATCTTTTTAATTTGATTTTAATCAAGTACCTCTAAGTATGACCTATCAAGTGATGTGCAAGTATAGACCATCAAAGATAACACTTTTTTTAAAAATAAATCATATCAAGTAGAAAATATCATAAACAAGAGAAAAGAAATAAACTTCAAACCCTAATCTAAGTATAGGCTATCAAAAGACCGAACTTAAGTATAACCTATCAAAGAATTTAGATTTACAAGTTTACTCGATTCAATTTATTTATAGGAAAATCTCTATTGATAATTCTAAAAATAAACAAAGAGTAAGAATTCCAAACTTCATCTAAGTATAGATTATCAAAATATTAATTAAGCATAATCTATCAAAGAATTATGATTTGTAAACTCTATCTTTTATTTATTTATAGAAAAATCATAACTTTATTTCTTTCTAGGAAGAAATAAAGATAAATCCATATTAGGTCTATTAAACTAACTTCATCTAATTCTATGGCTAAAGAAAATTAGCTACTCATATTTCTAGTAAGCAATTAAATCTATTTTTATTTATGAAAGCAAATAAATCTAATCTCGAAAGCAATAAAACCTATACTAGAAAGCAATTAACTATATCTAAAAAGCAAATAAATATTAGAAAGTAATAGCTTATCTCTTGAGTACAGTATTGTGGCGGTCACCCCTTCAGCAAAACCCTAATTTTATTCAATTAAAAACGAGTACAAAACTTCAGGATTCTCTCTTAGAATACAAGGATAGGCCAATATATAGGTTTCGGAAATTAAATCCTAATTCTAGCAGAACTGGAAAACTACAAAATTACAGTAAAGCCACGGAAAAAAATTCAGAAGCATTGGGGACTTGGCCGCTATTTGGCGGGGAAAACCGCTAAATAGCGGTAAAATAATGCCAACAAATATTGAAAATTTTCGCTCGTTTACTTCATGTCTTGTTTATTTAATATTCCTGACTGTATTCGACTTTGGGTCTCTACAGAATCATAGTCTCGTAGTCTTACCCACTTTAGAAACTTTTCGGACTCTGATTTCCGACTCCAACTCTGATTTCATGTCATCTCCTTGTACGAATCGGATTATCTGAAAAAGACACTAAAAATACCGGAGTAGTATTATTTATATACAAAAATATGTAAAGTATGAGAGGAAAAAATACAATATATGATATTCATCACACCCCCACACCTATCTTTTGCTAGTCCTCGAGCAAAACCTAAACCTAAAAAGAAAAATAAAAATCCTAACTCACTTTCGCAGGAATCGCGATTGCACTTAGCATGTGCAACAAGCCTTTAAACCCCTACGTTACCCTAGTGGACGAGTTGTGTCTCGTGAGGGCTTGCAGTGAATATACCCACAAAATTCAAGAAGAAAATAGATTAAGTAATAAAGAAAAGAAAAATAAGGATAACCGAAAATTAAGAAAAGTAGAAATTTTATACAAAAGAAAGAATTTTTTTTTTTATGATATTTTCATCAATTAATCTCATTAATATACAAACTCAAGAACGCATTTAGATTGTCAATTTTCAAATTGAGCGTCATACCAAATACACTTTTCATTTTAATCAAAAATTTAAATCTTATCATTCAACACTCACTAACAGATAATTCATTAGCTCCTATACAACTACGTGCACATGTGATAGTTTATTTCGGCCTTGGACTCCAACTCTAACTCATGATTCATCTCCTCTCTCATAACAATTTTTTTCTTTTTTTTTCTTTTTTTAATTTTTTTTAAAGAATATTTCACCTTTCATGCGAATATTCACGCTTACTTAGGCGCAAAATACCCGATTACTCAGATCATACTCTTTTTTTTCACTCTTGAGACTATTGCCTTAATACCAGGCGCACCCCATTATTTTATCACTCTCGAGGCTATTGCCTTAGGCTCACCCCATTATTTTATTCTCACTTTTTTTTTGTTTAGAGAGGGAAGACTTACTCAATCGTTATCATTTTGTCCTTAACCCAATAAACTATTGTGAAGTGAAAAAATAGATGTATACTTGCCTCAAAACTACTATTAGTGGTATTTATTTTTTGAATTTTAATCTTTTTCATAAAATTCAAAGTGTATCGTCCAATCTACTCTCCTATCCAATTTCAAATCTAAATTTGTTCCTTTATCTGTAATTAGTTTGATCTATTGATGAAAATATATATATATTTTTAATTTTTTTTAGTTTTTTTTTAGTTAGTTACCCTAAAAACTACCCAAAGTATAAAATAAAGAAACCCAAAAATAAAAAATAAAATCCTAAAAAATAAAAATAAAATCCTAAAAAAATAAAAATCTCCTAATCCATTCCCTAGCACCTAAACTTGTGTATGCCCTTATATACAAACCAAGTGTGGTAAAATAAATATAAAAACTATTATACAAATACTATACAAATAATGAGAGTCGTGAAAGTTACGATCTCAATATCATCACCCTATTAACGCATGGAAAACGGTTATGACCTCTCGATCGCTTCCCACTTTCATAGTGTGTGCGTTTTAAACATGAAGTGGGTGCATTATTATATCTCATCATTCTCCTACAAGTCACGAGATTACCTGCCTGCTTCTTATGCCGTCCTCGCTTTTTCTTTATCCACATATAAGCATTAACAATTAGGTTAAAGAATTCTTTATTATAAACCTGCCAATCATCATTAGTAACAAGCATATATATAGAAATATCATGAGGTGAGAAGAGTGCTATATGATCAAGTGAACGTGGTGGTGACTCTTCTAACTCATGAAGTAATGCAAGCTCCTCTGCAAACAAATCCTCAAAAGTTTGCTCATAAATTAATGGCACATTTTCACAAGTATTATCATATATAAAATCAGTATGTGCCAATTCTTCTAATAGTATGAGCTCATCTTTGAATAATTGCTCAAATGAGGATTCATCATCAGTGCAAGAGGTCGAATGAGAGTGCAAATTATGAATCATGTTGACTTCAATGAGGGAGCTTGTTGCGTGCTCTTCCATATTAAATATGTTCAATGCCACAGTCATATTCCCAAATGATAACTTCATGAGTCTACTCCTACAATCAATTAATGCATTTGATGTTGCAAGGAATTACCCAAGATAACAGGAATTTGATTCCGTGGATTGGAGATCGGCTCAATTTCTAAGACAATAAAGTCTACAGGAAAGATAAACTCGCCGACCTTAATGAGCACATCTTCTACCATAAGTGGTCTCTTGATCGAACGATCAGCTAGCTGTAATGTGACCTTGATAGGTTGAAGTTTTCCTAACCCTAGTTGCTAATAAACAGTGTAAGGAAGCAAGTTGACACTTGCCCCTAAATCAAGCAACGCCCTATCAAATGTAGTGTTCCCAATGGTGCATGAGATTGTAGGGGAACCTGGATCTTTGTATTTGATAGGCAAGGAGTTAGAGAGGATATGTGATATATTTGCAGTAAGAAAAACTTTCTCAGGAACGTTTCTTACTCGTTTCTTAGTACACAAATCCTTGAGGAATGTAGCATAAGTAAGAACCTGTTGTATAATATCAAGGAGTGGAATATTAACCTTCACCTGCTAAAATATTTCAAGAATCTTTTCTACTTGCGGTGAAGGCTTTCTAAGCCGATTGGGATATTGTACTTTCGGCTTAGGAACAGGTTCTTTTAAATGATCATGTGACTGTAATTGAGGTGATGGTGATGGTCGTGGAGAAAGAGGTGGAAGAGATGATGTAGCATGCGAGATAGTAGGAGTGGGATCAGGGGGCATGGCTACATTAATGTCCACTTGCTTGCCAGATCTAAGCGTGTGAATGACATTGCATTGGTGGACATGCGACTGATTGGAGTTTGAGGAACTGGCATTGGGGTTCATTATGGGTTGACTTGGAAAGGTACCCTAGCCACGTTCACTCATCTGACTCGCTAATTGTCCAACCTGCTACTCTATATTCTTTATAGATTGAGAGTTCACGAGCAGTTGCTGACCTGTATTTTGAATAAAGTCAGTTGATACTTTTATAAAATTTTGCATGTGTGTGTCAAGGTTGGACATATGCGTGTCAAACTTGGAATGATACTTGAGAAGATTTTCAATGTTCTTCTCAACTGACTGGTGGCTTTTCTTGATCAATATTAGACCCCTGTTGTGGATGTGAGTGGTTTTATGCAGGTGGTCTATTCTGGTTGTTCCCATAATTTGAAGCATTTGGGTGTTGATAAGCACCCACATTTGGTCTTGGGAACTGACCATTGGCTGGATGTTGCATGTTAAGGTTAGGGGCCCCCTGATATTGCCCTTGACCCCATGATAGATTTGGATGGTTCCTCCAGCCAGGATTGTATGTAGGAGCGTAAGGATTGTTCATGGGTTGTTGATACAAGGCGTTAGCCTGCTCAAGTATGGGACCCATGGAATTCATTAATAATGGATACTTCTCCATAACATGATTCGGAGTTCTGCAATTAAAACATGTGGGTCCTTGAATTTGATTTACCTGACTCACCGGTGGAGCACTAGGAATCTCCAATGCTTCAATTCTTCTCATAAGGGCTGCAATCTTAGCTTCGGCAGCTATAGTGTTGTCGATACTATGGATCCCACCCTTATGCGCAGAAGTTGATACACTGGACTTCTCAGTGGGACTCTCCCACTGCATAATCTTCCACGATAGGTCCTCAAGAAAGTCCCATGCTTCATCCTCATTCTTTCTCATGAACTCCCCCTGACACATGGACTCAAGAAGAGTTTTGGATGTGTAATCGAGTCCTTCATACACGATTTGACACAACCGCCACTTTTTTATCTCGTGGTGGGGGCACTGAGCTAATAAGTTCTTGAACCGTTCCAAATATTTCCAGAAGGGTTCTCCCGGTACTTGACAGAATTGATTAATTTGATTTCGTATTCTTGCCGTCTTATGCGTGGGATAATACTTCTTAAGAA